>OY979704.1:30486006-31086006 GCA_963855925.1 Inga laurina
AAACTTTATATAATGTCAATTTATTTTGGTTTTGTTTTAATTTTATCATGTGCTAAATTTCTATTTTCCTAGGGTGATGACGTAACTTATTAATGATGGATTGAATCTTAACTTATTAAATCTAGTTTTAATTCCTCCTTCATGATTGAGTTTTAATTATTATTCTTAATGCTTTTGACTGACTGGCCACCTTTTAAATGATTTCAATATACATGTTGAGACCGGAAAGAGATGCATGTGTGTAGATCCTATAATTAAAACCGTGACTTGCATATGAAATAGGAATATATTCATATGAGTTGTGTAGTCTTACTGATTTCCATAAATCTTAATGCATAATTAATTACTTAAATTCATATAGGAATATATTGGATTACCAACTAATTATAGAATTGCTTGACCCTGGAAGAGGCTAGTAATTAAATTAGGGAAATTCGACTATCAATTATGTGGAATAAATTGGGCTAGAATAGATAAGTGATTCAATCCAGAATTTGGTAAGTAAAATCTAATCCCTAGGGTTTTTTCTCATATTTGCTTTCATATCATATGCACTCATATTTAATTATTTGTATTTTATTTGTACTCTCAATCACCAACATATCGATCGACTAAATAGAATTAAAATTACCCATTTTGGTACTTAGTGATCAATCATCGTGGGAACGATACTCTACTCACTTCTATATTTCTTGATTACGACAGTGTATACTTGCACTATTTAATTGATCATCTACACTCGTAACAAGTTTTTGGCGCCGTTGCCGGGGATTGTTATCATTAATATCAATACCAAGTAATTTTAATACTAATTTGGTCTTTATATTATATTTGTTTTTCTTTTTAGTGTTTTGTTTTTCTTTCAGGCTTTTGCTTAGTGTATGACTAGATCAAAGGAGACTAAACTACAACCTCTTGATTCTGAGATTGAAAGAACTTGTCAAAGAAATCGAAGAGTTCGGAAGCAGTCTACTTCAATCCTAATCAATCTAATGGCAAATCCGGGTGGAGAAACAACAGATACCAAAACACTCCGTGACTATGCAACACCAATAGTCATGGAGACAAATTCTAGAATCAGAAGACCACCAGTAGTAGCTAACAACTTTGAAATCAAGCCGGTAATTATCCAGATAATGCAAGCAAATAAGTTTAGTGGTTTACCAACAGAAGATCCTAATGCACATATAGCTAACTTCCTAGAAATCTGCAACACATTTAAGGACAATGGTGTTACTGATGACACCATTAGACTTAGACTTTTCCCTTTCTCACTCAGGGATAAGGCTAAGAGTTAGTTACAATTGCTACCAGTATGGGAAAGATACAAGGAGTTGCTAAGGAGATATCCTCATCATGGGTTACCAAATTGGTGGCAACTGTAGACTTTCTATAGTGGGATGACACACATCTCCAGAATTCTTATAGATAGTGTAGCCGGAGGATCTTTAATGGGAAAAAATATAGATGATGCTTACAATCTACTGGAGGAGATGACAGCCAATACATATCAATGGCCTTTTGAATGTAGCAATTCAAAGAAAGCACTTGGAGTATACGAGCTGGATGTCCTTACAACTTTGTCTTCTCAAGTTGCATCTATATCCAAGCAAGAAGGATCATTGACAACCCAAGCAAATGTAATCAACACTCCTACTGAAGCTTGTGATCAATGTGAAGGACTTCATGCAAGTATGCAATGTCAAGAAGGAACTCATTCATGCCAGAGCAAGCTCAGTTCATCAGAAACCAAAGAAATGACCCATTCTCAAACACCTATAATCCAAGTTGGCGAAATCATCCAAACTTTAGTTAGAGGAATAATCAAATTGCATTCAAGCCGCAAGGGAACTACCAGCAGCAAGCTTTTCAACAACCAAATCCACCACAATCGAAAGTGAATTTGGAGGATGCACTGGCTCAACTAACCATAAATACATCTCAATTCATGGCTAGGACTTATGCAACAATCAAACACCAAGAAGCCTCAATAAAGAACTTGGAGATCCAGATGAGCCAAATTGCAAATATGTTGAATTCTAGGAAACCAGGAACTCTACCAAGTGACACCAAAAGAAACCTTAGAGAGCATGTGAAGGTCGTTGCTCTAAGAAGTGGGAAAGAATTGAAAGATCCTTTAATAAAAAAGAAGGATGATGGGGAAAAGAAAGACAGAAGAGAAGAACAGAAGGACGAAGTACAAGAACAGAAGGAGGATGATGTGATACCAGGAAAGAATCAACTTTCTAGACAATCCTCTTCCATATGTACCACCAGTTCCATACCCTTAGAGACTTGTGAAGGCAAAGCTAGACAAGCAGTTTGTAAAGTTTTTAGAGGTTTTTAAAAAGTTTCACATCAACATTCCTTTTGCAGAATTCATGAAGGACATTCTGTCAAATAAGCATAAGCTTGAGGAATTTGAAACAGTTGCACTTACTGAGGAGTGCAGTGCTATTCTCCTAAAGAAATTACCTCCAAAGCTGAAAGATCCAAGAAGCTTCTGCACACCTTGCACCATAGGTCAATGTCACTTTGAAAGAGCACTTTGTGATCGTGCAGCAAGTGTAAACCTCGTGCCTCTATCTGTCTATAACAAACTTGGTCTTGGAGAGGTGAAGTCGACCACCATTTCATTATTTCTGGCTGACCGATCAATAAAACATCCAAGGGGTGTCTTAGAAGATGTTCTGATGAAGGTTGACAAACTCGTATTCCCAGCTAATTTTGATAATACTCGACATAGAAGAAGACCAAGAAATTCCTATCATTCTTGGGAGGCCATTCCTAGCAATTGGGAGAACGTTAATAAATGTGCAACAGGGAAAGTTAACCTTACGAGTTCAAGATTATTAAGTATCCTTCAACATTTTCAAGGCTTTATCCTTTTCAGATGAAGGTGACACTTGCTACAGAGTCGATGCATTGACCATAATATTTTATTAATCATAATATTTTTAGTCATGCACATTATTGGAATATCACATAAAGTATAAAGGCAAAATGACCAACTATTTTGGCTCCCTTCCAAAAACTCCCCAATTTAGAGAGAGATAAAATAGGGGTGTAGGGGGGAGGGAATGGAAGGTTTGGAATTCCCTTCCAACCCCTCCAACCAAACACCCTTAAATTACAAATGAGTCCATGTGAGAGAGAATGCACGAGTACTTTAGCTATTATATAAATTGCTTTCATCATGAGCATTATAGCTAGTGGACAAATTTGTTTTGGTTTTAAATAAAAGACTCCAATACACTTCAACTTCCAAATATATAATTTATTCTTCCAATTATCCTATTAATTGCACTTATTAAGGGATTTCCATTGGAGGATAGTTTTTAATGCGAATGATTAAAATTTTTTTTAGGGATAGCATGAATTTGCTTAACTTTTGCAACGAATTTGTCCAAGTTAATTTAACTAATTTTTTTTAACTTCTGCAAATTAATTATCTAGCTACTATAAGGAAGAGTAACATTTTAACCCTTCATTAATGGTATACGAGTTATAAAAATTACCTTGAGCCAAAGTTTCTTAACTGAACTTGTTTTGCATTACATGAAACAAACTTTGTTCAAGTGGTTATATATATATATATATATATTATAATACGCAGTTATCATCGCCTGAACAAATGTACTGTCTCCGCAGAATATTCTTGAACAATTATTCCTTAAATGAGTTACTTATGATAATTAAATATTTTTATTTAAGGGAGAAATTTAATTTGATGTCATTTGATTTAAGTAGTCTTTCCAATTTTCCATGTTAAAAGTTAAAACATGATTTCCAAAATCTCTATATATGTATATATATATAATGCCTTACTCAATTTTCTTTTAAAAATATCATAGCACTCACAAAAATGTTATTTTTTGGTTGCCATATTGCAGGACCTATTCCCAAGGAAATGAATAAGTTTACAAAGCTGAAAGTTATATACTTGGAAAAAAATAAGTTGACTGGCCAAATACCACGAAGTATTGGAAACTTGAACATGCTTCGGGAATTATATCTTTCAAACAATGGCTTACAAGGTAAAATTTTAACTCATAATAATTTGTCACTATTTTTTTAGATTTAAAGGGGCATCGTCACTGTCTATACGTATTTTTTTTTCTTTTTAATGATTTTCTCTGCACATGCATTTTTTTTTTTTTTTTTGCCAACAACTCTATTCATGCATCATTAGGAGAAAATTCATTGATTTTCATTAACTATATATGAGAGTTAAAATATATTTATTTAAGTGACAATAAATTTTAGGGAAGCATCCCCTCCCCTGAAAGACTCCCCTCGTCCCTAATTATAAGCTTCAAATAATTAAGTTGTGTATATCAATAAAACAGTTAAAATTAGTTAAGAACAATAAATGGCTATTTTTTTCCAACCATACTCTTATTTGTAAAGAGGATAAGTGAGAGAGACAATAAATGCAACAAATATAGTCAAAGGGTACAGTTGCAAAAAAAAAAAAAAAAGCAATAAATATTGAGACAAAACTGAAATGAAACTTATATTTTGGGATGAACCTATTCTCAGATTTGAAGCTTATATTAAGGGAAGGAGGGAGCATATATCATGTTGGATGCTAGATTGCAAGGAACTCAAAAGTGTGCAATTATTGACTTTCTATAGATTCAATGGATACATCTATCTTATGTGACATTCCGAATCGGGAGAATCATCGTAAGGTTTTAAGGAAGGAATGTAATCACATAAAAGTCCCACAATTAGTGAGCATCATGTGATGATAAGTTTTGGATTGGGTAGAAAATGACAACATCTTTGTACTGCTCACTTGTAATTAAGATTTTTAGTAATTGTATTCCTTCTTTTAGATTATTAGGGCAGGACACATCCAAAAGTTGGAGAATTGAGATTTTCTAAAATTTTAAGTTAAAACACTCAAATGATAAATCAAAAAAGACTGAGAGAATTTAGGCAATTAAACACTTAATAAATAAGATAAAGATAGAAAAATATCACCATATAAAGGCAAAGTTAGGGAGAAGGGGTACACAACAATTTTTCTGAGTAAGGCCTAGTCCATGATAGCCTGCATCATCCACTCCCCAAAAACCTTCTAACATTTAATCCAATTTATCCATCAAATTTAACACGTGCACTTGAGAACCACTACAATCCCACTAGTTCGATTCAAGCAATAGTAAAGCCACTTATAATCCCCTCAATTTTCAATAAGTACTTTAGAACCATTATAACTCCCTTAGGTTTGATCTGAGTATTTGAGAACTACAGACTACCCCTCACAACTTGTAAGGTAACAATCTTTATCCTGCTCAAGCCCCCGGCCCCAATCTTAGGCAACTCTCTAATATAAATGATTACAATAAATAGTTCCCTCTCATTGAAGGGACTTATCTTAAGCATTAAAGTACAAGCTAGAGAGTGTTTGAAGCTCAGAGTATGAGTAATCGATATATGACATCGTTTCGGTAGTTTATTCCTTGAGAATCTTGGCTTTCTCTTTAAAATCCTCTTTTATTTATATATGATGTTGGGCATCTAACCGTTGAGCACATTCTTCTTCCAATAGCTTAATTTGCTGTCAATACTACCTACAAAGCGAGTATTAATATGTCTTAATATATTATCATAAACATATATACACACATAAGGAAGGCTTGGACCAACTTCAATTATTGAATTAGATTTGAAATTTTCATACACCGGTGCAAAAATCACTTTTTAGACCAGATAAAAATGACTTTTTAGACCAGGTCTAGATGAGCTCTTGATACAGCCGGTTTAAAAAATCTGTTACATTTTAGAGCGGTTAGGCAACAGGTCTTAAAAATCACTTTTTAGACCGGTTGATCCAATATCAAGTCTCAAAAATTTGACTTTTTAGACTTGTTTTTGTGAAAACTGGTCTAAAAAGTCATACATTTTAGACCGATTGTGATGGTAACCAGTCTTAAAAGTACTTTTAAGACCGGTTGTGATGGTAAACGGTCTAAAAAGTATTACTTTTTAGACTTTATATTTCACAAAACCTGTCTTAAAAGTTATTTTTTGTGTTTTTAATAAATAACGAATTAATGATGAAGATGCAGTATATACTATAAATATAGATATATATTCTGAGTTTCTGTGGTTGTTGATGAAATAGTCCAACGGAAGTAACATGGGCTGTTTGTTTGCTCCTTTCCTGCGGAGCTATGTTCATTTCAGGACCCAAAAGATGATGAGAGGCTAACTATATCGTGGATCATATGCTTATGCTGATGATAATGCTTCTCCATGAAAACTCTTGAAGCACCCTACATAGTACTCCACCACGTCTACAAGAACCAGTGAATAATAGTTAATGTGAGCTCATACAAAAATTTTTGTCAACATCAAGCTGCGCTATTGTTGTTTCAGCCAGTTCAAGAATAGATAGATAATCAACAAAATCAAAGTGAGGGAACAATACGAGTAACATGAGCAGACCTTCTTGAGAGTGCTGAAGAGGGATCTGTTTATGATAAAAATGACTTTTTAGACCAGTTATGGATGAGTCTTGATATAGCCGGTTTAAAAAGTCTGTTACTTTTTAGAGTGGTTAAGCAACTTGTCTTAAAAATCACTTTTTAGACCGGTTGATTCAAGATCAGGTCTAAATAATAGAGTTGATTCAAGCCATGCCTGAGGACACTACCCTTAAGATCTATTCCACAACTACTGGCAGTTAAGAAGAGGTACTCCTCATAATTAAATGAACCCTTACAAAAATAGGGTGAGCAAACCTATAAAAGATAATACAACTTAGCAAGGTAAAACATAAGAGGAGGAAGGAGATGTTTCATTGCTTGAAAGCTTAGAGTAGGAATGTAAGACCCCATCTTCCATACCACTTACCATTGATATTAATTAGCGTACTAGAGCATAGTTTAGTGAGCAACACATGAATAGCATAGATATACTGATATATTGGTGCATTAGGCTTGATTATATTAATGGTTTTCCCCTCGGGGTTTCAAGATATATATACAAGTTGTCCAAAATATTCAAAACAAACCACATATAACCACTATCCCTATCCAGGATCAGTACCATCAGTTCCCTATGTCTACCACCTTGCCTTTGGATCCACTGGTTCCCGCTGACACATTTATCATTTATGAAAAAGGATGAGATTCTAAGGAATCCCAGTAGCATCATACGATCAATCATATAAAATGCAAGAATTTAAATATGCAACGCACCATATAATGTAAAATGAAAATCCATATCATACCGTGTGTGTACACAATACTCAGAGCCAAATGACTATTTGGATAATTTATGTGTACCTCAACTAAGTCCTCGACTACAACTATGTAATACTCGTGTACCTCAACTAGGTCTTAGACCACAGCTACGTAATGTACCCTAGGCACATGTTCATATCACATAATACAATAACACACAATATATCAATAATCACATAGTGTATGAGAGATAATAGTTACTACCTTAACCCTTTCTCACCTTGATTAGCATGCCTCGTAATGCATGCCAATGATTGGGCTTTCAACTCGGTCTTAAAATTGCAAATGTATAAGAATTAGGTTAAAACTCATTCATGTACTACTTTAGACACTTTCATAGTGGTTTTTAGTAGTTATGAGTCTATATTGAAAAATTACCAAAATGCTCTTGGGGACTCGGCTTAATCCCGATGCCCTCGGTCCAATCGTACTTATCCTGAAATTTTGACCAAGGCTATTCTGACATATTTTTGCCCAAGGAATCCATTTCCAACCTCAGAGTTACCAAATTCATTGACAAAAGATAAAAATGCCCTTGGCATCCCCTAATTTAGGGTTTCAGGGGCGTTTTAGTCATTATGCTTTTTAAGGCTTTTCTGGAAATGTGATCAACTATAACCCCACCTAATTTTCCCTCCTGAACAAAACTCTAACCCCTCCATATAGCTTTGGCCAAATCTTAGAGATTCTCTGAGAAAAATTGGGGTTTTTGAATTCTGACTCCGCAGACTTGCTCCTTTTTACTCCTAATCATTTTATTAACTATTTAATTACATTTTAAAAATATTTTACACTAGACTTGGGCAGCATAACAGCTAGGGCTCATCATTTTCTCAAATTTGCAAATCATAGAAATCATCCACAAATCTATCGATTAAACCAACCACAATAGCAACAACAACCAAAGATTGAAGTTTATGAAGTTACCTTTTCCTTCTCTTGCTCTATCTCACTTGGCCTAAATTCAAGCCTCTACAAACCCTAGAATTTTGCTTCAAAACACCTTAAATCATGTAGAGAGGAAGCTTAGGAGAAGGGTTAAATAAGTTAGAAGCTAATTCACTGAAGGAATCAAGTTACCTTAGCAATATTTTGCTCCTTCTCTCTAAAATCACATAAGCTCTCTCTCTCTCTCTCTTCCCTTTGCTATAGCTGACGGTTTTGTGAGAAAGATGAAGGGAAATAGGAGTTTGAAATATCTTGTATTTCCCTTGATTATTCAATTTCCAATAATACCAAAAATTTTACTTTTGGGCCTAAGACTTATCTACATGTAAACTTATGACATAAAGCCCAGTTAGATTGTAACTAATTCCTCTCCTCTCTTTCTACATGAAGATGACACCTAGGGTCCTTCTTTTTGGTCCCAAATTGGCTTCATGACTTGTAAGTTACATACCTTATGTCACATTTTGGTCAAATTCATACATGTGCTTCAATTTTTCATAAATTCATATTTATTTGACCAAAATATTCCAAATATATATTTCCTCTTTATTTTCCATAATTAATTGAATTTAAATTCAATTAATTGGAAACTAATTTATTTTGTTCTTTTTGACAAAATTATAAATTTGCCATTACATTTTTCTTCATTTTCAGATTTGTAACAATTCTGGCTTTCTGCCCAAACTTTAAAAAAATCATAACTAAATTTTTAAACATCGAATTGGAGTGATTCCAAAGGCTATAGAACCTTTATTGGGTCTAATTTCAAGAAAAAATATAGTTTTTGCTAGTTGGAAGCACAAAATTCCTAGAATTAAATTCTTTGGATGCTATTCCAGGAAGTAGGCAGTTTTTCTGGGCTGAATTCAAAAATTAATAAATCTTTGTATATAGCTTCAATTGATTCATATGACCTATCGAATTAAAGCTTAGGATATCTACTTTCATTCTGAAAAATTTCATAAATTTTTGTTATCATTTGTTCATCCAAAATCACATGACAAACTCACTGCCTTGCAAGTAATTTCACTGGAAGCACTGTTCACCTTTCAATTTCCAATATTTAATTCCTATGGTTATAAATATTCACCATTTTATTGAATAACTTAAATAATTACAATGCATTTTTGGTGAATAAAATTTGGGGAGTTACAAGGAACCCCTCAGTGTTCAGCCTCATGCCCTTTTTATAGGCTGTGGGTCACAAGAGAACATTAGGCACTTAAACATAATTAAATGTTGGTTATAATGTCATTAAATCACTTAATGAGTATTAAAGGGGGGGTTACTGACTATTAGATCATTAAACTCATTAATAAGTATTTATGATCCATTAAAGTAGCAATAAATCATATAAATTGATCTTGTATTTTTGTAGAATTTTTTGTAGTAAAAGTGCCTAGTACTATATTTAACTCGCTCACAAGGGAGGGGAAATTGTCAGATTTCAACTATATTTCCGTGGCCCGTTGTTGTACTAGTAAACCTATTCCTTCTTTTAGCCCATTTACTAGCCCAATATTATTTGTTATTACTTGGATCCCACAATCTCATACAATATGCAGGACTCTCCTTTGAGACACGCAAACACTTTATTTACAACATCAAATGCTAATTTTTGTGTGCTTATTTTAACAGTTCTTTTAAGGGTTAAGGTGCTTAAATAACCATGAATTATTTTTTAAAGTGCTAAAATAACCATGAACTATTCTTTGGAGAAAAAGTAACCATGAACTATGTAAAATAGAGCAAAATCATTAACACTGTTAATGGTCAACACACACTTCAACATCATAATTAACGGTCAACGTTTCTTATTTTATGTGTTTTAATGGTTTTGCTCCATTTTACATAGTTCATGGTTCCTTTTGCTCTAAAATATAATTCATGGTTATTTTAGCACTTTGGAAAATAGTTCATGATTATTTAAGCACCTTGACCCTTCTTTTAATGATTGATTCAGACGTGTTTTTGATTGAAATGCTTTTATATATTGTGAGCATATCTATAGAGTACGGGCCAAAGGAAGACACTATTCCTGTAGGTTTGGCCTTTAAAAACCGTTAGGCCTGTAAAAAGGAAAAGTTAGGAGAGAATTTGAGTAAAAAAGGGGAAGAGGGAGGTTGGAGGTGTTGGGTGAGGCAAGGGAGGAAAGAAGAGAAAAAGGGAGGCATAAATCTATAAAACATGGTAATATTGAATGTAAATCTTCAAACTCAGATAAATTAAAGGGCCGACACATAAGCTTAAACAACATATTAGATTTATTAATATGGCATGTTTTTAATAGTTAGAGCATAAATGATGTGGTGCTATCGGTGAATGCAAGAATTTCTCATAATAGAAAAAGGCTAGGGAGCTCTTTCAATAGATGATCCTCACATTCTTTGCACGTCATCTGTCATACCATCAGCAACAAAGCTTTTACTGGTCAACATCCAACACTTAACAGTCAAAGTAACATGGATGTGAAAATACAATGCATACCATCAAAGTTACATGGATCCACTTTTAAAACATTAAGGGTGAAATTGCCCCGCAAATAACAAATTAGGGGATTAAACCCTCTTAGAAAAACAATTCTTAGTGTTAGATGCAATTCAACCCTATTTTTCAACTGTTGGCTGGCCGATGCTTTTGACTTGGGTTGTGTTGTTGAAGACTTTGAAATCTTACCCTATGCAAATCAGAAAATTAAATCACAGTTTGAGATGAAAGTTCGAAGGAAAAGTGCAGGGAATTTTGAATGAACGGCCTTTCCACATGGCTCGATAAGACCTATTGGCCAAGCAACATAGCCACCTACAACATCTGCCACCTTATTTTGCTCATCCTGAGACGGGATCGGTAAGAGGGCGTCTTCATTCGTGCAGACGTCAACCCTAACCCGGAGTGTGTTATTGGGCAATGGTGAATTGTGCAATATGTCCTCACCAGTGTTGTAGGCAACACCTACTGCAACCGCGTGCTTGGATGCTTGCTCGACATATAGCTTGCATTGAAATTCGCCCTACGGAAAATAGAGTTAATATGTTAAATTCGCTTCATTATAATTTAACATAAAGTTAAGTAGTAAAGAAATTAATTACCGAAGGAAAAGGGACTTTAGGCATGGAATTGCAGCTATATCTGAAACTTGGGCTATCACAGAACGGAACATTTGGTGTTGGCCTACCCTGGACCAACTGTTGTATTTGTGTTGTTAACAACGCATTATGTTCTTGCATCAAACGCATTTGTTCAGTGAATTGTTCTTCTCGTTGTTCCTTGTAGCGCATTTGTTGTTGAAGTTCTTGCATTTGATGCTTAAAGCTAGCCATCTCGTCACATAGGTGGGAAACATCACTTCTACTCGAGCGCTTCTGACGTCCGAAGTATGCTGATGGGGTGACTGCAAAACCAGTACCCCGAACACGACCATCATACTCGGGTACTGGTAACGCTCTGCTCAATAAATCGTCCCGACCAACATAAGTTGCCAACGCAGGATCCTCCTGTGTCATTTGTCGCTTTCCCAAAAAGAATTACAATGAAAATTAGTTATTATAAATCGAGTTCATTTAAGTAAAGCCAATTATTTATTGAACGCATAATATAATTGAATACTTACACAATATTCGGCTACTCTTCTTGCTTCCTCACTAGGAATTTCACCTTTCTTATTTGTGACACCCTGGACCCACAGCTCATGTCATGGAACCTGTGTAATATCTTAGCTTGATTCTTGTATCTGCACATCGAAGTTAGTCAAAGTTAAATGATATTCATACAATTTTTATTATGAATGAAATAATCATCAGTTCGTACCATTTTTCTCTATAAAGTTGCGTATGAAACAGGTCCTTGTGTGTATCGGTATGGCATGTTGGTCGCGTTAGCTCGATTTTTCTCGCTCAACTCCTAGTTAGATCAAAATGATTCATATAAATATATAAATGTTACTTACAAATACGTACATACACGTAATAGGGAAAAATAAACAAATCCGCTTACCAGGAAATCAGGAGTTGTATGTGTTTTGATAAACTCATCCCACATTTCTTGAGTGATAATTCCTTCGTACAATGGATAAGGCGGTGTAGTAATGATATCATCATTATCATCCCTCAAGAAATATTTGACGAGATCAGAACGAAACTTTCGCATAAGTTTTCCGGCTTTTCTCATTACGAAGTTCTTCTGATCATCATCAATAATAAAAATACTCTGTAAACAAGTCAAAAAACATATATAATATGTAAGATTGAAATGAAGTGAAACAAAGCAAACCGAATAAATATATAATTAAGGTGTTACCTGTACTTCAGCCCAGATCGCATCCTCATAACTTTTCTTTACCATTTTCCAATTTTGAACTGTAATAGGGACTCTGTCTCAAACTGTAGTCCCGATGAAGTTATTGAAGGAGGTACTGTTCTTGCCAAACGGGTTTCCATTTTCATTCCACTCCAGTTCTAACTTGATTCCGTTACTTCTCAGTTTGATCAACCTCGCCATAATTGTCCTGCCACGTCTGACTTTTGCCTCAAATCTCTGTCTACCAATGTGCCTGGGAACATCATCAATGTCATCATGTGGTGAGTCCATACTCCTGCAAGTGAAATAAACCAAATCAAAACATCAGTGCACAATGTCAACCATGTCAACGAAAGCAAATTATTTTGAAATTTATAAAAACATACGTACAAGTAAACAAGTCAAGGCAATCATTATCTTTTCCTTTTTCTCGTCTGATTTAAAATTTTATTCTTCAAAATTCGTGTTGGATTGAGAATTGTGTTTCTCTTGACCCAAGCTCCCTCTTTATGATCATGTCTCACGTATAGGGGTCCATCTCCATCTTCATCTTCATCTGCATCTCCATCTATATCAATCTCTATTGACCACAAATTCTCAAACGAAGGATCATCATTATTGATGTTCAAATATTCATTACTTTCAAAATCAACTTCTGCTTGACGATTCTTGTTGGATGGAAGTACAATAGACCAATTCTTCTTAGCAGGATCAGGAATGTAAAATGCTTGTTCTGCCTGTGCTGCTAAAATAAAAGGATCATCTTCATACCAAACCTTAGAAAGATCTACTTGCACAAAGCCTAAGTCATCTATCCGTAATCCACTGTTGTTGTTAACCCACTGACATTTGAAGACAGGGACCCTGAACATAGAGTAATCTAACTCCCATATGCGTTCAATGACACCAAAGTATGACATTGATGCATAGACAGGGTGTGTGTCTTTAGCACTGGATCTATGCCAAGAATCAGCAACAAGTGTTACCCCACTATTCTGTATCGTGCTCTGTTTATCATGGTCTTGTGTATAAAATGTGTAACCGTTGATTGCATAACCATTGTAAGATAATACATGTAAGCTCGGTCCCTTCGACATGCACTTCAATTTTTCAAAAACTGAATCAGGATTCCTCTCCATCTCATCGTTAATATGATTTTTCAACCAGCCTGCAAATTGTTTATTGTGTTCTGTTGTTAATAAATTTTCATTCCTATCACCATGTACCAATCGGAGAGCATCCTTGTGTTCTTCTACATACGGTTCGACCTCATCAGTGTTATGTAGGACATACAAGTGGGCTTGGTCCCGTTCAGTCGCTGATATAGTTATTACATCACTCCCCGTTGTTTCTTTCCCTGATCTTCGGTCATCATGACGGGACTTGGGGATCCCTACAGGGTCAACATTTGATAGAAAATCAGCACAAAAGTCACTTGCTTCTTCAACCATGTAACTTTCAGCGATACAACCCTCTGGACGGTATCTATTTTTCACATACCCCTTTAATATTTTCATGAATCGTTCATTTGGGTACATCCATCTCAAGTATACTGGACTGCACAATTGAGTTTCTTTGACCAAGTGTACAGTTAGATGTACCATAATGTCAAAAAAAGAAGGTGGAAAATACATTTCAAGTTCACACAGAGTACACACAATCAGTCTTTGCAAATCTTGTAACCTGGTTGAATCAACCACTTTACTGCAGATCAACTTGAAAAACACGTAAAGTTTCGTGATGGTGTTCCTTAATTTTTTGGGTAAAATGGATCGTATACCAACCGGTAGGAAATTTTGCATGAGCACATGACAATCATGAGATTTAAGATTCTTTAACTTCAACTCTTTTACCGATACAAGGTTCTTTATATTTGAAGAGTAGCCCTCTGGAACTTTAATTCCTTGCAGAAACTCACAAAACAATTTCTTTTCTTTCCTTGACAGAGTGTATGCCGCTGGCAGTAGATAGGTACGAGACCCTTGCTCAATCGGTGCCAACTCTTCTCTAATTCCCAAGTTCACTAAATCCAACCTCGAATTGACACTATCCTTGCTTTTTCCTTGGATATTAAGCAACGTGCCAATTAGACTATCACAGATATTTTTTTCTATGTGCATCACATCAAGAAAATGCCTCACATATAAAGACTTCCAATATGGAAGTTCAAAGAAAATTGACTTTTTCTTCCAACCGCTTGTCTCGATTTGTTTTGCAAAAGGCTTGCCAAAATTGTTATCCAAGTCTTTTACCTTGGAATACACCTGGGAACCGGTCAACATCTTCGGCGGGCTACCTTCTTCTGCATCACCATTGAAAGGCTTTTTCCACTTCCTCCAACGATGTTGTGATGGTAAGAATCTTCGATGCCCCATGTAAACATTTTTCTTACAATGATGAAGTCGCACTAAATGAGTGTCATCTTCACATATAGGGCATGCACCATATCCTTTGACGCTGTATCCTGACAAATTTCCATAAGCAAGGAAATCATTAATTGTGCCAAACAACATGGCTTTCAAAGTGAAACTTTCTTCCATGTACCCGTCATACACACTAACGCCTTCATCCCAAAGCAGCTTCAAGTCATCAATTAAAGGAGCCAAGTATGCATCTATATCATTCCCAGGTTGCCTTGGCCCAGAAATTAACATAGACAATATCATAAACTTGCGTTTCATGATTAAGTGTGGAGGAAGGTTATAACTCATCAATATCACCGGCCACGTGCTATGTGTGCTACTTTGAACACCGTGTGGATTAATTCCATCAATTGATAGTGCAAGGCGAAGGTTCCTGACTTCATCAGCAAAGTCAGGGTACTCATGATCAATTTTTTTCCATTGAGGAGCGTCTGCAGGGTGCCTAAGCTTCGTGTCTTTAATCCTTTCATCCACATGCCATGTCAACTGCTTAGCAATCTCTGCATTACTATACAGTCGCCTGAATCTCGGAACAATGGGAAAATACCATAGCACCTTCAAAGGACTTTTTCCTTTCTTCTTCCTATATCGAGATGCGCTGCATTTAGGGCACTTCTCTAACGTTGCATACTGATTTCGAAATAATATGCAATCGTTAGGACATGCATGTATCTTCTCATATCCCATACCGGTTGTAGAGCAAAGAATTCGTTTTGCCTCGTATGTCTTCGTAGGAAGTACATTTTCTTCTGGAAGCATATCTTGCAACAGTTCAAGCAATGCGGTGAAACCCGAATCACTCATCCGTAGCGAGCTTTAAAGTTGTACAACTTCAACACTGCTAGCAATCTTGTGTATTTAGTACTTCCGACATATAATGGTTTCTCTGCATCACCTTTCAACTTCTCATATTCGTTAGGGCAGTTATGAAGCACCCCTTCAACCATATTTACCATTTCTTCAAGACCATCATCTTCATCAAACATGCTTTGATCAAATTCATCCGAGCCATCACCCGTGGTATGCACCCGATCACTATATGCATCGTTGGTCTCACCATGCCTTGTCCATCGTATATATGTTTGATCAATACCATAACACACTAAATGATCTAGCAAATCAAGTTGACTAATCCGCTTTCCAAAACAACAGGATAAGCAAGGACATAAGATTTTGCCAGGATCTTTTGTGTGCTCAGTTGCAAATGTAATAAAATCCTTCACCCCATCTATATATTCCCTTGAACATCGATTAGATGACATCCATTTACGATCCATCTATGGGCTTCAATCTATTTTTTTAAAAAAGTATGTGGTTAGTTGTATGACTATTGCATTTACTAATTATTTTTATATTCTCTTACCAATTTTAATTTAAATTAACATACACCATATGAATCTTCATAATTGAAGCTTTCTAAGTCTTAAACTGAATGTTTAAATTGCCAAATAATTTATTAATTATTCCCAAGGATTATAATAATTTTTTACAACTCATAACAAAAGAAACCATATTTGCCACAATATATCATAGTTAAATTAGAAAACATTACAAGTCAATAAATAAAATACAAGTGTTAAGAATATATAAATAATTATTTTGCTTATGCAAATAATCAATAACAATCATTAGAACACCTACAAATTATAACTATTAAATTCAACTAAAATCACATTTGTAAGCTCAAAATTTAAAAAACATACCATAAATAGAAGCTTCAGTAGACTGATGAAGTGAAACTACAAACACAAATTAAACATAAAAAAATCAATAAAATATTTTAGGTTCTAAGTTATTTTTTTTAATAATAATATGTGTAATAAACATCAATATATAATAAAATCAAATATGTTTAGCTTATTTCAAAAAATATGATTCAGAAAAAAAAATAAAAAAAATAAATTAAAATGAAAAAGAAAGCATATTCCCAACATTAATTATCTCCTTATTGTATGTTTTTCCCCTTACGGTTTTAGTTAATATATTTAAAGTTAAACAATATAGACAAATTATATTTTATTTTATTAAATATTAACATTGATATATATTAATATATTAAAGTCATTTTATCCATATTTTAAAATTATTAAATAAGTTAATGACTCAATTAACGAATTTTTCAATTTATTATCCTGATTTCAATTTTTCCTATTTTCATTGGGTTTAAATGGGATTTTCTCTATTATAGTTTAATAAGATAATACAAAAAATTATTTTCTTACCTCTACAAAATAGCACTAACACAAATATATATTAAATACGTGAAATAATATTAAATAAATGCTTTTGATTTTTGGAAAACAAATAATTTGAAGAAGTTTAAAAGAAATAGCAGTATTATTAAAAGTTAATTTGATTATCTAATTTTAAGTCACTTGTATATTAATTACTGTTGTTTAAATTTATGGTTATATATAACATATAAATTCAATTCTTTCATTGTTCTTGTAACTTGTTGCATTAATTTCTTAGAACTAGTGAGAGCTAAAACACAGTACACACGCCTACAATGGGGATCGGATAAGTCTCTAGTAATGGGAATATATATGTACACACACGCCTACAAACAACAAACACATTTGTATATTATATATATATATATATAGGTGTTGTACATGTAAAGAGCAAAGAAACAAAACTAGAGATGGTCCCACAGAAAAAAATAGAAAATCTGCCGACAGAGAGAGAGAGAGCGCATGGCCATTGTCTTCTCCTCAATAATTTTAGTTACATTCTATAATTTTTTCCTGTGTTGATCGGATGAAATTACATATTATGTACATGTCTATTTCTAAATTGGTTTATGTACTAGTATAATAACACCATCAATGAAGAAGATGACTATATATGATATATAAATATACAAGCATGCGTGTCATAACAGGGAAAAAAAACCATAGCAAGCATGCCATAAAAAAAACAGCAGAACAACCTGAAAAAAAAATTAATAAAAACAAAACACACTTTAACTTACAGGTTGATCAGTGCAGTGGAGTGGGGGACCACGTAATTGCCGTTGGTGACGCAATCTTCAGTGAGGGAGGGAAGAAAGTTGAGCTACCAAATGGAGTGGGGACCAAAAACTTGTAGACAATACAAAGAAAAGGGAATAATAGGGACAGGAGTGGGGTTGGCAGTTGAGATAAAACAAAGACGTGTGCTCGTGTGAGTGTCGTTTTAAGAAGTGAAGATAAGAAAATGGAAGGAGGGGGCGCACGCACAGATAATGAGATACATGAAAGTGAAAATGAGAGAGGGAATGATTAAAGATAGTGAAAAAGGTAAAGAAAGAGAAGGGGGGGAGTGGCACGCTGGAAATGAAAGTGATTGGGGGGAGGGAGGCAGGAAACAATATAGGATAAGGGGGTGGGGCGGGGTGGGTTCTGATTGGTGGGGAAGGGATAGAAAATCCAAATTTTTTTTTTTAAAAAGGGTCAGGGGTGGCGCCTGACCAAGCAGGCGCCACCCCTGACCCTTTTTTAAAAAAGAAATATTTTTTTAATCAGGGGTGGCGCCACCCCTGACAAATTTTTTTTTTTTAAAAAGGGTCAGGGGTGGCGCCTGCCTGGTCAGGCGCCACACCTGACCCAGAAGCTAGTGTGGCGCCTGACGTGTTAGGCGCCACAGTTGGTACTAGCAAGTTAAGTGTGGCGCCTGCCTGGCCAGGCGCCACACTTAACCATACCAGCTGTGGCGCCTACCCTTTCAGGCGCCACAGCTGGTAAAAAAAAACAAAAAATATAAAAAAAAATAATAAATGAGCAGCTGTGGCACTTCATTAAGGAAGTGCCACAATATATGCGCCACCTTTCAACCTTTTTGTAGTAGTGCTTGTGTGAAATGGAGATATTTTTTTTTCCAAAAAAAAAAAAACAGGACAGATATATGTGTTGTTAATTTTATTAATATTTTTGGATGAGTTGTAATATATGGATTATGGGCCTTTTGATCACTGATATATGTAGGAGTCCATATTTTAAGTTTTTGAAGGAGTTGAAATATTTATTGAGCCCATTCAGTATCACTTGATGCATATACGTATGTATTTGGTCGTATTGGTTTGTTCTCAACAATAGTATAGCAACAGTAATAATTACAGATCATAAATTATTTGCATATTATAGTTATTTAATCTTTATTTATAAAATTATAAATATTTATTAATTTTTTAAAACCATATTTTTCTTTTTAACAAAATAGAAACATACCCTAAATAATAATAAAAAATATGCGGCTCAAACAGGCCAACCCTTAATGGACTTAAGCTTGAAAAGCTTAGATCCAAAAGTTAGCTTAATCTAAAGTCAAATTTTACTCAAAAGGGTTGAAGGGTTTGGGATTGAATAAGCTTTGAGGTTCTAAATGTCATTCAGTTTGTCAGTATTTTTTTCCCTCTCCTTTTCTTGTTCTTTTTAAACCTACCCTTAATTAATCTTTTATTGGTATGCACAAGTCATACATATGATCAAAAAGTTAAATCTATAAGCTTTCTAATGATACAATCTACGTAAAATGTGGATGAGAAATGTAAAAAAAAAAAAAAAAATTGAACTTACAAAATTTCATGATTTTAGTAATGCTAGTAACATCTTTTTAACAGAGGCTCATGAATCCCTTTAGTCTAAGAAGAAACCTTGTTCCTCTAAATGCCAGAAGTTGATGACTTTAGCTCCCTGGACCCAACTTCAAAATGTAAGTTCCAAGTATACACAGAATTCTAATACGTACGATTGTGTTCTCTAATAAAGGGACAAAAATAAGAATATTTATTACAAAACTTATAACTTCCGTGATTATTTTGAAGACAAGTCTCACATTCACCAGTATGAAAAACAAACTACTATACAAGACTCCGCTGCAATTCACATTTACGGGTTTGTAGGACACAACTAGCTGGCCTGGCCATCCCAAGTGGAGAGCTGAGCCATGGGTCCTAAACGAAGGCTCAAGTCCAATGGTTTGTAGACAAGAGGGCGCGTGTTAATCTGATTCCTCTGAGCTGCAAAGGATCAAAGGATGCAGTTTCTCCCGCCTAGAATGCCCAGTGCGCCTAGATGCATGAACCGATCACTTTTTCTGTTGGCCCCTAGTAATACTCTGTTTCTGACCTCTGCCATTTTGGCTAATGTAACACACAGATTATTTCTGCTTAGCAACACGAAGTTACTGAACTATATATATACATATATATATCAGAACAAAAGTAAATAACAATGAAACATGCAAGAAAGTTGAGGAGTAAACAAACCAACAAAACATGCATTTAATGTGGCAATAGCTAACTGGTGCGCATTCAAAATTAAATAAATAATTAACTAGTGCACATTGCCGTGGCAAATAATCTCATGTAAGGCAATTTACATGCTCTCATACACAATCAGCATAACGGCACAAACAAAAATGCAAAATTACATGAAAAAAAAAGAGTTACTACATCTTGTGCTTTCTTCCGATTTAGTTGCTACCTGCTTCTTTTCTTTGATAATTCCTTGGTGGGTTTGGGCAAACCACAAAACCAAACATTGATGTAAGGGTATATTAACACTTTAACCATTCATAACTTATAACATAACTAATGCTTCTCAAAGTCCTAGCTTTAAACAAACTCTACCCTTTATGGAAGTGGTTGACCATCTTGAGCAAAGCTCATGTATGTTATATTTAGGGACATTTGAAATGTCTATTTTCTTTGATCTTTGAGCAACTTAATCCATATCAATAGAAGTGGTTGACCATCTAGCTTTAAACAAACTCTACCCCTTATTCTCAAAGTTCTACCTTTAAACAAACTCTACCATTTATAGAAATGGTTGACCATCTTGAGCAAGGTTTATGTATGTTATATATATATATATATATATATTTTGTTACAAAGGCAAGCAAAGCTTGAAAGAGATAAGTCTATAGGCTAGTTCCTACAGGATGATCATGAGGTGTCAGACCACGATCCAAAGCAAAAAGCTGAGTACATTCAGTAGGGGAAATCCCTAATTCCTCGTATTCTTGCGGAATCCTATGCGCCATTCCTGCCAGATAATCTGCACATCGAATACTTTCCCTATGGGTATGGGAAAGTTCTACCTCCCAGTCGCTATAAATAAGTGATCTGGTATCCAAGATAACATCATATAACGGATGATCAGAATCACAGTGAGTGGACAAAAGGTGAATTGCCTGTAGTGAGTCCATAAACAACTTGATTTTCTTGAGTCCCATCTGCTTACATAGTAGAAGGCCCTGATAGATTGCATGGATTTCAGCAGCAGTTGGGAAAGTATGTCCTAGCTTTTGTTGAAATCCACGTATCCAGTTACCTCGGTGATCCCGGATAATACCTCCACATGTAGCCTGGCCTTCCCTACCTACCGAGCCATCAACATCTAGACGGTGGAATCCCGGATCTGGGGGATACCAGTGAAGTAGTCCTCGTTCTGGAAGCTGAAATATCTGATGCCAAAACCTGCCGTTCTCCACACCTACCGAGAGATGGTATATGTATCTGTGAACTATCTGCTTAAGGCTGTCCGATGACCCTTCAAAGGCTTGACTGCACCGGTTCTTCCATAGTAGCCATCATGTTGTTTCCCGGTGAGTGTTGTGAATTCCAATTAAGCCAGTCCTGCAGATTACCAGAAAAAAACATACTATAATATAGGGGGTTAGTTAAAGCTGACCACACTCTCTGAGCTTGCTCACAATCTCTCAGAATATGAAGTATGCTCTCCATACTATCACACTGAAAAAGATAGGTGTTTAGGATGCTCGGATTATGTCTCGCTCTTAACTCATTAGTAGGAAGCCTCTTATGGAATACTTGCCACAAAAAGATTTTGACTCTTTCAGGAATTCCCTGATGCCATAGAGACTGCCAGCGAGGTTAGCGCCTGGAACTATGCTGATGATAGATAGCGTCATAAGCAGACTTAACGCTGAAGATCCCATCAGGAGCATTCCTCCAGCAAACCACATCATCTTCATTGCCGAAGGCGGGGGCATCAACATTATTTTATCAACCACCCATGTAGGAAGGTATGATTCCCATTTTGCTCTATCCCAATGACCCGATTGAGTTACGAAAGATCGCACAGTGGCATTCACGTTAACTAAGTGAACGTTATGATCAATAAGGAATTCAAGTGGGTTGTCCACATGGGACCAGCACTCCTTCCAGGCCAATGTACTACAACCACTTCTCAGGCATTTGCCAAGGCCTCTTTTAAAATCATCCCAGACAGTCACAATTCCACTCCAAACAGCCGATTGGTTCCGCCTCTTCAGGACAAGAGGGTCAGTAAGTGAACCACATGAGTATTTAGCACGTAAACATTTCACCCAGAAAGCATCCGGTTTTTTGATAAGACACCAGCACAACTTCATGAGAAAAGCTTTATTTTGACAGTGTAAGTCTTTAATCCCCAAGCCGCCTTCACACTTTCTTTGTTTTAGCATGTCCCAGGAGGGTAAATGCAATTTTTTGGAGCCCTCATGATGATTCAAGAAGAAGTCATGGCTAAGCTTTTCAATGGTTAAAAGTACACCTTTCGGAACAAGGGTTGATTGCATTTGATACTGAGGAATTGCCGAGAGGACCGACTTAATGAGAGTCGACCGGCCCGCCATACTTAGGAATTTACCTTTCTAGTTTGCCAATTTTAATCTCATCTTCTGGAGGAGCGGAGAAAAGGTCCTCTTAACCATCCGTTTGTGTAAGAGAGGAACACCCAAGTATTTGCCAAGGTCTACAGTCAAGCCAACACCTACAATCTGGCTCATCTCATAAGCCCTGTTGAAGTGTACGTTTTTTGAAACGAACATCTTGGACTTATTTAGATTAATCCTGTGGCCAGAAACTCGACAAAACAGAGCCATGACATTACGAATTTCCACCATCTGCTCATTTGAAGCCTCCCCGAAGAGAACCAGATCATCAGCAAAGAAGAGATAGGAAATATTAGGACTAGAGGAGCTCAGTTTGAGAGGGTGCCAGTTTCCCAGCTCCACTTCTTGGTGAATAAGTTGGCCGAGCAGCTCCATACAAAGGACGAACATATATGGACTCAGGGGATCACCTTGTCTCACCCCCTTAGTGGGGTGAAATCGATCTGAAGTGATGCCGTTCCAAATAATGCTCATGGAAGTGGAAGATACACAGGACATAATCAGCTTGACAAAGCTAGCACCAAGACCCAAGCTGTGCAGAGTGAATTCAAGAAAACGCCAGTCAAGTCTGTCAAAAGCCTTCTCCTTGTCTGCTTTCACTGCAAAGTAACCCTTGTTACCTCTCTTGTTTCTCATAATGTGAATTGCTTCCTGGGCAATAATGATGTTATCCACCCCCTGTCTTCCTGCGATAAAACTACATTGGTTTTCAGCGATCAGGTGGTTCATGACACCCTTGAAGCGGTTGGCAATAACTTTGCTGACAATTTTATAGCTCACATTGCATAACGAGATATGCTTGAAGTCCTTTAAAGATAAGGGATGGTCAATCTTGGGGATAAGAGTGATATTCGTATGATTAATTTCCTGAATGACCTCCGGATTGTCAAAAATCCTGGTAACCAGATCGCAAATCTTTTGCCCAATACAATTCCACTAGGTATGGAAGAAATGCGGATTCAAACCATCCAGACCAGGAGCTTTAAAAGCTCCCATCTCAAAGACAGCATTCTTTATCTCTGTAGGGGTAACAAGACCTTGCAGAGAGTCCAATTGCAGATCATTAAGAGGCGGGAATCTAGCCGGCCAAGGAGAAAAAGGGGAAGAGGTGTCAGCCGAAAAGAGGTTCCGAAAATATTCAAGAGCCATACCTCTTAACAGAGACTCATCAGACACCCAGTTCCCATTAGCATCTTGCAGAGACTCAATTCGGCTTCTTTTCCTCTTTGCAGATGCACTTGCATGAAAGAATTTCGTGTTTCTATCTCCATCACTGATCCATTTACACCTTGATTTCTGAAACCAAATCAATTCCTCCTGTAATGCGATTTTTTGATACATGCCCCAGAGCTGCTTTTCAATCTTGAAAAGACCACTCGGCCTACCCCTTTTGCTTCTGGCCCGATCAATCCCTTCTAGTCTTCTGATGATATCTCTTTTCTTCTTGGCCACGTTCCCCACTACTCTAGAGTTCCACTCCGAGGCTTCCATTGAGAATTGCTCCTAACCTTGAATCCAGTTTTTCCCCTGCCACGCCTTGCTGACCACATTGCTAAAACCGTCTTCGATGCACCACGCTGCCTGGTATGAGAATTTTCTACCCCTTTTGCATTATTACTATCCGCAACAACAATCATTCGATGGTCAGATTTAAACTTAAGGTTATGATAAGCCTTGGTGTTAGGATTA
This sequence comes from Inga laurina, assembly GCA_963855925.1. Lineage (NCBI taxonomy): Eukaryota > Viridiplantae > Streptophyta > Magnoliopsida > Fabales > Fabaceae > Inga > Inga laurina. The sequence goes on from OY979704.1 coordinate 30,510,281, forward strand.
AGAATATCCCAATCAAAATTGCAAAACACCCAGTCCAGCCTTTCCTTTACGCCGGTTTTTTCCCAAGTAAACTTATCACCAACCACCGGAACCTCAATAAGATTACAACAGTCAATACAATTTTGAAAATCCTTCATAGAGCTGATAGCAGGGACCACCCCGCCCTCTTTATCACTAGGATTAATGAAGGTATTGAAATCACCTAGAACCAGACAAGCCGCGTTGACCATTTGCTTGATACCATGTAATGAATCCTATAGATCCCTCCTCTTTAGGATACTAGTATCGCCATACACAAAAGTCATAAATGTAGGATTGAGGTTATTCCTAGGCAAAATCTTGCAGTGAAGAAATTGGGTGTTTGAAGAAATATACTCAAGACTGAAATCCCAATGATTCCATAAAACCCATATGCCCCCAGCAAAACCCGTGGCCTCAATTCTCAACCAATCATTGAAACCCAACTTTCTAACAACTTTATCAACCCTATTAGCACTAATCCTTGGCTCAATTAAACACATCACATTTATACCATACTTATGGACGACGTCCTTCAACACACGCGGGAATGAGCGACCACCCGCCCCACGGCAATTCCATGAAGAAATAATCATAAAATAAATACAAGGATGAAAGGGGATAGAGAACTTACTTGTCTAGAGGTTTCTCTTCCATCAGAACCACAACTTCTAGATTGGATACTGAATGAATTTTTGATCTAGGCTTATCAGCCTCAACTTGGGCGACATCATCATCTAGTTGGGGTAAAGCCATGCTCGGCTGGTCTAAATTGGAAGCAATGGTTAGGACCCCGTGGCATTTCCGTGGCTGGCTCTCCTCTTGAATTGAATTCTTACCACGGATATGGGAGGAGGCTGGATTGTGGCGCATTTGGTCCAATTCTGAAGGTCCTTGAACAACTGAATCCACGTGCAAAGGCCCAAAGGTTTGCAAACACCCCTGAATGACGTTGTGGGTCCTAATAGATGAAGAGTTTTTGGACTTTGGCTTTTTAAATCCATTTGGGCCGTGAGTGTTCACCTGGCCCAAAGGAATGCTCTTATCAAACTCCTTCTTCCCGTGCAAACTGGGAACATCTCCATTCTTGGGCTTCCTCACTTCAGCCCATTTTTTAGAGCCCACATGGAATCCCTTATTCCCCTTCCTTTGACCCAGTCTTTCCTTCCTCTGCGCAGCCTGCTTGGGTATTGAAACTATGGATAGCTTCTGCGCAACCTCACCCGACTGGGCTTTCTCCAAATTCTGCTTCAATTTCAAATTGAGCTCGAGGACAGCATCATCACCCATGTCCGCATCTACCAGAATGGCAAATCTCGACTGAGCAGGACTGCCTATGCCCCTACCTTTTACAGAATCGGTATGGCACTCAACTCCTACTCTGGCCCTGTTGTCTAGTTTTCTTGAGGTTCGCGATTTGGCTGTGCTCCGAGCAATCATCCAAGGGCCGTGGTGCTCATCACTGATCGGATGGTGCTTTGGAGATGATGGTGGAGCTTGGCTAAGACTATCCAGAGATTTAGGATCCACCGTCGATAGAGGAGCTCTACTCAAAGACACCCCAGAAGGTCCAGCGCCATCCACCTTCGTAAATTGACAGCGATCCCTCCTGTGCCCGTATTTCCCATAGGAAAAGCAAATCAAGCTCAGTCTTTCATATTCTATGTTGAAAATCGCTGAGGCTGAGATGACCCTGGGCACTAATTTCTTTTGCAAGTCTACTTCCACGCAAAGCCTAGCAAAGCGTCCCCTGTGAACAACAGCTTCCTCCTCTTCTGGATTCTTAATGGTGTTCATGTCAACCTTTAGTGTTTTCCCCACCATGTCCCCAAGCCTCCACAAACATTCCTTGTTGTAACATAACAGAGGAATGTGGGGGATTCTAATCCAAGTGGCTACACGACCCAGAGGGTTAAGGAGAGGGTCGAAATGAGGAGTCCACCTCTGGACCAAAATGCAGTGATTTGCTATTGTCTACGGGCCACCTAAAAGGATTTTCCTGTAATGCTCTTCCCACCTGTCCTTAGATCTGAGCTTAACAACAAAATAGTTGTTGGGAATGTCTATTAAATCAAACTCATTTAAGTGCCAGATTCTGGAAAGGTGATTCTTCAACCTGTGAAAGTTAAACTTAGCACCTAGGACAGTGATAACGAGAGACTTGCACCAAGGTCTAGCCCAACGGTTATACTCCTCTTTAGTCATTTCCAAGGTTAGGTACACCTCCATGAGATGTTTGATTTCATCTGAAGGCTCAGGCAAATCCCAGGGCTGCTCAAGGAACTCTAATAAATTTACTGAGCTAGAGTTCACGAAAACAGACCCATTACCCTCTGTGACCATGAAGCCAAAGAGAATATCCTTGTATGATACAACAGCCTCTGTTCTGCTAGGAGAGTGCACCAGACTTATTCCCGCGAGCTCCGCTTCCAGACAAGCAGGGTCAGGGAGGCTTGGAGGATAAGAATGGGTTCCATTTGAAGCCTTCTCAGCGACAGCTAACAACTCAGCCGATTCCATAGAGGCCAACAAACTCCCCGGCGACGAAACCAGAGCGCCGGGGTCATCCATCCGGAGACAAAATCTCACAGGAAGCAATATAAGTACTCATTTACTTCTTAAAAGTATCAAACAGTAAGTTCCTTATCATTTTCCAGCTTCAAAAGTTCAATCCATCAAGCCACATAGTCACTCTCATACAACATAGCATCTTTCTTATCCTGAATTACTTTCCAGATTTGAACATCACCATTCCAGCACTTATAAATTTGTTACCATTAAAACAGTTGCTAAACATTTAGCAGTAGCAAACAGCAAGTCCTCATTAAATTTTCAGCTTCTCAATTCCAATTTCAGCACAACAAGCACTCATATCTATCACATATTTCACATACTTTATCATTTAAACTCTCTCACACATTTAAGGAGTATCTAAATCAGCTATTAGCCTTCAAAATGTTCAGACAGCCGAGTAGTATGATCTGGAAAATATTCCCAATTCATTAAAACCATCATCCTCAAGCAAAAGCAATTTAACTTTATTTGAGCTTTCTAGGCTCTTAAAATATTCCAAACAGCATTCCTCATTAAATCTCGAAACTTTCCAGCTTAAAATATGAACCAAAACATCTTGTTGTAATCTTTTGTCACACTTTAATCATTTAAGACACTTGTTTAACATTTTTAAGTGTGAAAGAGGGGGTTCCTCATCATTTTTGACCCTAAGAATCTGAACCCAACAAACTTCCAGCAGCATACATAAATATTTATATCTAAGATAAAACATTTAAACACACTCTTGCCTTCACAAATGTGTCAGATAGCAGCACCCTTAAATCTGGAATTTTTCTATTTTTTCAACAGTCATTCTTCATCACCATAAATCAGTTTACAAGGCCATTTAAAATACTTTTACTAAATTCCTTAAGATAAAGGAAGGGAACCTCTCTGTAACTAGAGGCTACAGGCTCGGTCCTTGCCTCAATCTTGGCAATATCAACATTCAATCCCTTAATCTACCTTTAACATTTGTCAGCCATTACTAAATTCCGTTGTTTAGGCTTAGTTTCAGATAGTCGGACACATTATAGCAGAAACAGCAAGCAAATATTTCAGAATGCACATATTCAAGCCATTCAAAAACATGAAACACTTATTTCCATTTCTACGCTACCTTTAGTTACTTTTTTTGAACCCTTAATCACTGATTTCTTATTTTAACCGTGAGTCAATTATTTCTCCCAATCCACAAAAGGAAGCAAATCAGAGAGATTGAAAATGGGAAACGATCTAGGAGGCTCACCTTAAATGGAATCCAGGGTTGCATGTGAGTTTTGTCTTCTCTTAGGCTCTTCTCCAACGTCCTCTGGTTCCTTCAAGCTCCCTCTCTCTCTTATGCTATCTTTCCTCTTTTTCTGGTGTGAGTGCGTCGTGAGTGAGGGAGGGGCTGACGGGGGTTAAATTCCTAAAATTAAATTTACAGTCATCTATAACTTGTTTTGGGAAATAAACCTCCCCAAAAACACCTTTATTTTTCAAAAATAACTAGCTATAAATTTTACTTCAAATTTTCTAGGCCTTTATATATATCTACTAGCACTTTCCTGATAAACTTTCAATTCGGGCCTAAAAATAAGATTTTGATTAAATAATTTACTTGTGAGGCTTTTCAATATTAGATAACATCCGTATGCCTTAAATAAGCCTAATAAATATCTTCTCAAATTTTTAGGATGCTAAGGGGTATATTAGTAACTTTGGAGCAATTACTAAAATCCCAATATCTTTCGTGACCTCGAACGATACCACCACTTCAACTTTTGACATATTCCAAGATTGAACTATCTACTCCAAATCAACTGAAGCCTATAGGAGTAACATTCTGGGTATCCCCATTGCCATAAGTGTGTTTATAGAGCTTATTACTTATGATTAAATCCTAGTCCAATCAAGCTCTAAACAAACTAGATTATAATAAAAAAAACTGTAAAGGATCTATAAGTATGATATATCCAACCTAGTATACGCTTAAAATACATTGTCTGAGAGTAAAGTCTAGGTGGATAACATTAGTGGCCAAGCAGTCAATTGTATACATACGTACATCTAAATAGTTAGACATTATAATTTTATTTACTTTTTGTATTAACTTGAAATATTAATTTCCTTGGTTCTTCAATTAATATTTGTATTCCAGGCTCAATCCCAATGGAAATAGGCAATCTTCAACAACTAGAGATTTTATCGTTGTATCAAGACAAGTTGAGCGAATCTATCCCATCACAAATTTTCAACATCTCAAGTTTACACATCTTGTCTCTCTCAAACATATCTCTATCGGGAAGCCTTCCCTCAGACTTTGCATATGGCCTTTCTAATCTACAAGAGTTGTATTTATGGGGCAACAAACTTCCCAGAAGAATTCCAAGTACTATATCCAATGCTTCTAAGTTAACCATTCTAGACTTGGGGCGGAATAATTTTGAAGGGGTTTTACCAAGCACACTTGGGCGTTTAATATACTTAGAAAGTCTTCGAGTACATGAAAACAATTTCACCATAGTAGATTATTCCAATTCTGAAACTGGCTTTTTTAGCTCGTTGTCAAATTGTAGACATTTGGAAACTCTTAGTCTCTCAATAAATCCATTTCATATGAAACTTCCCAAGTCTATTGGAAGCTTGTCTGATTCTCTACAGACACTGATAATAGATTTTTGCCGGGTTAGTGGTAGCATACCATCAGAAATTGGGAATCTATCTAACTTGGTTTACCTATCTTCTGCTGGAAATGTTTTAAATGGACCAATTCCAACAACAATTAGAAACTTGCAGACTCTTCAGTATTTGAATCTTGTGGGCAATGAGCTAGATGATTTGATTGTTGATGAGCTTTGTGACATAAGAAGACTTACATATTCATATCTACGAAGGAACAGATTTTCTGGAGCAATACCGTCTTGCTTAGGAAATCTTATGTCTCTGCAAGAGCTTTACTTGAGCGCCAATAAGTTGATTTCCAAGATACCTTCTTCCTTTTGGGATTTGACTGGTATATTGAAAGTAGACCTATCTTCCAACATGTTAGTTGGAAATCTTTCATTCAAGATTGGGAACATGAAAGCTCTTAATTAGACTTGTCAAGACATCATATTTCAGGCATCATTCCGACAACCATTGGGAGCCTTACAAATTTGCAAAATTTATCCTTCGCAAAATAACAAATTGCAAGGGACAATTCCAGAATCACTTGGGAGTTTGCTAAGATTAGAAGAGCTGGACCTTTCCCAAAATAATTTGTCTAGTGAGATTCCCAAATCTCTAGAGGCACTCACATCCCTTAATTATGGAAATCTCTCTTATAACGAACTGCAAGCTGCGATTCCCAATGTTGACTACAAGTATTTGATAATGGAGTTCATTCCCAATGGCAGTCTTGAAAAATGGTTATATTCTTATAACTATTGTCTTGATTTTCTTCAAAGGTTAAATATAATGATAGATATTTCCTATGCTTTGGAATATCTCCATCATGGCTTGGAAACACCAATAGTCCACTGTGATTTGAAGCCAAGTAACATTTTGTTGGATGATAACATAGTTGCTCATGTGACTGACTTTGGCATTGCAAAATTTCTATATGAAGGGAAATCCAAGACTCATACAGAGACAATTCCTACGATTGGCCATGTTGCTCCTGATAATTATCATAAACCTTCGTTCATTTTTTTCCTTTTGAAATTACATTTCAATATGCTTCCTCATCACACCTTGCATTCCCTCTGATGTTTTAACGTTTACAAAGATTAGCTTGCATTTTTCCCTTGATTATTTCTTTTAATTAGAAATCCCTCCGTATATGTACTTAATAACTACTTATTAGTACTATAATATATTATAGCTCATATAGTTACACTTTGTGATATAGATTTCCCTCACTCTTACTCTTATAGTCCTACTTAACAAGGCAAAGAGAGATTTTTTTAAATCAAATTTATAACTCATGTCATTAAATCTTTAATATAACCATACAATTTTGCTATTCATTTATTGTTGTGTAGATTTTGTACTTTTGGGGTAGAGTATTGTATATTAAATAAGGGTAAAGTTGGAAAGTTATTAAATTTTAATAGAGGTAATGAAATTTTACGTTTTTTGTCAAACCCCATATTTATTCTGAAATTTATTAGAATAACGATGCGCAGTTCAGTGGGAACACAGAAATAGCATAAATATACTGATAATAAGTACATGATTATATTGCAGGAATTCCCCACAGGGTTAAGTGTGGGGGAGAGATGGATTGTGTGTTTTTTTTGTTTTGCTTTTAGGGACTCTAATATGCCATCATGTGTTGTGCTAGCTGTTGCTTCATCCATTTTGAGCCTAATTTTTCAATAATGGTGAGATGTTTAAGCATGATCAAGTATCTCAATTGCATGTGTTAGATATTGATGTTGAAACTTATCAAAATGACATGAGTTGCCATATGTTATAAGTCTTAGAAATGATGCATTGTTTATTTTTGATGAGTTTGGTAGGAAACAAAGAGCCTAGTTGGAAGGTATTTTGGGCCTAATTGTTCATTTTGTTGTGTGATTTGTCCACTTAGCCTATTACTCTCTAGAACTTGTCATATTTCTTGCTTGATGCTACATTTTGCAATGGCATGGATAGAGATGACATTGGCATTCCTTTCTAGACCTTCTTACCCAAACACAAACCAAACATTATTCAACCTTTGTTTACCCCACTGGTACAAAAAATACCTTTTAGACCTGCCCTTTTAGACGTGTTATAGTGGATAAGGTATAAAATGTATAGGCGGTGGCAGTTTCACAATAATGCAAAACTTGTGAGACCGGTTCCTATAAAGAAAGGTCTAAAAACAGGTTATTTGGACTGGTTATAATAAGAACCGATCTAAAAATAAATAAAATAATAAAACAAAACATGCAATAATACATTTTCTTGACGATTGTAATATAATGGGTATATAATATATGTTATGAATTAAAAAAATTATCCATTTTTGTTTAGACCGGTTGTATTTCAAAACCAGTTTAAAATATTAAAATTTTTATACCTGTTGTTATTAAGAACAAGTCTAAACGTATATAAATAAAAAAAAACTTTTAAAACTGATTATTAGAAATAATCGGTCTAAAAGGCTTATTATTTTAGATTGGTTATTCACTTAAACCTATCTAAAAAGTTTAGCATTAAAAAATAAAAATGTGGCCTATTTTTAAGACCGGTTGTAAGGAATAACCGGTCTAAAAAGTTTTCTATTTTAGATCGGTTGTTCTTTGAAACCAGTCTAAAAAGTTGAGCATTAAAAAATAAAAATGTTGACTACTTTTAAGATTGGTTATTGGGAACAACCGGTCTAAAAAGTTTGTCTAAAATGTGATCATTTTAGACCGGTTATTCCCAATAACCGGTCTTAAAAGTGCTACCATACACTGAAAAAAAAGATAATTTGTAGCGGTGTATTTGTAGTGGTTAGAATAAACCGCTACAAATATCAGGATTTATAGCGGTTTTGAGTAACACCGCTACAAATTTGTAACGATATGCTTCGCACCAAGTGGCTCGTGGGTTAGGAAACACGATTTGTAGCGGTTTACAAGACATAACCGCTACAAATTTTGGCGCCAAACCCGCGCCAAATTTGTCGCGGCTATTTTGTAGCGGTTAGTCTATATTCACCGCTACAAATGTGGCGCCAACTTGGCCCGAAGCTAGCACGACTATTGTGGCTTTTTTTTGTAGCGGTTTTTATGATAATAACCGCTACAAAATTTAGAAGGCCACCTTTTTGTAGCGGTTACAAAGAACCACTACAAAATTTAACTCATATTTGTAGCGGTTATAGTATATAACCGCTACAAAATGTATTGAAAATAAATATTTATTAAAAAAATAAATAAAACATTTGTAGCGGTTTATAAATATAAACTACTACAAAATATAAATATTTGTAGCGGTTAAATGGATGAAACCGCTACAAAGTGATACGTAACTTTGTAGCGGTTTTACAAACAAAACCGTTACAAATTGAACATTTGAAATTTGAAAAATTGTAATTCCCGCCAACGATTATGAATATTTGTAGCGGTTTTTTAATACTAACCACTAAAAAGTGTTCATTTAAAATTTGAATATTTTAATTCCCGCTAACAATTATGAACATTTGTAGTGGGTTTTTTGACATAACGCTACAAAGTGTTGCTCATTGAAAATTTGAATTTCAAATCCTGTCAACGGTGGTGAAAATTTGTAGCGGTTTTTAAAATATAACCACTACAGAATACATTTGAAATAAATAAAAAAATGAATTTGTAGTGGTTTTTATAAAAAAAACCGCTATAAAATATAAATATTTGTAGCGGTTTTACAAACAAAACTGCTACAAATTAAACATTTGAAATTTAAAATATTTTTATAAAAAAATTCAAAAAAATATTAGTAGGGGTTCTGAAACCGCTACAAAATCAAAATAAAACCGCTACAAGTGTGAAATATTTTTATTATAAAAAAATCAGACTAATATTTGTAGGGGTTATAAAACCGCTACAAAATCAAATAAAACAGCTACAAATGTGAAACCACTACAAATAATGTCACATCAACCGCTACAAATATCAACTGCTACAAAACTTGTCACATTAACTGCTACAAGCATTACGTAGATCCTTATAAATACCTTCAGCACACCTCATTTCAAACACTACTCTATTTCTTTCAACCTTTCTTCTCTTTCATTTTCTCTCATCTAAATTTTTTTTTAAAAGCCACAGAGCTGAGTAAGGTGATCAAATATAGTAAAAGAAATTTCAATGCTTTGATTTCAACATTTTCTCCCTTCTCATAATATTTATACTCATTATCTACACATTCTCAATAATATTATCTATATAAAGTTTATACTTATCTAGCTTAATTTAATCATTCTTTATAAATAATAATGATATCATTTAAGTTACTTAAATAATAAACTATTCAACACAATATTATAACAATGGACTCAAATAATTGTATGATTTTTGTAAAAAAATTCCCAAAATTTTCCAGCGATTTTAGAACCGCTACAAATTTAAACTCAAAATAGTATTAAATTTTTGGCGTTACTTTTGAAATTTTCATTTGAATTTAGTAGCGGTTTTCAAACCGCTACAAAATTGGAGCCAAATTTTCATTTTTCATTTTTCACCACGCGAAATTGCGGCGCCAACATTTGTAGTGATTTAGTAACCGCTACTAAATTTGTAGCGGTTGTGTTACATGAGTAGCGGTTTTTATAACCGCTACTAATGTTGTTTTTAGCGGTTAAAACCGCTGCTAATAAACATTTTTAATCGTTACTAAATGACGTTTTTTTGTAGTGATTGCCCGTCCTAAAAGCCTTTCTCGCTCGCGGGTTTTTTTCATGGTTGAATCTGAAACTTTCCCTTTCTGCTAAATTGCTCCTCTGCCCAGCCGTTCCTTCTGCACATATCCCTCTTTCCTCCTTGATGCTCCTCACCGTTCCTCTTGCACATGAAGACTATCGATGGAAGATCTAGATTGCATTACAACACTTTTTTTCATACTCGAATTAGAAACTTTCCCCTTCTTCTTCTAAATTGCTCCTCTGCCCAGCCATTCCACCTGCACATGAAGACCGCCGATTGATGTAGATCTAGATTGTAGTATGATGCTCCTCACTGTTTCTCCTTCATCCTGAAGCTCCTTACCGGCTGTTTATCCTTGGGTGTCTTCCTGAAGCTCGTAGGCGTTTCTCCTTAGGTGTTGTCGATGTCTTCCTGCAGGTAATTAGTATATATATTGGGTTTTTTTCTTTGATATATTGGTCAAGGCCAATTTAAGATATCTGAATTTTGTTATCTAAATTTAAGATACAGATGCATGAGAAATGTTGTTCCATTCCCTTATACTTCTTTGTTTACTTTACTGGATTGTTTGTCAAAGCTTTGTGGATTTCTTTTAAGATTAAGTGTAGGGGAGAGTCGACCTTAGGAAATTAGGTTAATGTTTTTTCCTTTTATTTGTTTTCACATGATGAACTCCACTATTATCATGGTTTAATCACGTATCTCTTGCCATTAGTTAGAGCTACATTGCTTATTCATTAGTCTATGCTTGCATTGTGGACAATTCAAGAGATAAGTGTGTGTGAGGGAAGGACGAATGTGTGAATTTGTATGATGTTTTGATTGTTGGCTAGCTTGTTGTTGATTAATTGCATTTTGGACAAGCAAAAAGTTATGATGTTTTTCTTATGAATTATAGTAATGATTGACATACGAATGCATGCTTATAGTAATGATGTTCTTCTTATAAATATACTTGTACATTACAATTAAACATACATAAGATTATGTTGATTGGTCTAAGAATGGGCACGCTAAAGGCAGTGCATATAATGTTCATGCCTCTATGGAAAATGACCATTTTGACAGTATTCAACTGCTTCACTGTCATTTTCAGATGTCCACTTTTAAAGTTTCCTTGACATATAATCTTAATGCCCTGTTTAGTTCACTGAGGAAGAGCCAGAGAGGGATTCACTCATCTGCGTCCTTGACTGATGTTTAATTTTTCCCCTGTAATCATTAAATTGTATACTTAGGTGTGTTAGGTTTATGAGACCAAGGGTTATGGTCAAGTTAAAAATTAAATTGTATTAATTTTACTAACATTATTGGTTAGGGTGTTGTCTTGCCATTTTATTGGCATCTTACTTGCTTTGCATGCTCTTGGGTGTAATGATTGCATGCTCTCATCATAGTCCTGCCTTTTCCAGGGGAAAAAGTAGAAAACAAAAAAAAAGGTATTGGAATATATGGATCGTGGTTGGATACAAGCTAAACGGATGAGAAAATGATGTTGGGGTGAGGGGTTTTTTAGACTTTGCAAAAAGAAATACCGATGATGATAGTGGGATGTTTTATTGCCCTTGTATAAAATTTTTGAATGAGAAGCGACTAAGTATTTCAGATATATATACACATTTAATTTGTGAAGGATTCTGTAAGATATATGTAGTATGGGTATGGCATGGTGAACAATTAGAAATGACAAGTGCATCTCAACAGGGGAGAGTGATTTGTGATAAAAATGACATGGATCTGGATGATCAGATAGAGGATATTATTCGTGATGTAGGATAAGAGGCTTTTGAACAATCACATGCATATGGTAATATGTGCAGTGATTCTAAGAAGCCGTTGTACCCAGGGTGTAAAAAATACCAATTGCTGCAAGCTATATTGAAATTGGTAAGTTTGAAAGCACAGTATGGGTAGAGTGACAAGAGTTTTTCAAAAACGCTTGAGGCTTTTAAAGACATGCTTCCTGATGATAATGTTTGCCTTGTCGATACTATGATGCTAAGAAAATACTGTGTCCACTAAAGATGAAGTATAAACAGATCCATGCATGCCCTAATGATTGCATATTGTATAGAAAAGAGCATTAAGAGAAAGAGCAATGTCCAATATATGAAACTATGAGGTATAAATCAAACATGGCCCCTGTAAAAGTGTTGTGGTATCTTCCAATCATACCAAGGTTCAAGCGCTTGTTTGCCAATGAAATTGATGCCAAAAGTTTGAGATGGCGTGCAGATGAGAGGATTTCTGATGGAAAGCTTCGACATCCAGCTGATTCTTCTCAATGGCAGAAAATCTATCAATTATTTTCTAGCTTCGGTGAAGAACCTAGGAATCTCAGACTTGGGCTTAGCACAGATGGCATGAATCCTTATGGTAGCCTAAGCAATATACATAGTTCATGGCCTGCTCTGTTGGTAATTTACAACTTATCTCTTTTGTTATGTATGAAACGAAAGTACATTATGTTGTCTATGTTGATTTTGGGACCAAAGCAACCCGGAAATGACATAGATGTTTACCTAGAACCCTTGATTGAAGACTTGAAAGAGTTGTGGGATAAAGGTGTCGATATTTTTTATGCGAACAAGAAGGAGACTTTTAATATGTGAGTAATGATCTTTTGTACTATAAATGACTTCCCTGCATATGGGAACTTGTCAGGATATACCGTTAAAGGCCACAAAGCATGTCTTATTTGTGAAGAAGGCACATGCTACCATTAACTTCAACATGGAAGAAAGATAGTTTACCTTGGCCATAGGCGATTTCTTAGACAAAGCCACCCATATCGTAGATTAAAAAAGCTTTTTTCAGTGGCCAAGTGTTTGAAGATGCTCCAAAGGCATTGACTGGGGAGTAAATTTATGAAAAGGTGAAAAATATCAATCCTATCTTTGGTAAGTCATCAAAGAGTAGAAATAAAAAAAATATGTGGAAAAAAAGGTCCGTCTTTTTCGATCTTCCATATTGGAGCAATCTTGACGTCAGATACTGAATTGATTTCATGCATGTAGAGAAGAACGTATGTGATAGTATTGTTGGGACACTGCTCAACATACAAGGAAGTTCTAAGGATGGCGTGAAGGCAAGATTAGATTTGTAAGAAATAGGAATATGAGAAGATTTACATCCAAGGCCATATTGTAATAGAACTTGTTGTCCTCCACCTACTCATACTTTGTCTAAGAATGAGAAAAGAAGCTTTTGTGAGTGTTTACATGGTGCCAAAATTCCCTCAGGGTATTCTTCAAATTTTAAAAAGCTTGTATCGATGAAATACTTGAAGTTAATAGGGCTAAAGTCTCATGATTGTCATGTCTTAATGCAACAACTACTCCCAGTAGCTATTCGAGGCATCGTGGAATATGATCTTCAACACATATTGACTAGACTTTGTTTCTTCTTCAATGCCATTTGTTGTAAAGTCATTGACACGGAAAGATTGGAGGAATTGGAAAATGAGATATATGATCTTGTGCCAGCTTGAGAAGCTTTTTCTTCCTTCTTTTTTTGACATCATATTACACCTAATTGTTTATCTAGTGAGGGAGATAAAGTTGTGTGACCTTATTTATTTCCGGTGGATGTACCCAATCGAAAGAACTATGAAAATCCTAAAAGGGTATGTGAAGAAAACCAACCGGCCTGAAGCATCTATTGTTTAGAAATATATTTCAGAAGAAGCTACCGAATTTTATCAACATTATTTGTCAAATGTACGACATATTGGGCTTCCTAAACGTCATGATCAAGAAAGGGGTAGACGCGAGGCAACAATAAAGAGCATAAATGCTGATGAATTGCAACAAGTCAACTTGTACATCTTAAATAATGTTGATGAAGTTCAATATTACATGAATGCCCATAAAGAAATTGTACGAAAACAAAATAGTTGAATGATTAAACAAAGGTTAATTAGGGACCAAACAGAACTTTCGAACATTAGTTTAAACAAAAGGTTGACGGAGAAGAATGTGTTTCTGATACAATAAATTGGTTACCACATGGTCCTGAAGTTGATGTCATAAGTTGGAATTCATTTGTGATCAATGGTTATACCTTTTACACGAAGTCTCTAGATGATAAGAGCACCGTCCAGAACAATGGTGTTGTATTAGTGGCTGAATTTATGCACTTCTCTAGTTCAAAAGATAAGAACCCTAAATTGGTTGTCATACCTTATTATGGGGTTATTGAAGAGTTATGGGTGGTTGACTATGTTAAAATCAGATTTCCCATTTTAAAATGCAAGTGGGTTGATGTCAATAATGGTGTGAAGGTCGATAAGTTAGGATTTACATTAGTAGATCTGAATAATAGAAGTTTTGGAGATGAACGTTTCATTATGGCAGATCAGTCACAACAAGTGTTCTATATTACTGATCAAGCAAATAAAATGTGGTTTGTAGCTCTTTAAGGAAAAAGGGTCATTGATATTGATGAGAAAAGTCACTCAAATTATGATCTTCTTGAAACTCCTTCTTTTTCCAGGGGTCTACCAAAATTAAACGAAGAAGATGAAGCAGATAATGAACATGGCACAAGAAATGATCATCATGAGGGAATATGGGAGGATATCTCTTTATGATACTACTTTGATCTAAAGTAATTATGATTATGATTTATAGACGTTTAATGTATATAGTTTTTCTATAGATATAGTCTTCTCATGTTGTAGCTTAACAATTTATCTTTCTTTGTTGTCGTTATAGGAAAATGACAGATTCTCGGCGTCCTAGTGTAGAGCATCAATCACTTACTGCACCTCAGAGTCAGTCACCTATTGGCCAGCAGAGTCAGCCATCTAGTGCTCCTCAAAGTCAGCCACCTATTGCTCAGCAGAGTCAGCCATCTAGTGTTAATCAGAGTAACCCTAGCAATGCTCGGAGCTAGGATCATAGTAAGCATAGTAGCCAGTCTGTACGGAAGGGTAGACGTGGCACATGGTTGACAGACATTTCCCTTAGTCGGAGTGCAGGGCAAAAGATACCGATTGAGTTTGATAGATATTGGAATCCAATCAGGCCTAATGCACAAATGTATAGGAGTTTTGTTGGCCTCTTTGCACTTAACAAGTCGAGCATTTTCATAGAGGAGTGGAGAAATTTCGATTAAAAGGTACGGCAACATATTTGGGACACTATCCAGGTATACAATTCTCTTCTATTTTGTATGTAATTATTATCAAATATGTCACAAATTTGTTACTTACCTTCAATGCATGTATTCCAGCTCACCTACGACGTTCCTCAGAATGAGATGTTGTAGAACAAGACAATGACTTATTGTTATGAGTGTTGGAGCAAGTTTAAGACAAATTTGACCAACAATTACATTCATATCTAGGTGAAAGATGGTCAGCCTCGTCCTAATCTGTGCGACCAGTATACATTTCTTGATCAAGCTACTTGGGACGCATTTGTTAGGCTTCGAACTACTCCAAAATCTTTTGTTAGTTGACTTATTTTTCATTTTATTTATTTAGAAATTATCTTAATTAATTATAATACTTTCCTTTTGTATAATTTCTTATTCGCAGGCAAAAAGGAAAAAAGCACAAGAGAGTGGTAGAAAGAACGATTGCCCTCATATAATGTCTCATTAGGGTTATGCAAAGGCTGAAAGAGACTTGTTGGCGGCCAAACAGAAGAGATTGGAAGAAGCATCTCAATCCGATCCTTCTATTCTTTCTCCACCTTCTCCGTTTCATCGTGAAGAAAAATGGTTATTTGCTCACCAAAAGAGGAGTGGGTCTTATACAAGTGACCAATCTCGTATAGTAGGTGAAAAAATTATAAGTATATATCGTTGCTGTTATTAATTACATAAGAAACATACTTGATTACTTATGTTAGTTATTTTGTATTATCTTACAGGAGGAACTTAGAAAAAAACAAGCTGAGGGAACTTTTAAGTCAGAGGGTAGGAATGATATTCTAACTGTTGCTACTGGCAAACATGAACATCCAGGCTGTGTCAGGGTAGTTGGAGGAGGGGTAGGGATACGGGATTACTTTGGAGCCCCTGTACGACACTCCTCAAACATCGTGACTAGGGAGGAATTGGAGACTATGTTGGCCACTGTAAGAGCAGAAGTAAAGGCCGAGGCTAAAGCATCATTTGATGCACTATCAGAGACCCGGTTGAGCAAGATGAAAGAGGAAATGGTAGTGTTTATGAGCTCAAGACAAGATACTAGTTCTCCCCAGCCACAATCGATTGATCCTAATAAGCAAAGCATTAAAGGGAGTTGTTACAACATCGGGTAGACATCAAAGGGTCCTGCAAGAGAAATTACTGAGCCTTGTGATATTTTTGTCAAGGATCCTCTAAGACGGTTAGTTGCATGGGGTAGTGTGCATAACCTGAGATCAAATGTCCACCACTGACAAATGGAAGCTGATCAAGTCTGAGTGTCAGTTGACGAGGTGATCATTACAGATATACCTGTCCCTATCCCTTCTAATGAATTCAAGATCGTAAGCGATGTCCTAGGTACGTTCATCTTGTGGCCAAAGAACCTTGTTTCTGTTCGAGCTGAGGAAAGTCCGATCAAAGCCCCACCAAGTCCAGCTCCCTTCACCCAAGAAGTTTCACAGCCTCCATTGAATATCATGCAGCAAGTGATTCTATTGGCATATGATACATCATTTAAAACAAGAGATTGGCCTACAGATTCAGTTGTTGGACAGTTACAGGTGACATGCTATCTTGAGAGGGATGATTTGATGTCCTTGGTAGCTCCTAGACAAAATCTTGCTATTGGGATTGCCTAACTGTTCTTAATGTAAGTATCTTCTACAATTCAAAGTAAATATTTTAAAAGTTTTATCGTTTACCTTTGATATATGTGCTTGCATTATTGTAGGTACATGCATCGTAGGTTGGTCTCCTCTGGCAAAAGCGAAAAATTTGGATTCTTATGCCCCCATCACATCCAAGAGAAAAGGACCACTACTGTTATCAGACATATATACTTATCAGAGAGGCTTAGTGAAACTAGAACTGAGTGTTTCTAGGCTCTATATATGCATGGGTAAGAAACAAACTGATATTTTATAATTTATATCATGTTTTATGTTTGCTTAATATTCTTCTCTTTTTTTCAGTGATCATTGACAGTTGTTTCTTCTATGCAAGAGTAGTTACACTATCGTCCTCTTATGCTCGCTCCACTTTAAACCAGGGAATGATTTGAAAAAGACCATGAACTCATTAGTTTTCTTGCATTATTACCTTTTGTGTGCAAAGTTTATGGAATTTGTATAAAATAAATAACCTTTGTGATTTTGATGATCATAGGGCTATGTGGACATTCCTACACATTGCTTGTGGTAAGCATATTCGTGACTTAAAGGACCCTACATGGATCATGCTAAAGGTCAGTAAATATTGATTTGTTTAAAGAATGTAATAAGCCATGCCTTTATAGTTGTTTTAATGATATCATGTTTTTTCTCAAAGCCGTAGGCAACCACAAGGGTCAAACTTATATGGTTTTTATATTTTGAGACACATTTACAATATTATCACTCTAGGCACGACTGATTTTACTCAAGAGGTAAATTAATGTTTCGTCTGGTAATTTATATGTCAGAACTTTTGTATTACTTTATTGTTTTTAAGTTACTAAGTTAATGTTTCGTCTGGTTTTGGTGTTACAGATGTTTGATCTTGCTGATCCCTTTCCTGAAGAAGATATTGATTTCATTCGCACATGTTGTGCTGAATTCATCCATGAGCTATTACAAAAATAGTGAGTTTTTGAATCCAACGTTACATTGTACATTGTTCTCATATGTATTGCTCTTGATGTACGAATTTCTAACTGGGTTTATGTATCTATATAGGACAATTTTTGCTATATAGGAGATACTGGCATGGGATTTGAGGGAATCTGTACTTTTTCTTCCCTTTGTATTCTGTAAAACTAAGGAATTTCCACTGTTGCTTACTTCAATTTTATTGCTGCAATTGTCATTCAATGTTTTGCATCCATTTTCGGGCAAATTTGTCTGTTTGGACATTCCTTTAAATTGCACATTGAGATTGATTCATAAGCTATGTTGAGTGCATTTTGGAATCTGATTCATATTGAATTGCACATTCATTCAAAGTATTGGACAGTTGTTGAGTGCATTTTAGAGTTCTTGGAATTTGATTTAAGCTTGTTGGTTGAATTTTCCACATTGAAATGATTGTCAAGTTATGTATATGAATTAATATTGCTCCAATTTGCAAAAATCTGATTCTACACAGTGGAAATTCATTATTGCTTATTTTGATATTGAACCTTGATATCTTATAATATTTCACTAATTGTTAGCTAAATCATTTAATCCTTGGCTCAAAATTAAGTGTACGTTCTACACTTAGCATTTGTTGGAAGTGATTTGAATCATAAGAGGCTAGAATCTTTCGTTTGATGGTGATGATGAAGCTAGCTTGAGTCCTTGAGCAACTAAGGGAGTTCTTTGTATCTTAATTTCATCTTCTACTCTCTATATGTGCATATTATAATTCTAGGTTGCTAGAGGTTATAATTTGTTCATATATATGAGGATTATGATTGGTTGATGTAATATGGACGATGATATTTGTGTTAGATTTGTACTTATGGATTGTGATTGGACTATAGCACTCTTTTTGTTATTCAATTGATTTCCTATATTCTCTTGAAATCAATTGTTTGCTAGGCTTCTAGGAATCAATTGGTGGTAGAGAGGATCTTTTATGAATCTATCATAAACTAGGTACTTCAAGGTATTCCTAATTGATCAATTGAGTCTATGTTTAGATTAAATTGAGAAGTTAGGAATATTGATTAGTAACGGTTCTTACTAGTCCTTGTGCTTAATTAAGGGAAGAACTTAAAATTAAAATTGGACAAGGATGGTTAGTAGACTGAATCACCTAGGACATTCATCTCTTTCATTTACACCCACTCACTCACTTTATACATTGAAAAATTCATAAACAAGTAGCTCTTTAGTTTAATTAGATAGATGAAACTCACATCCCATACTCTTAAGTTAATTTGTTATTTACACTAGATTACTTAGGAACTAAATATAGGCTCCACGTAGAGATAGACCTAGGTTAGTTGCTCTATATTGCATTTAGCTTAGTTTTATTTGATAGCCCCACGTTATGGCTCTTCAGCCTTTTCTTGACACCTCCAAGATTAATGTCATTGATGGAAAAAATTTTAGGTATTGGCAAGAACAAGTTTATTTTGTTCTCAATATGCATGGGATGGCTGCTGCTCTCAAACAACCAGAACCTTTATCATAATCTGACCAGGCCATGAAGGATTCTTGGACATATGCAAATAAGGTTTGCAGACATACCCTCATAAGTACTTTGTCTAATGATCTGTTTGATGTTTATTGTTTCTACAAGGAGGCACAAAAATATTTGGGACTCACTTATCTTGAAATTCACTATTGAGAATGCTGGAAAAAAAAATTTGTTGTGGGAAATTTCTATCGATGGGGAATGGTCGAGGATAAAGATATCAAACTGCAATCAACAAGTATCATAAATTGTTAGAAGAATTCTAGACTGAAAAGATCAATCAGCCATATTGAAATTATGCCAGAAACATGGAATGATTACAAGCAATAATTAAAGCACAAGCAGAAGCAGTTGTCATTATTGGATCTGATTACGCATGTTATCATTAAAAATACCAACAGAAAATCGATCAAAGCAATAAAAGGGAAGAAATTGACTTTAAAAGCCAATTTAGTAGAAGCAAAGCCACACAACAAGAGGTAGGAATCTAAACACCAGTACAAAAAGAATTCTAATTACAAGCCCAATGATTCTAACCCCAAATTCAAGAAGAAAGGAAATTGTTAGTTTTGTGGAAAGGCAGGTCACTTTGCTGCTCAATATAGGACAAGAGAAAAAGTTGAAAAATATAAATGAGATGAAATTCCTCCAAAGCCAAATGTAAATTTGGTTGTAGGAGATGAAAATAGTGATGATGAAGTTATTGTTGCTGTGATCTCTCAAGCCTTATTAGTATCTTATATGAAGAAATGGGTAGTAGACTCTGGAGCCACCAAGCACATATGTGTAAATAGAGAGATGTTTGCCACCTTTCAAGAAGGAAAAGGCCACATTTATTTGGCTGATTCCCAAAGTGCAAAAGTTCAAGGGAAAAGAAAAGTGGTGCTGAAACTCACATATGGAAAGACATTGGCGATGAATGATGTTTTGTATGTCCCTGAACTAAGAGAAAATTTGATATCTGTGGCTCTATTGTGAAAATTTGGAGTTAAAGTGTCATTCGAATATGATAAGATTATTATGACAAAGAACAATGTTCTAATAGGAAAGGGTTATTCTAATCAAGGCCTTTTTGTACCAAGTGTTGATGAAAATAATGATAATACATCGTCTTCTGCTTACTTATTGATTCCTTTGATTTATGGCATGCGAGAGTAGGACATATACATAGATCTTATATAAAGAGATTGGTGCATCTTGGGATAATTTCTGGGATTAATATTAATGATACTAATAAATGTGAAGTATGTATAGAAACAAAACAAACTAGAAAAACACATTTTTTTACTCAGAGAAACTGAACTATTATCTTTAATACACACTGACTTAGGAGATTTAAAACAAATTGAGACAAGAGGTGGAAAGAGATATTACGTTACTTTTATTGATGATTTCTCAAGATACACTAGAGTATATTTACTTACAAATAAAGATGAGGCCTTGAAAAATTCCTTTTATACAAGGCAAAGGTGGGAAATCAACTAGATAAAAAGCATTAGGTCTGATACAGAAGGGGAATACTTATTGCTTGATGATTTTTGTGAAAAGGAAGGAATAATCCATGCAGTAACTCCCCCATACTCACCTGAATCTGATGGTATTAATGAAAGGAAAAATAGAACACTAAAAGAAATGATGAATGCTTTACTTGTGAGCTCTGCTATGCCTAATAACTTGTGGAGGAAGCCTTATTGTCTGCATGTTTCCTACAAAATAGAATACCCCATAGGAAAACAAAGAAGACACTATGAGTTGTGGAAAGGCTTTACATCAAATTTGAAATATTTGAAAGTATGGGGCTGTCTTGCAAAAATGTTAATACTTGATCCTAAAGAGAAAAAGACAGGTTTTAAAACTACTGATTATATGTTTATTGGTTATGCTCAACATATTCGTGCATATCATTTGCTAGTTTTGAAAAGTGATATTTTAGAACACAATACTATTAGTGAAACTAAAGATGCAGAATTTTTTGGAAGTATTTTGCTTTAAAAGTTGAGCATAGTCATAGGAAAGTTGAACAATTTTTTGAACAAAATGAAGATGTTATTGAAAATTTATGGAGAAGTAAAAGACAAAGAAAAGAAACATCTTTTGAAGATGATTTTTATACATACTTAGTGCCTCTTGTCCGGATGCAATTTTTTGGAAAGAAGCTATTAAAGCAGAGATAGACTCTCCGAATCAAAACAAAACTTGGGTTTTAGTAGACTTACATCTAGGAGCTAAAGCTATTAGGTGTAAATGGGTGTTTAGGAAAAAATACTTTCCTGATGGGTCTATAGACAAATATAAAGCTGGATTAGTTGCCAAAGGCTTTACCCAGAAAGAAAATATCAATTATTTTGATACCTTTTCGCTTGTAACCAAGATTTCCTCTGTTAGAGTTCTAATTGCCTTAGCATCAATTCATAATCTTGCTATTCACCAAATGGATGTCAAAACATCATTTCTAAATGGTGACTTAGAAGAGGAAATTTATATGGTTCATCCTGAAGGATGTATTGTTCATGGGCAAGAAAACAAGGTTTGCAAATTAAGCTAATTAAATACAATGTCAAGTGTCTAATAAAGGTTTAAGCCACATCTAATTCTCCAAATTCATCAAAATAAATCAATTCAAAATTATAAAATTCATTCTAAGACCTAAGAATCACAATTACACTATAGAATTAGAGAAATGGAATAGCAAAAACTCCCCTATTAAAGCTCCAAGTTCATGCTATTGCCTCTATCTACAAAGGATTGAGAGGTTCTAGCCACTGGAATTTGTCATCACAAAGTCCCCAAATAAATTCACAATTTTAGCCATGTAACACATTGAATTAATTAACCAATTAGCACTAACTAATGAAATTTGAGGGTCGGAATCTTCATGCAGAATTAGAGCAAGCCACAGTTAGAGACAGTAGAGAGCCAGAGAAGAGAATTAAGTCTGCTTAGAATTTGCCAGTGTGGTCTATAAAGGATAGAGGGAAAGAGCCGATGATGGTGTTGAGATGATGACGACGGCGGTGGAGTGGTATAGACCAGTGATGGAGGATGATAAAGTCCTTTGGAAGGATGAAGGTGGTGGTGTCGTGGCTTGGTAGAGGATTATTGGTGGTCTAAAGTCGCCCCCTAAATCCTGACTCTCAGTTCCTCTGCCTTGTGACTTGTCTTTACCGGTGGCCCGTGGTGGTGGTACGGTGGTAGAGGAGTGACGATAATGGTGGATGAAAGATGGATGAGGGGCAGTGATGATTAAGGCTTGCGGCTAACTCCCCCTCCTCTCCGTTGTGGCCTCCCTCTAGTTTTCAACTCTCCCCTGTTCTCAGAACCTCAATCGGCGATAATGGAGGAGTTGCGGTCGCTGGCGATGATGGAGATGACGATGAACGTCGCCGGCAACGGTGGTGAGCTAAAATGAAGGTGAATGAAAGTGATTAGAGCCAAGATCCCCCCCTCTGTCGCGGCACCCTTTGTTCTCCATATATTTCAAAAGCACCCTCTGAATGAGACCTAAAGACTTCTGCCAAAACGCTGTGTTGAGTTCATGGACCAAACTGGCATTTTTAAGTGTAATGGTAATTATTTTTGACAAGTTTGCAGGTTTTAAGGCTAGTTTCATATAAATTTATTTAATCACATTTAATTAGAAAAGAGACATTTTAAACTCAATTGGTTTTGTCCCAATTAAAATATGACCATATATAATAAAAATAGGGATTTGTCACTCAAGTTCACAGTTATTATTTAAACTTTTGTGCTTCCACATTCTTGAGCAATATAGGACTTTCTATTTTGACATACCTACAAATATACAATGACTCCAACAGGAATAACATGGTTTCTCATAAAATTGTGACTAAAATCCGAGGTCTGTAATAACTTGTACACATTGTGATACACTATATATTTGAGGATTCACATGTGAAAGTGTGAAGAAATTTCCCATGAAAGTTGAAACTTGTCTATTGAGTTTATTAAAGGAATGTCAATTTGTGTTGAACTGTTGAATGAAATGACTGTTAACACCCAACACCCATCTATTTAATAGGAAGACTTAGAAAAGTATTATAATGACATCAATAGTGACAACATAGTGACATAGGAGTTGTGACCTTATATTATAAAAGGCCAGCACTTCCATCTATGCTCTTTACACCAATAAGATGAGAGCCCTAAGTAAGAAGGTTCCCAATCTGTTGATTGTGCTTTTCATTTCTTCTGAGTTTCTGAGTCCAATCTCTCTTGCTGATCCTTCAATGAAATGCTCACCTTCACCCGAACCACATCCTCATCCACCATATGCCCGCCCATCTCCATCACCAAAATGCATTCCACCACCACCACCAGTATACAAACCATGATGGAAAAGTAAGTCACCAAGCATGCTTGAGAATGATCACCAAAAGTGAAGCACCCCACTGCCAATTAGCTTATGATCACTGCAACCACTGTATATCTAAAGCCTATATCTTTTTCTCTTTAGATGTTTAAGAAATTTGTAATAATTAGTTTGTTGTTTTGAGTTTCTGAATTCTCATGCTTGGGGTTGGAAGCTATTGGGTAAGGATTTAATATAGTTTAGAGGAGGCATTTTGAATTTTTATGTTTGGCTCTTGGGTTTAAATAATATAAGGATTAATACACTTAAGAGATTTCCCCTTCAAAGTAGTAGCCATAGTTTTAATTTCAACGGGTAACTTATGCCATTCATTGATGATCTCTTCTGCTATTCCCTTTTTGTTAAAAGGGATAATTGAATCACTTTTTGGCACTCCATCAAAGTACCTAGAAAAAAGTTTGAAATTTTCACAAAAACAAATCCCCATACATGTTGTTAACAGAACCCTGGAGAAACATATGAATTTCTTATGAGAGAATTGCAAGCCACACAATGGCATACAACAATCAACCCTTCTTGGGTAAGACTATTAACCCTAAACTCTAAAATTAATGAGAGGTGAGGACTTAAGTTAGCCCTCTCTTATTTGGGTGAGGGTCGTACTATCCTTCACACTTTGATTCATACAATTAGACTTCTATTTATAGGATCTTATAATGATTAACTACATAATTAACATCTTAACTAACAATAATAATTATCTCAACTAACTAATGACTTTTTTTTTATCGAAACTAACTAATGGCTTTATATCTCTAACACATACATGCATATATTTCTTCTTTAATAATTAATAGTGCTTACTATTAGATCTCTCATATTTTGATGATAACAAAGGATGGTATCAAAAAGATTTGATAAAACAAATAAGTTTGAACAAAGTAATAATAGGGCAAATCATCACTTGAAGTAACAATTGGAGTAATGAAGAAAGGCCAAGAGAAAAAGCTGAGAAACTTCATTAC
Organism: Inga laurina; assembly: GCA_963855925.1. Classification (NCBI taxonomy): domain Eukaryota; kingdom Viridiplantae; phylum Streptophyta; class Magnoliopsida; order Fabales; family Fabaceae; genus Inga; species Inga laurina. Next base: position 30,534,850 of record OY979704.1, read on the forward strand.
TGGCAAGTTTTCTAAAGGGTTACCTGAGTAGATACTCTGGTAATGGACAGAAACTTGAAGTAAACAGAGTCAACCTTCAAGTAACCTGCCAACATTACTTGAGTAAGCACTCGAGTAATAAGGTAAAAGACTTCCAGTTGCTCTCGACCTGCCAACATTACTCGAGTAAGTACTCGAGTAACCAGGTAAATCACTTGGAGTTGCTCTCGGCTTGCTAATGTTACTCGAGTAAGTACTAGAGTAACCATGTAAAATACTTCCAGTTACTCTCGGCCTGCCAACGATACTCGAGTATGTGCTCAAGTCCCCTGCTTCAAGAAAAATGTTGCTCTTGGCATTACTGGAGTGAAGCATTGAGTAACCTAAAGTTTATTTGAAAGATTACTCGAGTTGCTACTCGAGTAACTTATGAAATAAAGTGTACCATACCCGAGTAAGTACCCAAGTAAACAGGTATTTCTAAAGGTTTGAAATTGTGTTTACTCCATGCACTACCCGAGTAATGTAATGTTCATTTATTGACTTGCAGTTTATCAATATTTTCACGATGATACTCGAGTAAGTACTCGAGTAAACTTGATGAATACTTGAGTAACTACTCGAGTATGCAAGTTCAGAATTTGAGAAATCATTCCAACGTTCATTGATTTGTTCCTATGTGATTAACCCTGCATTGTATTAGTATTATCAGCATATCCACAGATAAACAATGAGAAGATCTTACCAAATAAGGAAATTCAAATGCAACGTTCAAACACCACCTACCGCCACCTACCGCAAACGGACATTTTTCAAATACTGGAAAAGTCAACAGTGGCTGCACACGCTCTAATGGATGAAAAGAAAATGTTCCAACAGTTGCTACCAACATATCTATATATATGGGAACATCCAAACAGAGATGACAACAAGAACACACACATGAACGTATTATCAAGTTCACTACTCTATTTTACACATATTTGTAATTCTGTACTTCAGTGATTCTTATTCACTCTATGAGAGAGATATTTCATTCAAACTCACTATTTGTTATTGAGGTAACCTAAGGTTATGGAACCTTGAGTTGGAATTGGATTACAACTTGTAAGGGGGAGCGAGTGTCCAGGCGAAGGAACTTGCTTGTACTGAGGTGCCAAGAACCCACTGAATCTTGGAAGTTATAGTGAAACTCTCAGAGAAGCTCTGAGGACTGGACGTAGGTCAAAGTGGTTGTGGCCGAACTAGTATAACTCCTGGTGTATACTTCGGTGATATTTCTCCTTACTCTTTACTGCTTTATATTCACCGTCAAGTTTTTATATTTGCAACAAAATTTTAGTATCACCTAATTCACCCTCCCTCATGGGTGAAACGCTTGCTCTAATATTTGGTATCAGAGCGTAGGTCTTCTTGTTAAGGTGTAACTACCTAAGAAGGATCCAATGTCAAGCATGGGTGAAGGAATTCTTCCCGACGGAGCATCCATCACTAGACCTCCAGGTTTCAGTGGCGAACACTTTTCTTTCTAGAAAGCAAAGTTTAGAGTATTCATGATGGCTACTGAATATGGGCTATGGGATGTGATTGAGAGTGGAAACTGTCAACCTACAAAGATTGTAGATTCTCAAAAAATTCCCAAGACACCAGCAGAATATGATGAGAATAACAAGAAACTTATCACTCTCAATAGTAAGGCAATTCTGATGTTACAAAGTGCTTTGAGTCAAAGTGAATATTTCAGAATTTGCACACTTTCGACAGCAAAGGAAATGTGGGAAGCTCTGGAAATAGCTCATGAAGGAACTTTGGGAATAAAGGAGAATCGGATCAACAGGTCACTAAATTTGATCTACTTTGAATGAAATCAGGTGAGTCAATATCTAAATTCGAACTTAGATATACTCACCTTATTAATCAACTTTTAGCACTTGGGAAAATCTATGATCAACATACCCAAGCACGAAAGATTTTGAATATTCTTTCTAAAGAATGGGAGGCCAAAGTCACTACGATAGAAGAAGCAAAAGGAGAATCAATGAGATCAGTTGCTTCTCTATTTGGAAGCCTTTCTGAATATGAAAGCAAACTAAAGTTCAAACGGGAACTAGATGACATCGGTGACAAGAGAAAGAAAGGCATGGCACTAAAAGCAAAAGAAGAAAATCAAGATGAGGATCAGGAGTTTGACGATGATGAAATGGGCTTAATCATAAAACGATTCAGAAAGTTCTACAAGAAAGGACAAGGATTCAAACACTTTCAGAAAGGAGGAACTAGCAGTAAAGATCATATCATTTGCTACGAATGCGGAAAACCAAGACATATCAAATCAGAAAGTCCAGAACTGAATCAAAAGAGCAAAGAAAAGAGAAAAGGCAAATTCTTTAACAAAAAGAAGGCCTTTGTATCTGCTATACAGGGTTATAGTTCCTCTGACGAAGAAAGTGATGAGGACGAAGTAGCCAATATATGTCTCGTTGCTCAAGAAGAAACCAAAGAAGAGGTAAATGATTCCGATCCTACCTATGATGAATTACTTTCTGAATATAATGCTTTACATTCTGAATTCATCAAAGTAGTTAAAGAATTGGTTGTTTTCAAAAAGAAAAACAAAGCTCTTGAAATTGAACTTAAAGAAAGTTTAGAAAAGGATTGTGAAAATTGTTCCTCTTTGAAAAATAAAAACACTAATCTCACAAAAACTCTTGAAAAATTTACACAAGGAAGTGAAATACTAAATGTTATTTTAAAAGCTCAATGATTTGTAAATGACCGATCTGGAATTGGAATGATCCAAAATCAGATAGAAGGAAAGGTAGAAAGAAAGCAAGAGGTAAATCATATTTGAATTATTTCTAGCATTCTGTGCATACATCAAATCCTTTTGCATTTTGTAACTACTGTAATCGAAAAGGTCATTATACCTCTTCATGCATTCATAAGAAAAAAGGAACGATAGGAACCTACAAATGGGTAGCTAAAGGATCATATGTTTTGAAAATTTCCTGTACTAACCCAAAAGGACCCAAAAAGAAGTGGGTACCTAAGAATTAATCGTATTTAATTGTAGATGTGTCTCAAAGCATCCAAAAACAACAAATGGTACATAGACAGTGGATGCTCTAGACCTATGACCAGTGATTTCGAAAGTTTTACCAAATTACAACCTAAAGAAGGTGGAAAGGTAAAATTTGGAGGAAATCAAACCGGAAGGATAGCAGGAATTGGTGAAATCAAAAATGACAAAGGAATACAAGTCAAAGACATATACTATGTCAAAGGATTATGCCATAACTTGATGAGTGTAAGTCAAAGTGCAGACAAAAACAACTGGGTAATATTTGACTCAGAGGAATGTCTAATTATCAACAAGAATTACTTACCACTTGATAAAAAGATTATCAAGGCTAAGCTCAGAGCAAAAAGAGAAGGTAATTGTTATACTCCAGATATTAGTAGAAATAAATCTGAAAACTGTTTTCTGAGTAATGCCGATGAAAGTTGGCTATGGCATAAGAGATTGGCTCATGTCAATATGCATCAATTAGGAAAACTACTCAAAAAGGATTTAGTTCTTGGATTACCCAAAGTAACTTTCAAAAATGACTTGATTTGTGACGCTTGTCAAAAGGGTAAACAAACTAAATCATCTTTCAAATTGAAAAATGAAATTTCAATAAATAGATCACTACAATTATTGCATATGGATTTAGTTGGCCCAGCAAGAGTAAAGAGTTTTGGTGGCAACTTATATTCATTGGTCATTGTTGATGATTTCTCCAGATTTACATGGGTTATTTTTCTATCATCAAAAGATGAAACCTTTGAAGAATTTATTGTTTTTGCCAAGAAAGTGCAAAATGAGAAAGGTATGTCCATTGCAGGTGAAGAATTTCCCCATACATGTTGTTAACAGAACCCTGGAGAAAAATATGAATTTCTTATGAGAGAATTGCAAGCCACACAATGGCATACAACAATCAACCCTTCTTGAGTGAGACTATTAACCTTAAACTCTAAAATTAATGAAAGGTGAGGACTTAAGTTAGCCCTCTCTTATTTGGGTGAGGGTCTTACTATCCTTCACACTTTGATTCATACAATTAGACTTCTATTTATAGGATCTTATAATGATTAACTACATAATTAACATCTTATCTAACAATAGTAATTATCTCAACTAACTAATGACTTTTTTTTATCGAAACTAACTAATGGCTTTATATCTCTAACACACACATGCATATATTTCTTCTTTAATAATTAATAGTACTTACTGTTAGATCTCTCATGTTTTGATGATAACAAAGGATGGTATCAAAAAGATTTGATAAAACAAATAAGTTTGAACAAAGTAATAATAGGGCAAATCATCACTTGAAGTAAGCATTGGAGTAATGAAGAAAGGCCAAGAGAAAAAGATGAGAAACTTCATTATTGGCAAGTTTTCTAAAGGGTTACTCGAGTAGTTACTCGAGTAATGGACAGAAACTTGAAGTAAACAGAGTCAACCTTCAAGTAACCTGCCAACGTTACTCGGGTAAGCACTCGAGTAATAAGGTAAAAGACTTCCAGTTGCTCTCGGCCTGCCAACGTTACTCGAGTAACCAGGTAAATCACTTGGAGTTGCTCTCGGCCTGCCAATGTAACTCGAGTAAGTACTCGAGTAATCATGTAAAAGACTTCCAGTTACTCTCGGCCTGCCAACGATGCTCGAGTATGTGCTCGAGTCTCCTATTTCAAGAAAAATGTTGCTCTCGGCATTTTCTATCCTGCCAATGTTACTTGAGAAGTTAGTCGAGTAACCCACTGTGGTAAGCAAAACCTGAAGGTAATACTCGAATAACATGATATGGTTTTATCACACTTCACTCGAGGCACTACTCAAGTATGCAGGTATTAAATCACTCATTTCAACTGGATTACTCGAGTTAGTAATCGAGTAATATGCAGAGTTAGTTACACAGAACTTGAAGTCACTACCCAAGTAAGCTATGCAGAAAATTTATGTTTCCTCGAGTAAGTACTCGAGTAACAAGGTAAGCAACTTGAAGTGCTCTTGGCCTTGTAATCCTGCCAACATTACTGGAGTGAAGTATCGATTAACCTAAAGTTTATTTGAAAGATTACTCGAGTTGCTACTTGAGTAACTTATGAAGTAAAGTGTACCATACCCGAGTAAGTACCCGAGTAAACAGGTATTTCCAAAGGTTTGAAATTGTGTTTACTCCATGCACTACCTGAGTAATGTAATGTTCATTTATTGACTTGCATTTTATCAATATTTTCACGATAATACTCGAGTAAGTACTCGAGTAAACTTGATGAATACTCGAGTATGCAAATTCAGAATTTGAGAAATCATTCCAACGTTCATTGATTCGTTTCCTATGTGATTAACCCTACATTGTATTAGTATTATCAGCATATCCACAGCTAAACAATGAGGAGAACTCAATAGTGGTTGCGCACGCTCTAACGGGCGAGAAGAAAATGTTCCAACAGTTGCTACCAACATATCTATATATATGGGAACATCCAAACAGAGATGACAACAAGAACACACACATGAACGTATTATCAAGTTCACTACTCTGTTTTACACATATTTGTAATTCTGTACTTCAGTGATTCTTATTCACTCTATGAGAGAGATATTTCATTCAAACTCAATATTTGTTATTGAGGTAACTTAAGGTTGTGGAACCTTGAGTTGGGATTGGATTACAACTTGTAAGGGGGAGCGAGTGTCCAGGCAAAGGAACTTGCTTGTACTGAGGTGCCAAGAACCCACTGAATCTTGGAAGTTATAGTGAAACTCTCAGAAAAGCTCTGAGGACTGGACGTAGGTCAAAGTGGTTGTGGCCGAACCAGTATAACTCCTGGTGTACACTTCGGTGATATTTCTCCTTACTCTTTACTGCTTTATATTCACCGTCAAGTTTTTATATTTGCAACGAAATTTTAGCATCACCCAATTCACCCCCCCTCTTGGGTGAAACGCTTGTTCTAACACTTACCGATGTCTTCCCCTAGATGTTGATTTCTTTTTTATTAAATTCGATCTTCCATTGAATATGTAGCTATCCGTTGCTATTTTATGCAGTATATACACCCTGTTAATTCCTTAGTCTTTTGTTTCTATTTTTGAAAAGAGAATTCCTAAAACTTAAGAGATTTATAATAACATTGGGAGCATATTTTTTCATAAGCAAATGATATATTTCAAGATTTTGTAACTCTTGAAACTTTAATATACTTCAGTTTGTAACTTTTATCTCATAAAACTAGAATGCTCCATTTTAAGTCACTTTTAAAGTAGATGTGACATTTTGCCATTTTATTCTTCCTTTAGCTTCCTATGATTTGCGAAACAAATTCTCAATGCAATAGAAAGAGGCATTTCTTTTAATGTCCCTCAAACATGATAGATTATTATCTGAGGACATGGAAAATGGTTATTGACAACAATTAACGTGCTAGATGCCTTTTTTTTAAACCCATTTTACCCCGTAAATTCTCTTTCATAATAGGCTAAAATACTCATTTGGTCATCTATGTTTACATCAAGGTTGAATTTAGTCATTTAAATTTGTAAAGTTTACTTTTAGTCCTTTAATATTAACGCTATTAATAGAAAGTGTTGACTCAACAAATTTAGTGAAAACAGTAATTGTTAATTTGAAATTTGTAAATTGAAGAATATTATTGTTTAAAAAACCCTAGGTGCAATAATCATAAACCTTCCATTGTCAATATATGATCTTTGGGAATTTCATCCCATCACAGCATACTAGCCGAACATCAAGCCTCTTAAGTCTCTTTTTTTTTCTTGGCATCATAATCCCAGCCTGAATTCTACCTTGTAGCTCTGCTTTATTGAATCAAGTAGGGGGGGTAAAGATATATTGCAACTAGACAAGAGACAAAGAATTATTTTCTCTACAATAAATACAAGAAAAGTAATTATAAGGGGAAGAATTTTCAATTCAACTAGTATTTATATTTTTTTGTCTCATTCCATCCACATGCATTCCTAATAAAGAATTAAGATATGACAATTTATCACTGATTGAACCCATAAATGCTGTGAATAATCCATTTTTTGTTTTTGAATTTTTTTTTTAAAAAGACGAACAAGAAACAAGATAAACAAATCAATTAACACACAAGAGAACAAAAAAAAATTACAAAGCTCAAGCTTATACAACTAAGGGATTTCTAAATCTAATCACCAATTGCCCTGAGATTCCTAGCAATGACATCAAAAACTTGATGCTACTAAATTTTAAGTAGGCATTGCAAGTGTATGGGCCATTAAAATAGTATAATAGCAAATCAATATCGTCCCATAGAGATTCAAGATAATTAATAATTAGGTATTAAAATTCCCAATTTCATTTAAGTTGAGCAAATCAAAGAAGAAAACGAATTTAAAAATCAATTTAAACAAAAGAAAAAGTACTAAATTTAATGTTTTAAAGATTTCAATAGAGGAAAGCAACCTAAAGTGGCTAATCCCTTTTTTAAGTTTTAGAGCATGTATTTACCCAATTAAAAGCACTAAATGTTAGTTTGTTAATCTAGAGTTTAAATAGATATGAGTATCTTCCAATTACTCATACCTCTCTTTTAAGTTAAAATTGTTATTCCTAACTAATTTGTTCAAGAGGCAATAAATATCCAATTTCACTCTAATATGATTATATGGGTCCAATATGTATATTCCTATCCTATTGACAAATTAAAATAAATTCTAATCCTGCATTACTTAATCTTATGGTCTAATTAAAATTCCTCTTCCAAGGCTAATCAAAATAACCTGAAAATATACAAAATATGGAGAGTTATCAATAGACCTGGGCTGTTTATCTAAATAGGCCTAATAATATGCCTAAGCCTAAGCCTGACTTATTTACTAAATAGACCAAGTTAGGTTTTATGTAGGCTAGGCCGTAGGCCCCTGTTAAGAGCCTAACCTAGTTTTATCCCTAACCTATTATTAACAGAAAATGTTGACTCAACAAATTTAATTGACACATTAATTTTTAGTAAAAAAATATGTAAATTGAAAAATATTGTTTAAAAACCTTGGTGCTATCATCATAAACCTTCCATTGTTCTAACCTTATCCGTACAATTGCGAATTACATCTCATCAATGCATACTAGCCAAACATCAATCCTATTAAGTGTTTTTTTTTTTGGCATCATAATCCCTCCCTGAATTCTTCCTCGTAGCTCTACTTTGAATCAAGTAGGGGACGAAAGATATGTTGTAACTAGACAAGAGGCAAAGAATGGTTTCCAAATGAATGTCGAAATTGTGATGGCATGTTGCTTTCAACCTTACTTGTAGATGAATACGGTGGGAGGGAAAATGAATGATGAATGGAAAATTTAAAAGAGAGTTTAATTGGTTTTGATTTTGGAATAATGAGGTGTAGATTGGTTGGAATCACAATTCATTGGATTGGTTGATTTTTTAGGATTAAAATGGGATTTTTAATGCATTTCCTAACACATTATTGCATGATTAAACACTAATTTGAGTTAGGGACATTTGTATTGAATTAAGTGTAATTAGGAGCAAAATGGTCATAATGTGTTAATTATTTATGCAAATGATTTCTTGAACTTTTGATGCTTACTTTTATTTAATTTTGCATTGTAGGTGTTTGGAAGAAAATTTGAAGAATGTAGAAAATGTCAATTGGGTCAGAATTTATATTTTGGGGACTAGGGAAAATTATAGAAAAGTTCCCTATAATTTCTGAAAATTGCTAATCGATGAAGAAAGGGACAGGAAAAATTGCAGAAAGGACCCAGAAGTTTTGAAAAATTATTTTTAGCCACAAAAGTTTCATAATTTGCATTGTAGTTCCTCCGAGAACTTTTGAAAATTTCAGTTTTGACCAGGGAAATTAGCATAGATTTGACCCTTTTCTTCTTCTTCATCGCAAGAACAGAGGGACTGAAAAAAAAATAGAGTTGCACCGTGGGGAAGGACTTTGGACACACAAGAGATCTTGAGAGAGCTTGAGAGGAGAGGGACAGAGACGGAGAGCCACTACAACCGTTGAGGGCTTCCACTCTCCATCTTCACACTCACCAGCGTTTTCTCTACCGCTCGAGAGAGACAAAGCTTCAACCAGAGTGCGTCGTGACAAAAAATCAGAGTTAGCGAGACGGAGCTTGAGGGTCGAACGATGAAGAAGCTACATCCATCATCGTTCCTCCTTCTCCACTGAGCACAACCAACTACCACCATTGTCCGCCATTTTTCCAAACCCTTAATAACCATAAGAGAAAACTAGAACCATCAGGAGCTTCAGAGTTCAAGGGCGGATGTTGATTGAAGGGAAACAAGACCACCGATTTTCCTTCCTCCATTGTCACTATCTCCCTATCTCTCTCTTACTACATTGCCGTCACCTGAAGTTTCACTCTAAGTTCACCATTTGTAACCCCCTCCGTAATTATATCCGAAATACGCGATTAAAATGAAATAGAGACCAATAATAATCAAATAACATTTACTAACCCATCATATGACGGGGTTTTCATGAATACTTTTTGAAATCATTTATAAACTTGGTCTCATATTCATATTTTGAATACAATTACTACGTGAAGATAAATCACATGCATATAAATATCAGAGTGCACAACTTAATCATCCCGGCAATCTCGGGTACATACCTTCGCTAAAGATACACAGGGTACAATTGCCCATTACAATTCTTCAAATAGGGATTAACAATCTCATCTCGAAGGAGTCCTAGCCGCTCCCTCCACGAGCCACTTGCCCTGTCTAAATTGTTGGTAAGGGAGAGTGAGATTCGAGAGAATCTCAGTAGGAAACAGATACCATAATGCATGCATGATAGATGCTATGTGTATGACATGTTAGCTTTATCTAGATGCATACCCCATAATGATATTTCTGCATGCTCAATGTTTCATACAACAAGACTATGGCCATAGCGAAAACAGAAATAGAGCTTCATTTATTCAAATATGCTCTACACAATCAAGTAAAGAAATCACATACATCACTACACAAGCAAAGATATCGAATATATGCAAGTAAGGTAAATCCCCTACCTCCAGTCTTTTATCCTCGATTTGCGTGCCAGCAACTCGGGCTTCACATTCGATCCTACAATGTCAAATGTACTATTTAGACACTTCCATAGTGTTTCTGGGGTTTATATGAGGCTATATTGAAAATTTACTAAAATAACCCCGGGGACCCCGCCCGGCCCCGCCGTACCCGGTTCAAAGGCTGTACTTTTCTTGAAATTTTGACATGGGCTATTCTGACACATTTTCACCCAAGGAATCCATTTCTGGACTCGGAATTATCAAATTCAATGTAAATTTACAAATTTACCCTTGGCAGCCCCACTTTAAGGGTTTCAAGGGTGTTTTTATAATTATGCTTTTTCGGCATTTTCTGAAAAAGTGACCAACTGTAACCTCACCTAATTTTTGCTCCTAAACTCAATGAAATCATCAAATCATTTAAAATCCATCTCTAACCCCTCCAAACTAGGCTTGGCCGAAATTCTCAATTCCCCAGGAAAAATTGGGGTTTTTCGGTTTCAGCTCCGTAAACACGTTCCTTTCTACTCCTAACCACTTTATTGACCATTACATTGGGTTAGAACTAGCATTTAGTATCCATTTGGGCAGCATAACACCTAGAACAACACATTTTCCAAATTTACAAACAAAGACAATCCGGTGAAATTTCACCGATTAAATCAACCACAAAGCCAGAACAATCAAAGATTGAAGTTTCAGAAGTTACCTCAAGCTCCCTCTGTCTTTTACTCAATATGGCTGAACCCTAGCCCCTTTTAAACCATGAAAATTGAGCTTCCAACACCTTAAAGAGCATGAAAGAGAAGCTTAGAAGCAAGGTTATATGCGTTAGGAGCTAGATCGTCGGAGAAATCGGCTTACCTTGCGAGATTTCTCCTCTTTCTCTCTCTAAGAGCTCTCAAATTTCTCTCACTAGTTTCAGCTGGTTCAGCACGAAATGAGAGCTGTAGAAGATGAGAAAATATTTAATTCCATGCTGATGTCATCTTTTATTGAGATGATGTCATAATTCCCATTTTCGGATTTTCTGGCAGATTTTCTACCCAAATTTTGAAAAATCATAACTAATTCTAGAAAAATATAAATGAGGTGATTCCAAATATAAATGAAAGGTGTTTAAGTCCTATTCATTGGAAAAATATGATCCATTATCAGAAATCACCACAAAATTCCAGAATTACACAAGTTTCATCACTGCCCCAAAACAGAGTCCATTTTCGACCTCAAACTTTGGACAGTCATATCTCCAAGTTCCCAAAACGAAATGGCATAACTTATATGTCCGTTTTGAAGCTTGGGATGTGAAATTTAAGACTGGAAAGTTTCATAATTTTATGACATCATTTTCCTAGTCAAAACATCCACACGAGAAGACTGCCCAGAATAGAGTTTCACTGGACAGAATTTCAGATTTTGCATCTTTGCTTCCAATGGTTCCATTTTCATACTAAACATCATTCCCACATAAATTTTCACAAGGAATCCATTGAAAACACCAAATCAATTGAATTCATATCTCATTGACATGTTTTCACAACAATTTCAACATGTCAACACAATTCACATTTCAAAACCTAACATTGCAACTTTTCCATTCCAAAGTTCCAAACCAATTTCAATGACATCAAAACACACTATGACACCATTTCCAACACAATACCCCATTCAATTCTTCCCTCTATTCTAAGTTAATTTGGATGTTAATCCACAATTAAACTCAAATACAGGGTTTCGACGCTACTCACAACACACACGAATCATATTCGAGTGCCAAATCACATCATATTCTCCAAAAGGGTTATTTATCACTAACCACATCCACTTTTGGAGTCATTAACCCTTAATCACAATTTGGGATCTTGCTAAACCGGGGCTTAGCAATCCACTAATCTCAGGCTTATTCTCTAGCCTCGAGTCTCAAAATTCGGGGTATTACACCATTCGTCCTTCTCTTTCATTATTCCTGTGAGATCTATAGATTCTGGCGAGAACCTATTATCTGTGGGGAGTTGTGCGTCATCTCCAGCGTGCTTTTCTGAAGACACTGTGATTATTGTTAAGATCATGAGTAGCCGGTTTTCCTTGATTCTTGGTGGCAGATAAAGTGACTAGAACTTCAATGTGCAATAAAGGGGAGTTTATTGGTTTTCCTTTAGATCATTATATGTATTAATTGTGATCTATTTGGTTTGATTATGTAATTGGTGTATGTCTATGAGACTTGGATGTGTGTTCATTTGTTCTTGTTGGTTAAAATTTGTGGTTGATGCACTTGAATTTTGTATTAAACATATTTCCTTATGTTTTAATGAAATTATGCATTGTATGTGATTACTATGGTGTGTAGTTAAGTTAACTCATATTGAGTGTCGTGATTGTGCTTTCATCAAAGAGGAAGCAAATGCCTTAAAATGATTTTCAAACGCACATCAAGTGGTTTTTAACAATTTATCTAAGGGATGACTATGAATACGATCATAGGATTAGTTATTAATTAGGTAGATTGGGTTCAATACAATTGCTTGATGCTTTCAATTTGACTTGATGAAAATTAACCCCCAAATTATTTTGAGAAGCTAGGAAAGTCATTAATTTCACTACCAAAACTCATTTCCTCATATACATCCCAATTTATAAAGAAAATACTAAAAATAATAGTTTAGCATTTAATTAATTTGCATTATTCATTTAGTTATTAATTTCAAAAACCAGAACCAATTGCCCCTTGTTTCATTGCATTTACATGGCACTTTGATTTCTTAGGAATCAATAAAAGGCTCATCGAGAAGAAAGAATAATCATAGGTTTGCCTATACACAATCCTTAGTTAATTTTTTATTGTGGATCCCAAGGCTGATGACAAAAGGCCCTAATCATTGTTCATCTACGTTTACATCAAGGTTGAGTTTAGTCATTTAAGTTTGTAAAGTATACTTTTAATCTCTTAATATAAACAGTATTAACCTCTTATTAACAGACAATGTTGACTCAGCAAATTTAATGGGAACATTAATTTTTAGTTTAAAATATGTAAATTAAAAATTATTGTCTAAAAAACCCAGGTGCTATCATCATAAACCGTCCATTGTTCTAACCTTACCCATATAGATATGTGATATTTTCGAATTACATCTCATCAACGCATACTAGCCGAATATCAAGCCTCTTAAGTTTCTTTTTTTTTTTCTTGGCATCGTAATCCCAGCCTGAATTCTACCTCGTAGCTCTACTTTACCCAATCAAGTAGGGGGGAAAAGATATACTGCAACAAGACAAGAGAAAAAGAATGGTTTCCAAATGAATGCCGAAACTGTGATGGCATGTTGCTTTCAACCTTACTTGTAGATGAAGACTGTCGGAGAAAAAATGAATGATGAATGGAAAACTCAAAAGAGAGTTTAATTGGTTTGGATTGGTTGGAATGACAATTCATGTGGATTGGTCATCTACATTTACATCAAGGTTGAGTTTAGTCCCTTAAGTTTTTTTTTTGGACAATAAAGTCCCTTAAGTTTGTAAAGTATACTTTTAGTCCCTTAATATTAACATTGTTAACCTCTTATTAAAAGAAAATGTTGACTCAGAAAATTTAATGGAAACATTAATTTTTAATTAAAGATATGTAAATTGAATAATATTGTTTCAAAAAACCTAGTTGCTATCATCATAAACCTTCCATGGTTCTAACCTTACCCATACAAATATATGTTCTTTGCAAATTACATCTCATCAATGCATAATACCCGAACATCAATCCTCTCAAGTCTTTTTTTGTTTTTTGTTTTTTTTTTTTTTGGCATCATAACCCCTGCTTGAATTCTACCTCGTAGCTCTACTTTATCGAACCAAGTAGGGGGCCAAAGATATATTGCAACAAGACAAGAGACAAAGAATGCTTTCAAAATGAATGCCGAAACTGTGATGGCATGATGCTTTCAACCTTACTTGTAGATGAAGACAGTGCGAGAGAAAATGAATGACGAGTGGAAAATTCAAAAGAGAGTTTAATTGGTTTGGATTTTGGAATAATGAGGTGTGGATTGTTTGGAATGACAGTTCATGTGTTGGCGACAATTATTGGAAATAAATCTTTAAAAAAAAAATCATGGTTTGCTATGCGTACTTAATTGGCTGCAATGAATGCGTTTTAGGTTTTGGCATTTGACAAGGAATTGACAGCTTTAATGAGTTGTGAGAAGATTAGATATTGCAAGGATAAGTGGAACAATGAATAAAAAAGATAGGTAGAGCAATTGCTTTACATTGACGGCACGTAAGTTTTTTTAGCAATATTTTTCAATTTACAAATTTTAAATTATAAATTAATATATCAGCATTTATTTGCCAAGTCAGCATTTTCCATTAATAAGAGGTTAACCATGCTAACATTAAGGGACTAAGCATACTTTACAAGGATTAAATTAAACCTTGATGCAAACTTAGAAAATGAAACCTATACTTCAGCCTTCATCATACATTTTTCATTATTACTCTCCCCACTCTACTCACTTATAAAGAGCATATTTGGAAATAATATATTTCCTACATATTTATTATTTTTAAATAATTTCCTGAACAACTCAATAGGGTGAATGAGACCTTATAAATAGGGACAAAAGGTGTATAATATATGATGCATATAAGTAATCAATGTACTAAAATATTAGCACGGGAAGATAAAAGGACAATAAATAAAAACAATGTTAGAAGAATGGCAATTGTACACGCACCATCTAGATGATGAAAGTGTAGGAATATAAAAAATAAAGGTTAAAAGAGTGTTTGAACGACAGTACTGGTTTAGACAAAAACAAAAAAAATAAAGTGCAGGGTAACAAATGTGGTTAATAAAGACAGAAATTAAAGTGTAAGAACATAAAAAAGGTTAATGAAACATTTTACCAAAAGAATTAGAAGAGTGCGAAAAAGAAGAGGTGCATAGAGAGAGTCTCTCTAGATTCTCTTTCTATATCTCAGAAAATTTTTGGTCTTGAAAGGGACCTTATATTGGTTTATGTTGTAGTTGGAAATAAATCCCAACAGTCATCTGGCAAATAAATAAATCCCAATAGTCAGGGTTTATTTTATCTAACAGCTATGGTTTTATCTAATGATCTTCATTCGACGGTCTGCATTTACTCTAATGATAAAAAATCTGTATAGAACAGTAAGGTCAATATCTAACGGTCAACATGGTCAGCATATCCGACATTTAATTTTTTATTCTTTACCTACTCTTCTGCATGGCTTATTCCAACAAAAGTAGATCGCTTTGCAATAAACTAAGGTTTACATATTTCCCTTCGAAACACCACTTCATTATTCGCTGACTCATCATTCCCTTTTATTTTAATTCTTGGTGAAACAAAGGAGAATTTGAAACTGGTAATTATTGACAACTAACATGTTAGATGATAATATATATATATATATATCTATATATATGTATATATAATGTTAAATGTTAGTATATATATTTGTACACACATTTTAAAGATTTCCTCAAGACCAAGATTCTAGCAAAGGTAGAAACGATAATGAATCAACAAAGAACTTTATAGGTGAACTTAGATACTCGTACTCCATGTGGTATATGTTGAATAAATACCCCAATGCCATATTGTAGTTGTACTTTCTCTTTCTCTATGGATATGAGTCAAGCAAGACCCTCTAGAGACAATAAATTTATTTCCCCATTTCATTAATGATCGTTGGATTCCAAACATACCCCATTTGTTTCAGTAATTATTTCTCCATAGTATTTGATGCAAAATCTGCCTATATGTATATAGATCATGAAGATATATGGGGGAGAGAAACATGCATGGTGAGATAATATATCCTTTACATTGACATTGCAAAATTATGTTATGTGAACATAATATCAATAATTATTGATAGTTTTGCAAATAAAATTACACCCACTTCAAGAATGAATCTTTGGAGAACCTTTGTGAACTATTCTATTTCGAGAGACTCAATACAACTGCATCGACTTGACTTGAAAAAGTTATGGACATTAGCGCACACATATGCAAATATACTAATGCTTGTACTGATATGATATATATACATACGTAAGAATTTTGGGCGTATCTCCAATCCGACTGACTCGCTGAAGTACCCACACGAAACCGGAGCACCAATGCGGACCCCAATCACGCTACATAACAAATATACCAAAGAGAGGAAGATAAGAGAACATTCTTATGAGAGAATCTTTTAGAGAGAGAATTGTGTGTTGTATTCTTCATTAGCCCTCTCCCTTAATCCCACACCCTATATATATATAGTGTACGTATGGTTATATAGGAATAGATGCAACCCTTAAATGTATGGTTACATAGGAATAGATGTAACCTTTAAAACACAAAGGGTATAACTCTTTATAACCCATATCTCTCCATGAAGCCTCTCTTGAATTGGCCTTGGGCCCTAATCCACCAAGGGTGGACTAGTATATTCCAACATCTCCCACTCACACTTGGTGGATTAGATGTTATGGGTCAAGTCTCTTTCTCTTACTTCTTTCATATAGGTGTTTTGCCGTGACCGCGTGGGCATGACGTCTCCATTTGGGCGCTTTGTACTAGAAATCCCTTTTTACAAAGATCAGCACAAGACAGCCCAGTAGTGTAGCTCGATATTAATATAATGGCCGAATGTCCTAAATTTACCAATATACACTTTGCTCATGGCCAATCTAATCCCGCTTAAGTCAGTATAAAACTCAGATTGCCTTTCTCATATGCATAGTGTCTACACTTATGAAACTACAAAATAATATCACAAGGGACCAGTCCTAGACACCAACATGGGTGTGTGTATTTTAGGTAATAATCTTTCTTTCGCCCATATATCACTTTGATATGTATCAACCGCTTTCCTAACATAATGCCTTTAGATCGCATCAATCATGATCATAGGTCAAAATGCTAAAGTAGCAGATTGAAACATATTTCCATGATAATGTCAAAGTCAAAGGACATAAATGAAGGGTTAACCTTTCTGGGACTCACACAGCAATGAAGTAGGGATCTATTCACTTGCTACCTATTTGCGATTCTTTAGCACATGTGGTATGAATCACATGCTACGGTATTACTCTTATACTTTAAGAGCATATGTCATTTGATTTTGTCATTAACACCATACATACATAGGTTTGAACACTCCCAATATCTAAACGCAAATTCCTCAATCCACTCATATTACATGATGTCAATTTTGAAGAATTTGCTGTCTGGCAATAGGTATCATGGACTTGGGTTTCCATGATTCGATCCATATTTTTACAATCAAGGATCTCATCTTGACTTATTGCACTTTAAGTCGAGGTGACATAGTTCGTGTTTCTTCTCTATCATATTATCACTCTTGCTACTTTATTGGTGAACACAATTGTCTCATCTTTGTACACTCCTCCTGAATGTCAAAGGCGATCGCTTGTGTGAGAAAGACGACCTCACCAACCTAGATGACATACTAGATATTGTATACTTACACACACATTAAAAGCAAAAATGAAGTATCATTACTCCATACTATATGTATGCCAAAGAACTTAACATGTTTCTCATACATGCCCTTGGTCATTAGGCTTAGTTAGGGGACTTTACATATGAATACATTATTCAACAATAACTTTGTGCATTATGGCATCTCTCATATAGCCAAAGAACTTAACATGTTTCTCATACATGCCCTTGGTCATTAGGCTTATTTAGGGGACTTTACATATGAATACATTATTCAACAATAACTTTGTGCATTATGGCATCTCTCATATAGCCATACCTTTGCATTTAGTCTATCTATTATGCTTAGGGTCTTTTATTTAGGCAATGGCTATGTGCAGTCACAATACTTTGACACTAGATTTGAATTCTCTTTTTTCAAAATCTCTCTTGCTCTATGAACATTACCAGCCATATAGCCTTTTGTACTACCACGACACATACTTTGAATGTGTATAATCAAGGTACTCTACAAGTATCTTAGGACCCTTCTATGAAACCATATAATGTCTCTCACAATGGTTAGACTAGTACCGAATTACAAGTCATACCATGAGTATATATCTGGTCTTGTATATATAATTGTATGCATCACACTGCTAAAATATCTATATGGACATTCTTTTCCATTATCTTCTTAGTTGGTTCAGTCAGGGAAACTTATCAAGACTCAAACTCACTCCTAAAGTCACTGGGGTATCCATGGGATTGCATTAACTTATTTTGAACCGCTTAAGAATCTTCTTAATGTAATTCTCTTGTACAAGAGATGAGTCTTCTTAAGCTATTTCTTTGGACCTCAAATCCAACCGCTTTACTCATGAGCTTCTTTTTCAAAATTTACTAGCCCCATTCTTTAATAGGCACTACCAAATTCAAAATATATATGGCCAATAGTATATCATCCACTTAAAAAAATAATATCACAAATCATTTACCAATGGTTCTCTTCAACCATTTGAAAAACACATTGGGTTACCTCTCTTTCAAACCATTAAACATCACTATTTGGACGATTACATCAATCCATAAAAGGACTTGTACAAAAACACATAAAGTCACCACTATGTGAAACTTCAAATACTTCTTTTAGTGAAATCTAATAGTCACTTCATATAGATTTCTTCATCCATATCATCACTCAAAGTGTATGTTTTACATCCACATGATGGAAGTTAACTATTGCCATATTAAAACTATTTAAATGCAAAACAAGTGAGAAAAATGCCTTCCTATTATGCATACCCTTTTGTAACAACAAGTCTTGTGTATGTCAATTGATTTACCCACTTTTCTCTTAAAACTATAGAACTCACTAGTTCTCAATAGCCCTTTTGACTTGGCAGTAAATCAATTGATTCTCAACATGATTCTTTCTCAAAGAATTCACTCTCCTTTCCATTGCTTTCTTCCATTCTCTCTTGACATGGCCTTTTGTATAGAATGTGACTCATCATCCTCCTTTAGAATAACCATGAACATTTTTCTCAGTTATCCCTTTTCTTATGAGCTCTTTGCATTTCATATTTAGTTTGTTTGGTCTCTTTATAAACCATTCTAAGCTCACACTCTCAAAAAATAATTGAGGATTATTAGCATGTCCTATACTGCCTTGTCCTTGCGTCTTGCAAAGAGATCCAATGTGATTAGTTTTACCCTTAATTTAAAACTGATTCACAACAAATGTGGTACTTTTCAAATATTTTTAGTCATAATTCTATCATCATTTCACTCTTAAAAATGTAACCCTTATGAGCTCCCACTTACAAACACTATGGGAATTTGCAATCAACTCTTATGGTCTATGAAAACTCAAATTTGCCTTTTATTTAGTCCAACATTTATATGGTATGGTAGTGACTACTTTAGAGGTATGGTAGTGACTACTTTAGAGGGTACATGGTTAAACTCAAGTGCACAAAACTTGATGAAACCAAGGATGTGTTCATGTGTACTAATCCACCAAAAGTGGACTAGATAATACTCTCCCACTCATATTTGGTGGGTTAGCATGAGCCATAATATGTTTAACTTTAACCATGCCTAATAGCATTCCATTATGCCTTTATAAACTCCTTTTTTTGGTGGTGGAGTTCCTTAGATAGTTATCTATTTATTTATCCCTTTATTTCCACAGAGCTAACTAAAACTAGTAAAATAGATGCTCACTCTTTTGATTAGTTCGTGGGACTTTTAAAATTCATATCCAATTGATTCTCGAACTTCATTCACATATTATCTAAAGCAACAATCTTCAGACTTGTGTGAAATTAAGTAATAACATGAGTAATCATCATCAAAGGTAATAATTTACCCAGCTCTGTGTCTTACCCTCAAACTTATAGATCCACGTGCAACAAGATAGAATAATTGCAATGTACTCAGTTCTAGTATCTTACTGAAAACTTTTCATTATGCTATTTCTAGAACCAAATTCTATGTCTTTGACTAGTATGACACGTATTTAAGTCAATACTTAAATTAGAAGAAATGGCAATGCAATTATACACAAAGAATTTACCAACCAAAGATATTTATTGAAAGAAATATTGAATCACAACTATACAATTTTATAGGGAAATTCATTCTATTTTGTTTCCCTTGTTAAGACATATAGGTCTCGTAACCTTTTCTTTACTAAGCTGACATCTCAACTTTAGTATTGCCATGACTATTTGTCAATGGCTTAACAATGAATTATTTTTACAAATACCAGATATTTTGATTGTCCCCATTAAGTTTATAAATTATATTCTTGGTAGCCTCTATTGGCTTAGCCACTCAAAGTATCCTACACACAGGATTATTCATAATTTATTTAATCCAAGAACTTATCAACACATTGAAGTATACAACATCATGTACTTGTATTATTCCTGACTAGAAAAATACCAACGTTATTGGGTCTATGATCAGGAGAATACATTTGTACCTCCCATCACACAGATTCCAACTATGCCATTAATGTCTATCAAGAATTTCATAAAAGTACCTTAAATAACATACTCAATTATTACTCTCAAAAGACTGATTCTCTAAGAACTCCCACTTAGTTAGAGTATATGACGCTCTTGAAAGACTCATTTTCAAGAGCTCCCACTCATAAAGGGTATTTTGACTTCTTCATGTTTTCATTACAATATATTCATAATGTCTTATTAACCTCTTATTTGGTAGTTGGGAAAAATTAATAGTTTTTCTAAATTCTCTATGCATTTCATTTATGTACATTTTAATTTCTAACCAAAAATACTTCCTCTAAAGAATTAAGTCTCCATGCTTCTCAAACCTAGTTTGACAGTTTCTCAACAACTATTATTTTTCTAAAGTTGCAAGAATTTTGTGTCTCCTATTATTTCAACAATCTTTCAAATTTTCTAAAAGAAATATCCCATATATCTTATTCAAACTATATTTGTTTGCTAATAGAAACATTTTGTATTTCTTTTTAAAACTCTATAGTTTCAAGTATTGGGAATTTGGACTTGGCTTAGGACTTTATTCTTCACTTAAGATTTGGCCTTTACTCTTTACCGAAGGAGTACTATTTTCCTGAACTTCACCATGATCTAGAGTTTGGACATTAAGAAATCTCTCCATTTGAGATTTTCTTTCACTTTGATATGATATTACCTCCTCAGTATTTGATCCTTCACTTTTACCTCCTTTTAAAGCCATCAAGTTCAAGTTTAGATATATGTTTTTCAATAAAAACATTATTCAAAAGACTAAACTATTTTGATTTAGTGATTCTAAAAATACTTTTAAATCATATCTATCTCAAATAAAAATAAGACAAACCATTGCAAATATTTTTAGGATTTTTAAGCACATAAAAAATTACTATTATAACATTGAAAAGCATTTAAGATATATCCAAACATGTTTTAAAATAAACATAACATATGTCTAAATATAGATAATGAATTCAGGGAATTTTAGAAACAAACTGCGTCTTGATCAGAGTTCAAATGCCCCTTCACATGTCCCTAAAAGAGTGAGGAATTGGAAAAATAAATTAAAATAAAACAGAAAAGCCCACTGGTTTTTTATTTAATGTGACACAAATCTATCCAACCCAAGTCCATAATTTTTTTTTAAACACTACAGCCCAAGAAAAAAAAACGCTCTCTAGCCCAGCTCCGAACAATTTTTTTTTTATGTTAAACTGGTGGCCCAAAAAAAATAGAGCCCAAAAGACCCCTTTTTATTTAACTTTGGCCTAAAAACACTGCACAGCCCAACAGATTTGGTTTTTCAAACAATTGAAACTCACCGTTTTATTAAATGGTGAGGAGGCGTCGTTTCAATCGAAACGACGTCGTTTGAGGGACAGTCAAAATGGTTCATTCCGGGTTACCCAAACCGGCTGTGGGACAACGGGTCAGGTTCGTCGAACCCGACTCATTTTCTAGTGATATCTCCGTCATTCAGCCTCATTTTTGGACATTTTTGGTGTCAATCTCTTAGTTTTGTTTTTGAGATCTACACGATGAGACCAATTTTAAGGGTTAAAATGGCTGTTTTGGCATGACCCAGTTCAAAAGAACTGAAACTGATGGGTCCATTTCACTGCTTCCTCTTCATTTTAATGAGAGAATTTAATGCTTTTGGTGTCATTGAACTCTTTTTCTTCTTTTCTTCACGTTAATACCAGTTTTGTTGCCTAAAAAAATTGTTTTCCATTTTCTATACTATTTATATCTTTCATGGTCTAAAGACGCAAGTTTTCCATGTACCCACAGAACCCAAAAAAAACTTTAAACACAACTAAGCAAACTTCTGCAATAATAACAGAGGCAGAGAATCACAAATCCTTTCATTATTTAATCAGTTTGTGGCCTTAAACTATGGTGACCCAACTAAAATTTCAAAGTTTCTATATTCCCTACGCATAAGGATGTTTTTTACAAGGAAATGTATCTGGAATAATATATAATCATAGAACGCATGAATAAGGATAGAAAAATAGAGAAACCAAAAAACACATAGACAAGAATGATCTCCGAATTCATACGATCTCTAGATTCATATGTATAAGATAGGAAACCAAAGAAAAACTGAATCGGATCATTAAATCCAAATTTACCCAGAACATAAGTGTCCAAATAAAGTTATCAATATATACGACAAAGTATCATACAAGCATGATCTCACGAAGGAGTATATAGCAAAGGCATTTATAATTGAGACAGTAAACATGCATTGGGCTTGCACGCATAATCAAAAGAGTATATACATATGGCCGCAAGAAAAACATTTTCTCTAAATAAAATAATATCATAAGGCCTAAAAAATATCTTCGGAGAACAAGAATATGGAGAAATTATACATGTTATAGAATAACCTGACTCTGATACCATGTAAGAATTTTGGACGTACCTAGAATCCGACTGACTCGCTGAAGTATCCACACGAAACCGGAGCACTGATGCGGACCCCAATCACGCTACACAGCAAATACACAAAAGAGTGGAAGAGAAGAGAACATTATTATGAGAGAATCGTTTAGAGAGAGAATTGTGTAACACCCCAAATTTTTATTCACCAAAAATATATTGTAAATTATTTTGAATAATTCAATAAAAAGGTGAATACTCATGAATTTGGATCTTGTGAATTTTGAAATATTCATATTCATAAGGAAATGGGCAAATTAATTCAAAAATTGAATTAAATTACAAAGGTGATTTCAAAATCATAATTTTGCCAAATTAGCCCAAGATTAATTATTTTCCAATTAATTGGATTTAATTTCAATTAATCATGGAAAATGAAGGAAAAAGCAAAAAATGGATTATTCTTGGCGGAATAAAATCAAGAATTGGGAAATTAGGGGGAATTATACATAGTTCAGTTATGTGAATTATGGGATTAATGAAATGCAAATTTTCCTCCTCCTCTTCTCTTGTATTTTCGTCCATGCATGAAAGAAAAAGGGAAAAATCTTAAATCCATTATCACATGCCACAAGAAGAAGGTGATGATGACAATACTACATGCACATATCAATGATGGCCAAGTTGGAGTGTACACAACATGAAAGATGGTGTAGTGCATGATGGATAAGCTTGAGTGAAGGAAGGAGAAACATGACTGCATGGAAGAGTGTAAGTGTGAACATGGAGAAAGAAGCATGGGCTAGTGGAGAAAAAGGGAGAGAGTGCACAAATTGAGGAGCAAGAAAGGAAGAAAATTGAATCAATTTAATGGCAAGCCAATGAAGAAATCATGAAGAAAGAGAAGAGTGTGATAAGTGTCACATTAGGAACCCTTGATCAATTCAATGGATAGGAAGAAGGAAGACAAAATAAATAAAACACTTACTCCCCCCATTTTCAAGACTCCTTTCGGCCAAGCAAGGGAATAAGAGAGAGGAGTGACTTTGTGAAGTTCTTGGGAGCTAGAGAGAAGAAGGAGCAAGAAGACTAATGTAAGTGTTGTCTTTTAAGCATTTTCCTTGTGATCTTCTATGAAATCCTTCTCTAAACTCTTGTTTCTCATGAATCTATGGTGGTGAAGACACACTTTGAGATCAAGAAGAGAGGGAGGAGGAGACTAGAGTAAGAGGAAACCAAGAACCAAAGAGGGTAACTTCATGAACTTGCCTTCTTGAGCTGTTGTGGATAATTGTTGTTTAGTTGTTTGTCATTTTTGGGTTGAGTGGTAAAAATAGAAAAGCCATAACCCTAAGGGTTTATGCTGCCCAAAATCCTTTAAATCATGATCAAGAAGTGTTTAAGTGAGTTAATCAAGGATTAAAAGTGAAAAAAAAAACCTACAAGTTTTGGGAGCTAAAACATAAAACCTCATTTTTCCATTTTTCCCTAATATTTTTGGCCAGCACCAGAACTGATAGTAGGAGTTGTATTTTCATGAAATAAATGGTTCCATTGGACTCAGTGGGCAAAAATAGGTGGGGTTACAGTTGGGCACTTTTTCGGTAGAGGCCGAAAAAGCATACTACCGAAAATGCCACTGAAATCCCTAAATAGGGGTTGTCAAGGGTATTTTCATAATTTGATAATGGATTTGGTAATTTCGAGCATGGAAATGAATTCCTTGGGTGAAAATAAGTCAGAATAGTCTTAGTCAAAATTTTGAGAAAACGTGTCATCGGGCCAGGTATGGCGGGACCAGATTGGGGTCCCGAGGGCATTTTTGTAAATTTTCACCATAGACTAATATAACCACAAGAAACACTATGGAATAGTCTAAAATGATACTTTGATAGGTTATGACCTATTTCTGGTATATTTAATATTTTAGGACCGATCCGGAGGCCGGATACGACACATTCTTCGAGACACCATTAAATAGAGGATTTTTAAAGTTTGAGGTAGGAACATTATCCTTCATACATCATGCC
Organism: Inga laurina; assembly: GCA_963855925.1. Lineage (NCBI taxonomy): Eukaryota > Viridiplantae > Streptophyta > Magnoliopsida > Fabales > Fabaceae > Inga > Inga laurina. Next base: position 30,559,827 of record OY979704.1, read on the forward strand.
ATAGTTATATGATTGTGTGGATGTCAATGTTTGTAAACGCACTTTATTAATCAACATGTTTTACCCAGAGAGGGGCTAGTAGTACCAGTGGCACTTACACTGGAGTTGCTGAGAACCCAACCGGTGCAGATTAGTGGGGCTAGGCCCTACTCATGTATACATGCAGATGATATGTTTATATTGTTCATTAATTGGTGCATACATGGCATATATCATATTTACTTTTTGCATTTTTTATGGACGATAGCATGTCTCTACTGGGATTCTTTAGAATCTCACCCTATTTTTAATAAACAGCTTAGCAAGTGCCAGTGGATCGAAAGGCAAAGGCGTAGATGCCGAAAAGTAATTGGCTCGTGTCTCTGATTTCCTTCCTTCGTTTGCCTCTCCTTCTAAAAAAGCTCAGTCCTGATGATATCTCCTCTAATCACCCACCAACTGACAAAAAAAACAGAAAAAGATTCTTCTTTATCCTAGCTTAATGATACAATTAAACAAAGAAGGAGGAAAAGGGAAATCTAAGTAAAATAAGAAGACAGAGAACAAAAATTTTTCCACTTGCCTTCTCTCACCTTTTTGCTTATCGACGTACACCTAAAAATACATGGAAGCAACTCTACGAACTTATTTAAACCATTAAAGACAATACAAGAAATTATGAAGATGGAAATGAAAACTACGAATGGATGGATAGAGAGGCAAGACAGAGAAATGAAAAGAATGCGATCTAGAGAGAATAATGAGATAGAAGGTGGCAAGGGGGAAAAAACTACCTTGGAGAGAAAAAGGAATCCATCAAAAAATGAATCCGACATCACCATTGCATCCTCATCTCTGTGTCTACTTCGTCGTAGCCTTCCTCGTAGTAGCTTCTCTGTCGACGTCATCGCCAGATCTGCCAGTCGTTCGTCGACTTCTGGGCAAACATGGAGACTGAAGAAAAATGGGATGAAGGTTAGGCAAGGATAGTACGAGACTACGAGTGATGCCTTGGAATTAAGAAATGAGGAAAAGTGATTTTGAAATTGAAATTGGAATTTTAGAATGAGAGAAACCTAAGCGACTTTGGCGGGATATAGAAAGCAGGGGAGGGATATTTGAACCAACCCCTCGGAAGCCCAACATTGGTGTTTGTGTAAGCATTAATACTCTGACAACACCACTTTATTTTTTATCAGACAATTGAAAGTGAATTTTGAAGGAAACTTGTAAAGGTCAACTTTTGTATCTCACGTCTCCATGACAGATGATAGAATTGAGCAACCCGAGGCTTGAATTAAAAATTTTAGTTTATTTAACAACCGTTCATTTCTTGTGAATAATATTTTGTATTAGGGAAGGGAAAAGGCAGATTTTGAAATTAAGGATTTTGTCCTAAATGGAGCCTTTGACCGTTCAACTGGGCATGACAATGGACTGGAATAGATGTTGACGTGTCCCCGTGGCTTATCACTGAGCCTGATGAGAATTGAGGGGGAGCAGGAATTGATGTGAACCGTTAAATCCTTATGAACAGTAAACTTTGTGAGAGAAGTTGATCTAGACCGTTAAATCCTTATGAACAGTAACCTTTATGAGAGGAGCCGACAGGAGCCATTTTTTAGCCGACGGCTTGGTGGAATAGTATTTATATATATATTGATAAGAGTACTATCACTACACTCAACTTGAAATAAATCCATCCATACTAGTAATGACATAGAATGCATAACTTCATTAATTCAAAAGGAAAATAAGTTTAATATATAATCCAAGTGCATCGACATTAAATTCAGCACAAGAGCAATCCATCATAGATAAATAATCACTCATTTAACTCTCACAAACACTACTACAGAATTGAGATATAACCACCCCCAAGGACGTCCCAAATTGAAAATTAGGTGGTTAAAAAGGGAGGCGGTGGCATTTTCGTAATTATATATATGTAGGGGAACCTTTAGGCGTCCCAAATTTGAATTTGGGACGTCTAAAGTGCTTCCTGGCGTGAAATATACAAGTGCATCGACATTAAATTCAGCACAAGAGCAATCCATCATAGATAAATAATCACTCATTTAACTCTCACAAACACTACTACAGAATTGAGATATAACCACCCCCAAGGACGTCCCAAATTGAAAATTAGGTGGTTAAAAAGGGAGGCGGTGGCATTTTCGTAATTATATATATGTAGGGGAACCTTTAGGCGTCCCAAATTTGAATTTGGGACGTCTAAAGTGCTTCCTGGCGTGAAATATAAATTTGATAAATTTTTTTTAGCGCCTAGAGCTGGGTCATTTGGGACGCCTAAACCTAAACTTTAGCCATTTGGGCGTCCCCTACCCGTATGTCAGACATTTGTCTGACTGTCTGACATGCGTCTTCTCATCTATCACACCCCTCCTTACATCCTCTCACAATAACTTTACTCTTCTTCCTCCTCTCCCCACCCACCGTCGGCCCTCCTCTTTGTTTTTCTTCAACTCCTCCCTCCTCCCTTGTTGAAGCTCTTTGTTTCTTCAACTCCTCCCTCCTCCCTTCTTCTTCCTCTTTGTTTCTTTGTTTCTTCAACGCACGCAACCAGTCAACCCTGCTGCAACTTCACCTCCTCCACAGTGTGTAGATTTTTGCTCTCTCCTCCACCTCCTTCCTTCCATTGTTGTGCACACCACCGTGGATCTCCAACGTCTTCTCTACCTCTCCAACATACTAGTGGGCGCCCTTGATCAGGTTGGTTTATTTTCTTCTTTTTTTTTTTTGTAACAGAATGGTATATTTTGATTTTTAAATATAAATTTACTTGAAATGGTTAAGATTGTGCTTATTTATTGCTTATATTGAGATGATTGAGATTAGCCTGATGTGTTTGGTGTGGTTATATTGCTTAAATTGCATGTATTCAGGAATGGTTTATTTTCTTGTTTAAATATAAATTTACTTGTGTATAATAGAAATCCCTGTTGTTCAGTTTTAGGGAAATCTAGCTTTTATAAGCCAATGGAGATTTATCCATACACACGTAGTGGCACCACCCCATTTCATTGGTCTTGTTCCTGCACCATTAATTAGTATATATAATAAAATAAAATATGATTTATTTAAATTAAAGAAATTCTTGTATTCCAAACGAATTATGAAGAATAATTCAAGCCAAAACTAAAAAAGAAAACCATAACCCCAATATTCATTAAATGATTTTTATCTAAATATTTTCAATAAAACAATTTTATTTTTGGAAGAACTCAACTTAAAATTGTTTTGTTAATATGAAACTCGTTTTTTTTAATTCTTCCAAACCTTAAAAAAATTCTTTAATTTAATCTTATTGTATTTATTTTATTATACATTAATTTTATATACATATACTTATTAAAAAAATAAGTTACATATTACTGAAACCCTTTTAAGAAGAGAGAGGAGGCTAGGAGGGGGCAATAAAGTTACTAAGCCCATATTTTAAAATCCTAAATTGGGTTGATAACTTAATTAGGCAATCCCATCATATGTCGTTGAGAATTGTACTAAACGTGTGAATGTTATTGGTAATGCCTTAAGTGGTAACAAAATGGATCATAGTTGGATGAATGCTTTGAAAACTAGTGAAGAATATGAGAAAGGGGTGCACGAATTTATTGAATTCGCTAAAAAGAATGCTCCTGCAAGAAATGGGAAGTATTTTTGTTCTTGTGTCAATTGTTTGAATGAGAGTCGATGGGATGTTGATGTCATAAAGGATCACCTACTTTGTGATGGAATAAATCTGCGATATACAAGGTGGATATGGCATAGTGAGGAAGTAACTGATTGTCCGTCACACAAGAAGGAAGCTGTGGATGTCATAGATGAAGATAGAATGGAGAGAATAATTAACGATGTTCAGGCAGAATCCTTTGCGCAGTCGCAGGAGTATGACAGCCTGCGGAGTGATGCAGAGACACCATTGTACAGTGGTAGTAAGTATACGCGGCTGACAGGAACATTACATTTGGTTAACTTAAAGGCAACTTGTGGGTGGACCGATAGTAGTTTCACATTGCTGCTTGAACTATTGTGTGATATGTTTCCGGAGGATAATGTACTTCCAAATCGTATGTATGAGGCCAAGAAAATCCTGTCTACAATGGGTATGAAGTATAAAAAGATACATGCTTGCCCTAATGACTGCGTACTGTACAGAAATAAGTACGTAGGTCTTAGTGAGTGTCCTAAGTGTAAAACTGCACGATACAAAGTGAAAAAAGATGGTAGTTGTGGTGATGTGACAAGTAAAAGGCAACCTTTAAAGGTTATGTGGTATCTTCCAATAATACCACGTTTTAAACGTTTGTTTGTGAGTGCAACAAAAGCGAAGAAGTTGAGATGGCACTCTGATGAGAATATCTGATGGGAAATATCTTCGGCACCCAGCTGACTCTCCACAATGGCAAAAAATAGATGAAATGTTCCCTCAATTTGGCAGTGAGCCGAGAAACCTACGGCTTGGGCTTTGTACAGACGGCATCAATCCGTATAGAACTCTTACTAGCACACATAGTACGTGGCCGGTTCTCCTTGTAATATACAACTTGTCTCCCTGGCTATGTATGAAACGTAAGTATATGATGCTATCTATGATGATTTCTGCACCAAAACAGCCAGGGAACGATATTGATGCCTATTTGGTGCCTTTGATTGAGGACTTGAAGAAGTTGTGGGAGGAAGGCGTAGATGTGTTTGATACTTATAAGAAGGAGTCTTTCAAGCTACGTGCAATGATTTTCACAACGATAAACGACTTCCCTACGTACGGAAACTTGTCAGGGTACAGCGTGAAGGGTCACAAAGCATGCCCAATATGTGAAGTAGACACACACTTCCAACAACTAAAGCATGGAAGAAAAATTGTCTTCCTTGGCCACAGGAGGTTTCTTCATCGGTTCCACCCATATCGTAGGCTAAGAAAGCGGTTTAACGGCTTACCGGAGCATGGAATGGCTCCAAAGTCATTAACCGGAGAGGAAGTCTACAGTTGAGTGGAACGTATCCATGTCACTTTTGGTAAGAATCAGAGGGTTGCGGGTGAGAAGAACATATGGAAGAAGAGATCCATTTTCTTTGATCTTCCATATTGGCGTTCGCTTGACGTGAGACACAGTATTGATGTGGTGTATCTGGAGAAGAATGTTTATGATAGCCTTATCAGTACGCTTTTGCACATACAAGGGAAGACTAAGGATGGGATTAATGCGAGATTAGACCTTGTCGATATGGGAATAAGAGAACGGTTACATCCACAACTAAGAGATGATGGTAGGAGGGCATACATGGAGCCAGCAGCGCATACACTATCAAAAGCAGAGAAAAGAAGTTTGTGTGGGTGTTTGCATGAAATGAAGGTGCCACAAGGGTATTCCTCAAATGTGAGAAGATGTGTCTCAATGGACGATTTGAAGTTAGTGGGAATGAAGTCCCATGATTATCATGTGTTGATGCAACAACTATTACCGGTAGCTATTAGAAGCATAATGAAAGATGAAGTACGAACCACAGTAACAAGATTGTGCGTTTTCTTTAATGCTATCTGTAACAAAGTCATTGACACTGAAAAATTGGATGAACTAGAAAATGAGGGTTACATTATTTTGTCACAACTAGAGATGCACTTTCCTCCTTCATTTTTTGATATAATGGTGCATTTGGTAGTTCATTTGGTGAGGGAGTTAAGGCTATACGGTCCAGTTTACCTGAGGTGGATGTACCCTTTCGAGCGATACATGAAGATCTTAAAAGGGTATTCTAAAAATCCTTATCGACCAGAAGCCTCAATAGTAGAAAGATATGTAGTTGAGGAGGCTATGGAGTTTTGCAAAGATTATATGTTAGGGAAGAAGGAACAATCTCGGCATGAAGAAGGGAGAAGCAAGGGAACACGAGGACTGAAAGTGAAGAATGTTCCTCGTGAAGAGGTGTTGCAAGCCCACTTGTATATCCTAAATAATATGGAAGAAGTTCAACCTTACATAAATGAACACAGAAAGACTTTGAAGAACAAGAATCCAAGGAAGAATGACATGCAGATCGCTATTGAGCAAAACAAGACATTCATGCAGTGGTTTGAGGAAAAGGTTTTGCACGAGATCGGTGTGTCTGAGACAATCGAGTGGCTAGCTTGGGGGCCTTCGTTTCAGGTCATTACTTGGACCGGTTATGATATAAATGGCTATTCTTTCTATACGAAAGAGCAAGATGACAGAAGTACCATGCAAAATAGTGGGGTCATGGTAGAGCTGAATCTATGCACTTTTCCAGTTCGAGAGACAAAAACCCCATATTAGCGTCTATGGCCTATTATGGAGTTATAAAAGAAATATGGGAGATGACATACAATAAGTTCAAAGTTGCTTTATTCAAATGTAAGTGGGTTAGCAATAATGCCGTGGTAATAGATAAACAATTTGGATTTGTCTCAGTCGATCTTCGAAGAGTTGGCTATAGAGACGAGCCCTTCATTTTAGCAAGCCAGGCGAAACAAGTGTTTTATGTCACCGATCCAGCGAGCAAGAACATGTCCATTGTCCTTAAAAGTAAAAAACAGAAGTATGGTGATCCGACCTTCAACCTTGATGACACACCACCTTTCACAACAACTCCACCTCGAACAAATGAAGTAGAATTGGTAGATGATGACGAATATGCTGTAAGAAATGACTATGGTGAAGGACTATGGGAAACAATATAGAGTAAGACCTTAATTTATAAACGAGAACTGTGTGTTTTTTCTGTTTTACTTCCCGCTTAGTTTATTTCGGTTTTATTGCAATTTATTTACGTTTCTGATGATGCTTTTTGTGTTAACAGGAATATAGACAACTCTAGTGATAACGAGAGGCGTAGAGATGACGAAAGCTCTAGCAATGACGAAAGGCCTAGAGATGAACCCCCTACAAGAAGGAGGGTTAGAGACTGTACAAAGATGGGAGCATTGGTTGCACGTCATGAACATCAACAGGAGAGGCTGCATATAGACTTTGATGACAATCTGAATCCAGTTGGTCCTGAGGAAGACCACTTCATTAGCTACGTAGGGCTTTTGGCTCGAAGCAAAGTACGTATTACCTATGATAATTGGAGATTGGTTCCCACAAAAACGAAAGACATGATTTGGCAGCAACTTTTGGTATGTAAGTTTTGATGCATTGTAGCTTTGTTCTTATTGTTTCAAATATAATAATCTTATGTTTTACCTTGCAGCAAACATACGATGTCCCAGACACCAAGCAGATGTATAAGCACTGGATGGATGAGGTTCGTGTACGATAGAAAGGTTTCAAGAACAAGCTAATAGCACGGTACATTCGAGGGGCCCTTAGGGATAAGGATCCATGTGCACAGTATACATATTTGTCTCCAGAGGACTGGAGGTTGTTTGCGGCATCACGAGAAGATCCTGAGTTTTTGTAAGATTTCTGTCATCATGATAAAGAACTTGTAATTTTGATATACTTTATATCGTTGATTTATTTTTTGTTGTTTTTCATTCATAGAAATTAAGTGCAGCAAATGCACAGAGGCAAGCAGAAAATAAATATCAACATTTCATGTCTCGCGGTGGATATCGGAAGATTGAGCGACAATTGATGCAAGAAGAGTTAGAGAAAATGAAGGAAGCAGCGGAATCTGATCCTAGCGTTGTTATCCAGGCCCCTGCACCTCCTCCACGTCACAAAAAATGGAAAGCAGGGAGGATTAAGGCTGGGAAGTACATAAATCCGACTGTTGCTGAGGTTGCTGCGAGGATTGTAAGTAATTATACCATAAGTACCTAATTTTTTACATATCGCGAGTGGTTTCGATACATTTACGATAAACTGTATGCTACAGGATGAACTGGACGAGCAGAGTAGCTAAGGTTTATTCAATCCAAGTAGACGGATGAACATCTTGTCAACGGCTATTGGGAAGCCAGATGACCTTGGTCGTGTTCGAGGAGAGACATGGGGAGTTAGTACCGCGAGGTATTTTGGATGAGACCCACGTTATTCGTCACAAGCTGGACCTAGTAAGGACGTTGTGGCCAAGATTCGACAGGACCTCGAACGAGAGATCGAGGCCAACCTTCGCGACAAGCTCCGATAAGAGCTATTGCCAGAGCTTCAACTTGAAATGGCAAAGATGTTCGAAGCGCAAAGGGCAAGGGACGAGCATAGAACTCAGGAATCCCCTGCCTTCAATAGCACCAGAGGAAGTTACAACCCTCTGGAGGAACCACTTGGCGACCCTTCTTCCACTCCAGTGTCGGGAGACCCTTGCACCCTCTGTTTGGATGATCCACTATTGCGTGTTGTTGATGATGCTCTTGTTCACACACGTGCTACCACCCACCATCATCAGCAAATTCTGGAGGATTTTCGTAGGGTGAATGCGACGAGTGTTAGAAAGGGGGAAGAAGGTACAGCCATCCCTGTTCCTGATCCAGAGGTTGGCACGTTAGCTCAAGCGATAGGATCTTTCATCCTTTGGCCTCGCAATCTTATTGGTTCAGACGCAACACCTCCAATGGTAGGAATTACCTTAGTGTTACTAAAAATCTGTTGGCATCTTAATAACAATTTGTTTTTTGATGTTCTAAAAGGATGATGAAGCTGCGAGCAAATGGCCCTACTTAGCACGGCTGCAACAGATCTACAAGGGCATTAAACAGATTGACTTGAAGATGCCTCCAAGGATTGTGGGCCAAGTGGAGTATCCCTACACGATTGACAATACAGATCTCAAGAAGTTTATCAGGTTGGAGGAGATAGATGCAGGCTGGGTGAAATTTGCAGTCCGGTAAGTTTATTTTTCAATTTTCCCATAGAATTCATTTAGTGGTTTTTTGTTTTCATACATTCAATAATTGATTCCTTATTTTAATTCTATTATAGCACCTTCCACGATCTCTGCACAAACATGGAAAGACGTGATTGGTATGGATTCTTATGTCCTGCGAATACGACAGGGGAACTTGTACTGTGGCGTATAGGACTCACTATGTCGGCTACGCAATGGCGCAAACCAAACTTCGTTGTTATCTAGCACCCATTGTCCAACGGTTCGTATTTACATTTTGTCAATTTAAGAATTTTAATAAATAATTGTCTTCTCACTCATCTAACTTCATTTTAATGTGTACATGTTGTTAAAGTTACCACTGGAGTTTGTGTGTTATATGTCCCCGCCGCAACGTAGTCTATTGGTTTGATCCCTTGAGTAAAAAGCCAGACAGAGATACAAAATCTGTCTTCGACACGTAAGTTATTCTGTTTGTATTTCATTGACAACCAAAAAAAATGAATGATTCTAATTTCTGTTCATTTTGATTTTCATGATAGTGCTTGTCAAACATATAGAGTCCTAGGTGGGTCACACGAGGGTACAGTTGTTTAAAAGCCAAAATGGTTTTATCCGTTAGTAGGTACATTCGATCCTACCTAATTGTTTCATTGACGGTCCTTTTAGACATACCTTTATTGATTTTAACAACCAATTGCATCCCTTTGATTTAAAGTGCCCTCGGCAACCTGGCAACATTGAATGCGGATATTATGTTATACTTTATATGTATAACATAACTCAAAGTGGAATTACTAGCGATTTTGAAAAGGTAATCGCTTCTTCATTCTCAAATGATAATATTTTTTGTGTTCTAATCGAAATGCTAATTAATTCATTTGCTTGAGATTCATTTCATCAAAGCTTACTTTCTAATTTTCAGATTTTTGATAATGAAGATGCCTACCTACGTGAAGACCTTGATTTGATCAGAGATCTTTTGGCTGGACATCTTCTTCAACATATAGAGCAGTAAACTTTTTATTTTATATCAGTTTGTAGTTGTGTGATGACAGCATTTTGACACTTTCTGGTTGTTTTTTGTTGATATATATAGTAGTAGGTTGTATGAAAGGTTATTGTATGTATATATAGTAAAGATTGTAGTGCTGGATGTCCTTACCAGTTTGTAACGGACAGTGTGGTTTATGAATCCATCTTCTATTCTGTTTCTGCAGTTTGAATTCGTTGGGTAATACAAAATGTAAATTATGGTATAAAAAAAACCTAACTTTTAGACGTCCCAAATTAAGAATTGGGAGGTCTAAAGTCCCCCAGGGTGGGACTTTAGACGTCCCAAATGACATTTGGGAGGTCTAAAGTCCCACCCTGGGGGGACTTTAGGCGTCCCAAATTAAAGTTTAGGACGTCTAAAGTGGCCCAGCGTGGGACTTTAGGCATCCCAAATGTCATTTGGGACGCCTAAAGTCCCACCCTGGGGGGACTTTACACGTCCCTATCATTTGGGACGTCTTTTGTTACAACTAACTACGCCCCCAGTATATACGTCCCCCCGTTTTGGGACGTTAAAGGTGCCAAATTTGGGAGGTTATAGCCCCTTTTTGTAGTAGTGAAACATGCGTACCAACTACAAAATCAAACCAAACATATCACAATTCATATAAACAGCTAATGGAAAACTTAAAAACTCCCATTTATAACCCATTAAAGCTCTAGCCACCTTTTCTACCACCAAAAATCAAGCAAATTAGCATCTCATGAAGTTAAATATAGCCAAAGCATATTCAAAACATAGGAAATTCAAGGAAAAAACTTGTTGATTGGATCTGAAGAGGAAAAGAGGGAAAAGAAGCCCTCGCCAAAAAATTGGAGATCTCGTCAGAAAACTTAGAACCTGCCAGAAATTTCAGAACTTGCGGTATGAAGGTGAAGGTGTTGAAGTGAGGAAGGTTTATGGTGGTTCCACTTCTGGTTGCCTAGTTGCCGGAACTGTGAGTTAGAGAAGAGTCACCGGAACTGTGAAGAATAAGAAAACTTCCAGCGGTGAAGTTCAAGTGACGATGAGGATGGTTGGAGGGGGAGACTCTCACTGGAAATGGAGGATGGAGGAGGAGCGATGGTGGTGTGTGATAGTCAGGGTCGCTCCTCTTCCTCCTGAAACTCTATTTAAAGCTCTCTATAGCCTTCAAAACAAGCTCGCGGTACTCTCTCTGGAATTCACAATGGTTGTGGTAGTCGTGTGGTGGAGAGGAGGAGACGCCGGTGGAGATAGTAGTCTTCCTCCTCTCTCCCGCAGTCCGAACTCATACTTAGGTGTCTTCAAGCTCTTCGCGACATGAAAGCTGCTAAATTGGGTGTCTTCTTCCAAGGAAGAAGAAGAAGCAAAAGCTTGGTCAAAACCTATTTTGGCCAAGGACCAATTTGTGAACTTTAAAAGTTCATGGAGGGACTACAGTGCAACATTTTGAAATATTTGTAATAATTTTTAAAACATTTGAGACTTCTGTATTTTCCTCTGGCCCTTTTTCTTCACATATTTGCAATTTTTCAGAAATACTCAGGACCTTTTCCACAATTTTTCCCAATCCTTAAAAATATTAACTCTAACCCTATTTACATTTTCCAAAAGCTCTAATTTTCTTCTTAAACACCTATAATGCAAGATTAAACAAAAGATAACATAAAAAGTTCAAAAAATCGTTTGTACGAATAAATAACAAATTATCACCATTTTGCCCCAAAATACACTTAATTCAATACAAATGTCACTAGCTAAAATTAGTGCTTAATCATACAATAATGTCCTAGGAAATGCATTAAAAATCCCATATTAATCATGAAAAAATACTATAAAAATATCGTTCAGTGACTCCCCAAAGTATTCCTATTGATTACACATAGAAATGGGGTTTTGATCAAAAGTAATTACAATGCATATAATCAAAAAGGGGTATTTTCGGAAAACCAACAAATATTTATTACAGATAACTAATTTAACTAACTTTTTTAATATCCACATATTACTTATCTAGCTTTTTTATTAAAGGCTAGAGCAAGTATTATATTTTGTTGACATGGCAAGATTTAATTTTTGTGTCTATTCAATGTGTTAACAGCTTCATAGCAGATATTTCTTTCGGCGATTTGATTCTTCTTGGCTTTGAAATTTATGGATACAAGTAGGTGATGGGAAGGACACCAGTGGCTCTAGGCAACTTAGAATTTCATTATTGTTGGGCACTTGACATCTACAACATTATTTGTCAACAATTCGCACTTCATATTCTACCATTTCTAATCAATATGTCTTTATCAATTAACCAATAAATGAAGGGTTGTAAACCATATCAATTGACTCTCACTGGAAATGGAGTATGGAGGAGGAGCAACGGTGGTGTGTGACGGTGAGGGTCGCTCCTCCTCCTCCTGAAACTCTACTCAAAGCTCTCTCTCTAGCCTTCAAAATGAGCTCGCAGTGCTCTCTCTGGAATTGACAGCTGTAGTGGTAGTCGTGTGGTAGAGAGGAGGAGACGCCGGTGGTGACAGTAGTGATTTCTTCATCCTCTCTCCCGCAGTGTGAACTCAAACTCTGGGGTCTCCAAGCTCTCCGCGGCATGAAACCTGCCAAGTTGGGTTTGTTCTTCCACGAAAGAAGAAGATAAAGAACAAGCAGAAGCTTGGTCAAAACCTATTTTGGCCAAGGACCAATTTGTGAACTTTAAAAGTTCATGGAGGGACTACAGTACAATATTTTGAAATATTTGAAGGGTCAGACTATAATTTTTAAAACATTTGAGACTTCTGTATTTGCCTCTGGCCCTTTTTCTTCACATATTTGCAATTTTTCAAAAATTCTCAGGACCTTTTGCATAATTTTTCCCAATCCTTAAAAATATTAACTCTAGCCCTATTTACATTTTCCGAAAGCTCTAATTTTCTTCTTAAACACCCATAATGCAAGATTAAACAAAAGATAACATCAAAAGTTCAAAAAATCATTTGTATGAATAAATAACAAATTATCACCATTTTGCCCCAAAATACACTTAATTCAATACAATGTCACTAGCTAAAATTAGTGCTTAATCATACAATAATGTCCTAGGAAATGCATTAAAAATCCCATATTAATCATGTAAAAAATACTATAAAAATATGGTTCAATGACTCCCCAAAGTATTCCTATTGATTACACATAGAAATGGGGTTTTCATCAAAAGTAATTATAATGCATATAACCAAAAAAGGGTATTTTCGGAAAACCAACACATATTTACTACAGATAACTAATTTAACTAACTTTCTTAATATCCACATATTACTTATCTAGCTTTTTTATTAAAGGCTAGAGCAAGTATTATATTTTATTGACATGGCAAGATTTAATTTTCATGTCTATTCAATGTGTTGATAGCTTCATAGTAGATATTTCTCTTGGCGATTTGATTCTTCTTGGCTTTGAAATTTATGGATACAAGTAGGTGATGGGAAGGACACCAGTGGCTCTAGGCAACTTAGAATTTCATTATCGTTGGGCACTTGACATCTACAACATTATTTGTCAAAAATTCGCACTTCATATTCTACCATTTCTAACCAAAATGTCTTTATCAATTAACCAATAAATGAAGGGTTGTAAACCATATCAATTGACTCTCACTGGAAATGGAGGATGGAGGAGGAGCGACGGTGGTATGTGATGGTGAGGGTCGCTCCTCCTCCTCCTGAAACTCTATTCAAAGCTCTCTCTCTCTAGCCTTCAAAACGAGCTCGCGGTGCTCTCTCTGGAATTGGCAATGGTAGTGGTAGTCGTGTGGTGGAGAGGAGGAGGCACTGGTGGTGACAGTAGTGATCTTCCTCCTCTCTCCCGCAGTCCGAACTCAAGCTCTGGTGTCTCCAAGCTTTCCACGGCATGAAACCTGCCAAGTTGGGTTTGTTCTTCCATGGAAGAAGAAGAAAAAGAGGCAGAAGCTTGGTCAAAACCTATTTTGGCCAAGGACCAATTTGTGAACTTTAAAAGTTCATGGAGGGACTACAGTGCAACATTTTGAAATATTTGTGGGGTCAGACTATAACTTTTAAAGCATTTCAGACTTTTGTATTTTCCTCTGGCCCTTTTTCTTCACATATTTGCAATTTTTCAGAAATTCTTGGGACCTTTTCCACAATTTTTCCCAATCCATAAAAATATTGACTCTAACCCTATTAACATTTTCCAAAATCTATAATTTTCCTTTTAAACACCTATAATGCAAGATTAAACAAAAGATAATATCAAAATTTCAAAAAATCATTTGTATGAATAAATAACAAATTATGAGCATTTTGCTCCAAAATACACTTAATTCAATACAAATGTCACTAGCTAAAATTAGTGCGTAATCATGTAATAATTCCTAGGAAATGCATTAAAAATCCCAAATTAATCATGAAAAAAACTATAAAAATGTGGTTCAATGACTGCACAAAGTATTCCTATTGATTACACATAGAAATGGGGTTTTCATCAAAAGTAATTACAACGCATATAATCAAAAAAGGGTATTTTCGAAAAACTAACACATGTTTACTACAGATAACTAATTTAACTAACTTTCTTAATATCCACAAATTAGTTATCCAACTTTTTTATTAAAGTCTAGAGCAAGTATTATATTTTGTTGACTTGGCAAGATCTAATTTTTCTGTCTATTTAATGTGTTGACAGCTTGATGGCAGATATTTCTCTCGGCGATTTAATTTATGGATACAAGTAGGTGATGGGAAGGACACCAGTGGCTCTAGGCAACTTAGAATTTCATTTTCGTTGGGCACTTGACATCTACAACATTATTTGTCATCAATTCGCACTTCATATTCTACTATTTTTAATCAATCTGTCTTTATCAATTGACCAATAAATGAAGGGTTGTAAAGCATATCCGACGGTAAAAATATTTTTTACAATTTTACCTACTCTTCTGCCTGGCTAATTCCAAAAATGTAGATTTCTTTGGAATAAACTAAGGTTTTACATATTTCCCTTTGAAACAGTACTCTAATTATTGGTAAAATAAAAGAGGCTTGGAAAATCGTATTATTGACAACTTACATGTTACATATGATCATATATATATCTACATATCTATATATATGTATATATAATGTTGAAAGATAGTGCATATATTTGTACACACATTTTAAAGATTTCCTCAAAATACAAAATTACTAGCAAATGTGAAAACGATAATGAACCAACAAAGACCTTTATAGGTGAACATAGATACTCGTACTCCATATGGGATATGTTGAATATATACCACAATGCCATATTGTAGTTGTACCTTCCCTTTCACTATGGATACAAGTCAAGCGAGACCCTCAAAAGACAATGAAGTGTTTTTCACCATTTCATTAATGATCGTTGGATTCCAAACTTACCCTAAAGACAATTGGAGGTATTCTCCCTGAAATGATTGTTTCAATTACAGTAAGAATTTTTCAGACATCGAGACCTTGTAATCTAAATTTAATAGGAAGGTTTCTAATAATATTGTGCATCAAATCCAAGGTTAGTAATAACTTAGACAAAATTATATTCAAGAGTGAAAGTGTGAAGAAATTTCGCATCCAAGTTGGAACTTGCCCATTGAGTTCCCTAAAATAATTTCAAATTTTGTATTAAAAAAAATTCAAATTTTGTTTAACTCTTGAATGAAAAGACTGATAACAGCCACCTTATTAATAGCCAAACTTGGATAAGGATCATGATGACTGACGACTGTGAATTATGACATTACATTATAAACGAAAAACTTTACCAAAGTCCAACAGAAGGGACTATATTAAAGATAAGGCCCAGAGAATTCTGAAACTTTATGAGTTTTTTATTCCCAAAATGAAATTAAATTTGAAAGTAAAAAGACCATGTTGCCCTTTCACTTCTCACACATGAAAATATACCACAAAGAAGAGAAATATAACAACTACAGAGACATTTGCAACATGAAATAGAAAAATGACTATGCTGCCTATGGAAATTTAAAACAAAGAATAGAATAATAACAACTTGAACATAGAAGAATAACTCAATCTAAAAGTACTCATAGGTGAGTTGCAACTCTAGATATGGAAATTTACAACAATGAATAAGATATTAACAACTCTATATATAGATATTTACAACACAGAATAATAACATAACAGCACTGCCTATGAAAATTTGCAACACAAAATTAATATCTGATAGGTAAGGAACAAAAACAGCATCCTCAAACTGGAGCTACAATACTAGGATTATCTTAGACATTAAACTATGGAATTTTTAAGGGAGACGAGAAGAAAATGAAGCGTCATCCAGAGAGTTTTGGCAAACATATCTGCTCCATATTTGTCGCAAGATCAATCTCCCATTGGCTGTTGAGTAAACTCCGGATCTCACAGACGAGATAAAACCGGACCTGGCTCCTCTCATTTTCCCCATTCATTCACTGCCCTCTTTTTGTCCCAAAACTATATTGTTTTTAAAATCTAACTCAAAACAATTTTCCCTCCCCTCATGCTAAACAAGCCCCATGAAGGTTTTTTTTTTTTTTTTCAGTAGCACCTATTATCCTAAAGTAGGTTTTAGAACACTTAGTATCCTAAAATATTTTCTTTTTTAGTATCACCTAGTATCGCAACTTGCAACCTTCAGTCTTTTTTCAGTAGCATTCAATCCTAATATATTTTTCAAATAACAATCAGTATTCTAATTTTAGTGAGCTTGTTGCAACTGAAAAAATATTTAAGAATAAAACCATAGTAGAGACTTTAAGAGATATTGGGTGTTTATAAAAAATAGTTCTGAGTGATGGGTGCTAGATCTTAGGGTGATATTGAAAAAATATATATATTTAGATATTGAATATTCTAAAAAAATTTATTTATATGATATATAAAGATTGAACTTGTTCTTGAAAACAAGTCAAAAGCTCTAAAAACCAGATTTCACTTTAACTTAGTTTTTGGCCAAAAGGTCATTTTGTAATAATGTTTACTGAAACAGCATTTTGGGACTTCCACGGGCATCTAGCTTTTAACGAGGCTTTTCCAGCTTCCAAATGCCATGTCAAATAATGCATGTGAAGTCTATACATTTTAGGGGAGATCCATTTTCAATTATGTTATTGCAGGCCCCACCATCGCTTTTATAATCAACACCGCTTTTCAAATGACTAATAAATGATGGGTTGTAAACCTCACACAGAAAATTCCACAATGGCGGTACCTACACTTTTTAAAATTTCTTATTTTAAATTTTGGGTTCAATACTGACTATGTCTATTGTGAAGCATTAATCTCCTCGTGAGTCTTGAATCTAACAAGCCATATGCCTACCACCAACATGGGAAACCTTATCTTTCAGTTCTGCTGCATGCTCTCCATGCTTTGTCTTATGGTTTGCCCAGGTTTATGTCAGTCCAATTTTACAAATTCTGATGAATTGGCGCTTCTTGCTTTCAAATTTTCTGTTAGGGACCCTTACAATCATTTGGAAAACTGGTCCAATTCGTCTTCCGTATGCAATTGGTCTGGGATTACATGTGATTCTAAGAATGAGAGAGTGAGAATACTGAGTCTCGCTAAGATGGGTCTCAAAGGAACCTTACCCTCACAGATTGGCAATTTGTCCTTCCTAGTACAACTTGACCTCAACAGCAACAACTTATATGGTAAGTTGCCAGAAGAGTTACTTCAGTTGCAGAGGTTAGAAATTCTGAACTTGAGCTATAATGCATTCACTGGAGAAATCCCAACTTGGATAGGAAGCTTATTTACGGTTCAACACTTGGTTCTTGAAAATAATAGCTTTGGAGGTATCATTCCTTCAACTATATCCAATTTGTCTAAGTTGGAGACCTTGGATTTGAAATCTAATTCTATCAAAGGATCTATTCCGCTTGATATTGGAAGGCTTCAACATCTCAAGATTTTACTCCTTTCAAGGAACAGGCTTTCAGGATTTATACCTCCAACCATTTCTAACATATCCTCACTTGAGCGGCTCTCTTTGTCTATCAACTTCTTACAAGGTATGTCTTTTTTATCCAAGCTTTTATTCTATTTGAAAATTCATAACATGTTTTCTTCAATTTTCATTTGCCCCATTCTGTTTATTACCAAGAGCATTCCATCCCCTTTCCTCTAGGGCTTGTTTGGTTTGAAGGAGAGAGGATGGAAGGAAAGGATTTTTAATGATACTTTGATTTAAGAAAGGAGGGAAGGACAGGAATGATTACAATTTACTATTTAATCCAAGTATATTAGTTTATATTTTTTATTAATATGTTATATAAATTAATTTACACCTTATTTAATTAATATATTATTTTTTAAAATTAATATAATAATATATTTTAAACATGGAATAATGGCTTTTATCTGTAATAATATATTTTATCTATAATAGTATTTTGTATTTATAATAACATATTTTTGTTTAAATTTAATAATTTTTTTCTGTAATTATAATATAATAACATTTTTATTTTTATGATATATTTGTATTTAAAATTGAATTAACATATTTTATAATTATAATAACGTTTTATTTATGAAATATATATTTTCATTTAAATTAATTTAATGATAATATATTTTTTAAATTACAATAATATCTTTTATTTATAAAAATATTTTTCAAAAAATTTATTTCATAATAATTTTAAATTATAAAAAATATATCTTTATTTAATTTAATTTAATGATAATATATTTTTTAGTTATAATAATATTTTTTTAATTTAAAATTATAATGGCATATGTTATAATTATGATAATTTTTTATTCATAAAATTATTTTTATAACAAAACTAAATTTTTATAAAATATTTTTCAGTTATAATAATTTTTTAACATAATATATTTTTATCTTAGAATTATTTTATAATAAAATATTTTGATAATAATATTTTATTAATCATAATATTTTTAGTCATGCGCATTTTTGGAATATCACATAAAGTATAAAGGCAAAATGACCAACTATTTAGGCTCCCTTCCAAACACTCCCCAATTTAGAGAGAGATAAAATAGGGGTGTAGGGGGGGAGGGAATGGAAGGTTTGGAATTCCCTCCCAACCCCTCCAACTAAACACCCTTAAATTACAAATGAGTCCATGTGAGAGAGAATGCCCGAGTACTTTAGCTATTATATAAATTGCTTTCATCATGAGCACTATAGATAGTTGACAAATTTGTTTTGATTTTAAATAAAAGACTCCAATCCACTTCGTCTTCCAAATATATAATTTATTCTTCCAATTATCCTATTAATTGCACTTATTAAGGGATTTCCATTGGAGGATAGTTTTTAATGCGAATGATTAAAATTTTTTTTAGGGATACCATGAATTTGCTTAACTTTTGCAACGAATTTTTCCAAGTTAATTTAACTAATTTTTTTAACTTTTGCAAATTAATTATCTAGCTCCTACAAGGAAGAGTAACATTTTAACCCTTCATTAGTGGTATACGAGTGATAAAAATTACCTTGAGCCAAAGTTTCTTAACTGAACTTTTTTCGCATTACATGAAACAAACTTTGTTCAAGTGGTTATATATATATATTATATAATTAGCAGTTATCATCGCCTGAACATATGTACAGTCTCTGCAGATTATTCTTGAAGAATTATTCCTTGAATGAGTTACTTATGATAATTAAATATTTTTATTTAAGGTAGAAATTTAATTTGATGTCATTTGATTTAAGTAGTCTTTCCAATTTTCCATATTAAAAGTTAAAACATGATTTCCAAAATTTCTATATATGTATATATAATGCCTTACTCAATTTTCTTTTAATAATATCATAGCACTCACAAAAATGTTCTGTTTTGGTTGCCATATTGCAGGACCTATTCCCAAAGAAATGAATAAGCTTACAAAGCTGAAAGTTATATACTTGGAAAAAAATAAGTTGACTGGCCAAATACCACGAAGTATTGGAAACTTGATCATGCTTCGGGAATTATATCTTTCAAACAATGGGTTACAAGGTAAAATTTTAACTCATCATGATTTGTCACTATTTTTTTAGATTTAAAGGGGCATCGTCACTGTCTTTACGTTTTTTTTTTTTTTCTTTTTAATGATTTTCTCTATACATGCATTTTTTTTTTTTTTTTTGCCAACAACTCTATTTATGCATCAATAGGAGAAAATTCATTGATTTTCATTAACTATATATGAGAGTTAAAATATATTTATTTAAGTGACAATAAATTTTAGGGAAGCATCCCCTCCCCTAAAATACTCCCCTCGTCCCTAAATATAAACTTCAAATAATCAAGTTGCATTTATCAATAAAACAGTTAAAATCAGTTAAGAGCAATAAATGTCTATTTTTTTCCAACCATACTCTTATTTGTAAAGAGGATAAGTGAGAGAGACAATAAATGCAACAAATATAGTCAAAGGGTAAAGTTGAAAAAAAAAAAAAGCAATAGATATTGAGACAAAACTGAAATGAAACTTATATTTTGGGATAAACCTATTATCAGATTTGTAGCTTATATTAAGGGATGGAGGGAGCATATATCATGTTGGATGCTAGATTGCAGGGAACTCAAAAGTGTGCAATTATTGACTTTCTATAGATACAATGGATACATCTATATTATGTGACATTCCAAATCGGCAGAATCACCGTAAGGTTTTAAGGAAGGAATGTAATCACATAAAAGTCCCACAATTAGTGAGCATCATGTGATGATAAGTTTTGGATGGGGTAGAAAATGACAACATCTTCGTACTGCTCACTTGTAATTAAGATTTTTAATAATTGTATTCCTTCTTTAAATTATTAGGGCAGGACACATCAAAAAGTCGGTGAATTGAGATTTTCTAAAATTTTAAGTTAAAACACTCAAATGATAAATCAAACAAGACTGAGAGAATTGAGGCAATTAAACACTTAATAAATAAGATAGAGATAGAAAAATATCACCATATAAAGGCAAAGTTAGGGAGAAAGGGTACACAACAATTTTTCTGAGTAAGGCCTAATCCATGATAGCCAACATTATCCACTCCCCAAAAACCTTCTAAAATTTAATCCAATTTATCCCTCAAATTTAACACGTGCACTTGAGAACCACTACAATCCCACTAG
Organism: Inga laurina; assembly: GCA_963855925.1. Lineage (NCBI taxonomy): Eukaryota > Viridiplantae > Streptophyta > Magnoliopsida > Fabales > Fabaceae > Inga > Inga laurina. The sequence continues at coordinate 30,580,756 of OY979704.1, forward strand.
TTCGATTCAAGCATTAGGAAAGCCACTTATAAACCCTCAATTTTCAATAAGTACTTTAGAACAATTATAACTTCCTTAGGTTTGATTTGAATATTTGAGAACTACAAACTACCCCTCACAACTTGTAAGGTAACAATCTTTATCCTGCTCAAGCCCCCGGCCCCAATCTTAGGCAACTCTCTAATATAAATGATTACAATAAATAGTTCTCTCTCATTGAAGGGTCTTATCTTAAGCATTAAAATACAAGCTAGAGAGTGTTTGAAGCTCCGAGTATGAGTAATCGATAAATGACATCGTTTCGGTAGTTTATTCCTTGAGAATCTTGGCTTTCTCTTTAAAATCCTCTTTTATTTATATATGATGTTGGGCATCTAACAGTTGAGCACATTCTTCTTTCAATAGCTTAATTTGCTGTCAATACTGCCTACAAAGCGAGTATTAATATGTCTTAATATATTATCATAAGCATATATACACACATAAAGAAGGCTTGGACCAACTTCAATTATTGAATTAGATTTGAAATTTTCATACACTGGTACAAAAATCACTTTTTAGACCAGATAAAAATGACTTTTTAGACCAGTTCTAGATGAGCTCTTGATACAGCCGGTTCAAAAAGTCTGCTACTTTTTGGACCAGTTAAGCAACAAGTCTTGAAAATCACTTTTTAAACCAATTGATTCAAGATCAGGTCTAAAAAAGCTGACTTTTGAGACCCGTTTTTGTGAAAACCGGTCTAAAAAGTCATACCTTTTAGACCGATTTTGATGATAACCGGTCTTAAAAGTACTTTTAAGACCGGTTGTGATGGTAAATGGTCTAAAAAGTATGACTTTTTAGACCTTATCTTTCACAAAACCAGTCTTTAAAGTTATTTTTGGTGTATTTAATGAATAATGAATTAATGGTGATGGTGCAGTATATATTATACATATAGATATATATTCTGGGTTTCTGTGGTTGTTGATGAAATAGTCCAGGGGAAGTAACGTGGGCTATTTGTTTGCCTGTTTCCTGTGGAGCTATGTTCATTTTAGGACCCAGAAGATTATGAGAGGCTAAACTAGATCATTGATCATATGCTTATGCCGATGATAATGCTTCTCCATGAAAACTCTAGAAGCACCCTACACAGTACTCCGCCACGTTTACAAGAACTAGTGAACAATAGTTAATGCGAGCTCATACAAAAATTGTTGTCAACATCCAGCCTCTATTGTTGTTTCTTCCAGTTCAAGAATAGATAGATAATCAACAAAATCAAATTGAGGGAACAATACGGGTAACATGAGTAGACGTTCTTGAGAGTACCGAAGAGGGATTTGTTTCTGATATCCCTTGCCTTGAGGCGGGTGCAAACAATACCAAGCTGCTGAGCAAAGCAGAGCGGCTAGTGGCGGTGGGAGTGAGAAGCGACCACTTCTCGACTAAAATGGAGCCTGAATGGGAAGGGTTGCAGTGGTGAGATTCGGTGACGGAGCATTGGCGCTTAGATTTGATTTTGGGGGAAGGGGAATCGAGGTAAGCAAATTTATAGAGAAGCTAGTCAGAAGATTTCTTGCCGATGTGTTGAACAACAGGGGAGGCAGTTGCTGCAGGAGGAGAAGCTGGCATTGCGAAGGAGGAAGAGGGGAGGGGAATAGTGGTGGTTGATATATAAAAGCAAGGGAGGAAGAAAGGGTTCTGAGAAAGAGAGAATTCAGAGAGTGCAAGATTCAATTTAATTAGGCGCGATGATGAAAAAGGCTTTGAGAAAAAGATGAATTTGGGGCAAATCCTTTAGATCGGTTAAAACCAAAATAAGGTCTAAAAAGTTCATCTTTTAGACCGATTATTTGAAACAAACTTTTTTAAATGTTTTATCTTTTAGACTGGTTATTAGTGACAACTGCCCTAAAAAGTTTCAAAATTTTTTAATTTTTAATTATTTTTATCTGTTTAGACTGGTTGTTTGGATAATCGGTCTAAATAATATCTTTTAGATATCATATTTTAAGAATTGGTTTCAAAAGTTCTTTATAATTACAAAACTGTCACTAGTCATACTTTTTAGACCTTATCCGCAATAATCGGTCTAAATGTTCTGGTCTAAAAGGGCTATTTTGTAGTAGTGATAGCGTTATGACATTGAGCATTGTTTGACTTAGGTTGGTTTTCAATCCGACTCGAGTTGGATTTGAAATGAAGCACAATGAGTTAATGTATCCAAATGATATAACGAAGTAAACACATATCGGAACATCAACTATGAATGAATGAATGAATGATATTAGAATATGGAAGTCAACACACAAAACATAAGATCAAGAAACTTGCAATAACTCGGACATGGTCGAGGATAACTTCCAATTGAGTACAACTGACTTGGCTCAAATATCTGAAGACTTGACTCAAGTTGGACTCAATTAACCTAACGTTTAGAGATGACAAATGATTTTTATGAAGATAACTTGAGGTTAAAGACTGGTGGAATATGAGATAAGAAATAATTAGCGATTAGTTAGATATTTAGGGTATCTATTAGGGATTAGAATAAATATATTTATCCATTAAAATTAGGATTTATTGAGACATTTATCTTTAATATTTTCCAATTATATTTATTATCCTTGTTACTATCTTTTAAGATTATGGTTAGAATTTGTGAGGATTTTATTATTATTTTAAGGGTTAAGGTATATTTTTGCTTTGGAAGTTGTCAAAAAATCTCAATTTTGCCCCGAAAGTTTTTTTGGGAGCAATGTTGCCTCGGAAATTTTTCAAATTGTAACAATTTTGCTCGAGTAATTTTGTACGTTAAGTTCTACCATTAGTTGATCAAATATGCTGAGTTGACTGGTCCATATGTCATTCACATCATTTTTGTTAAGGTGCAAATTTGTTGTGAAAGTTTTGACCCTTGATAGGCAGGACTATTTGATTAGGAGACAAGTAACCTTATCAAATAAAAAACAAATCAGCATTAATTATAGATTTGTTAATTGAGAAATAAGTTCTTGTATATTAGGAAATTAACTAAGCATTAATTTCCTGATTATTTCTTAGAGGGTAAGTACGGGTGCATATAACTTCCTAATTAATGGTCTTCTTAGACCTTTATAATAGGATGTGTGTCTCTCAGCTAAACCTCACCCCTGCCATTAAGCTATCTAGCAATCTCTCTGCACTTCTACCATCTTTCTTGTTCTGGTGGTCTACTGTGCCAATTCTATTTAGGCTATAGTAGTCTAATAATTGCATGAGCATTATTTTGTTTGAGTTATGAAGCACTGAAGTTTTGACCTGGATCCGAATGTGGATTCACCTCAAAACGCAAGTCTCTTCTCTCTCCTAATATTTTTTCCTTCAATTAGTTACCTTCTTTATTATAGGGTCTCAAAATATGTCCTGGAATAAGGTAAAAAAAACATGAGACCTAATTCAATTTTCCTGTACAAGAGAAAAACTCCAAAATTAAATTACTAAATTAGAACAAAGTTAAGATGCCTCTCTGCTCAAGAACTCTGTTGTTCATGCACGTCCCTACAGAAAGATTAGAAGAAATTATCCCTTAAGATTACTAACGGCAGCTCCTAGATTATCATGCAATTCAGTAGATCTTCCAGCTCCTCCTAGTGCTAAGCAAATCCTAATGGCGGTAGCATTTGTAAATAATAGAGTTGATTCGAGTCAGGCTTAAGGACACTACCCGTAAGCGCTATTCCACAACTACTGGCAGTTAAAAGGTACTCCTCATAATTAAATGAACCCTTCTTACAAAAATAGGGTGAGCAGACCTATAAAAGATACTACAACTTAGCAAGGTAAAACACAAGAGGAGGAAAGAGATGTTTCATTGCTTGAAAGCTTAGAGTAGGAATGTAAGACCCCATCTTCCATACCACTTACCATTGATATTAATTAGAGTACTGGAGCATAGTTTGGTGAGCAACACATGAATAGCATAGATATACTGATATATTGGTACATTAGGCTTGATTACATTACTGGTTTTCCCCTCGGGGTTTCAAGATATATATACAACTTGTCCAAAATATTCAAAACAAACTACATATAACCACTATCCCTACCTCAAGATCCATACCATCAATTCCTCGTGTCTACCACCTTGCCTTTGGATCCGCTAGTTCCCACTGACACATTTATCATTTATGAAAAAGGATAAGATTCTAAGGAATCCCAGTAGCAACATACGATCGACCATATAAAATGCAAGAATTTAAATATGCAACGCACCATATAATGTAAAATGAAAATCCATATCATACCGTGTGTGTACACAATACTCGAGCCAAATGACTATTTGGATTATTTATGTGTACCTCAACTGAGTCCTGGACTACAACTAGGTAATACTTGTGTACCTCAAATAGGTCCCAGACCACAGCTACGTAATGTGCCCCAGGCACATGTTCATATCACAGAATACAATAACGCACAACATATCAATAATTACATAGTGTATGAGAGATAATAGTAACTACATTAACCCTTTCTCACCTCAATTAGTGTGCCTCATAATGCGTGCCAACGACTAGCCTTTCAACTCGGCCCTAAAATTGCATATGTGTAAGAATTAGGTTAAAACACATTCATGTACTACTTTAGACACTTTCATAGTGGTTTTTAGTAGTTATGTGAGTCTATATTGAAAATTACCAAAATGCCCCTGGGGACTCGGCTCAATCCCACTGTACCTGGTCCGATTGTACATTTCCTGAAATTTTGACCTAGGTTATTTGACATATTTTTGCCCAAGGAATCCATTTCTAGCCTTATAATTACCAAATTCACTGACAAAAGACAAAAATGCCCTTGGCATCCCCTAATTTACGGTTTCAAGGGCGTTTTAGTCATTATGCTTTTTAAGGCTTTTTCTGGAAATGTGATCAACTATAACCCTACCTAATTTTCCCTCCTGAAAAAAATAGAATCATCATAACATTAAAAATCCAACTCTAACCCCTCCATCTAGCTCTGGCCAAATCTTAGAGATTCACCAAGAAAAATTTGGGTTTTTGAATTCTGACTCTGCAGACTTGCTCCTTTCTACTCTTAATCATTTTATTGACTATTTAATTACATTCTAAAAATAATTTAGACCAGATTTGGGTAGCATAACAGCTAGGGCTCATCCTTTTCTCAAATTTACAAATCATTTTATTGACTATTTAATTACATTCTAAAAATAATTTAGACCAGATTTGGGCAGCATAACAGCTAGGGCTCATCCTTTTCTCAAATTTACAAATCATAGAAATCATCCACAAATCCATTGATTAAACCAACCACAATAGCAACAACAACCAAAGATTGAAGTTTATGGAGTTACCTTTTGCTTCTCTTGCTCTATCTCACTTGGCCGAAATTCAAGCCTCCACAAACCCTAGAATTTTGCTTCAAAACACCTTAAATCATGTAGAGAAGAAGCTTAGGAGAAGGAATAAACAAGTTAGAATCTAATTCACCGAAAGAATCAACTTACCTTAACAATATTTTGCTCCTTCTCTCTAAAATCACACAAGCTCTCTCTCTCTCTCTTCCCTTTGCTATGGCTGACGGTTTTGTGAGAAAGATGAAGGGAAATAGGAGTTTAAAATATCTTGTATTTCCCTTGATTATTCAATTTCCAATAATACCAAAAATTTTACTTTTGGGCCTAAGACTTTTCTACATGTAAACTTATGACATAAAGCCTAGTTAGATTGTAACTAATTCCTCTCCTCTCTTGCTACATGAAGATGACACCTAGGGTCCTTCTTTTAGGTCCCAAATTGGCTTCATGACTTGTAAGTTACATGTACACCTTATGTCACATTTTGGTCAAATTCATACATGTGCTTCAATTTTTCATAAATTCATATTTATTTGACCAAAATATTCCAAATATATATTTCCTCTTTATTTTCCCTAATTAATTGAATTTAACTTCAATTAATTGGAAAATAATTTATTTGGTGCTTGTTTGAAAAAATTACAAAGTTGCCATTACATTTTTCTTTATTTTCGGATTTGTAACAATTTTGGCTTTCTGCCCAAACTTTAAAAAATCATAACTAAATTTGTAGACATCGTGTTGGAGTGATTCCAAAGGCTATAGAACCTTTATTGAGTCTAGTTTCAAGAAAAAATATAGTTTTTGCTAGTTGGAAGCACAAAATTCCCAGAATTAAATTATTTGGATGCTGTTCTAGGAAATAGGCAGTTTTTCTGGGCTAAATTCAAAAATTCATAACTCTTTGTATATAGCTTCAATTGATTCATATGACCTATCAAATTAAAGCTTAGAATGTCTAGTTTCATTTTGGAAAATTTCATAAGTTTTTGTCATCATTTGGTCATCCAAAATCACATGACAAACTCATTGTCTCGCAAGTGATTTCACTGGAAGCACTGTTCACCTTTCAATTTCCAATATTTAATTCCTATGGCTATAAATATTCACCATTTTATTGAATAATTTAAATAATTACAATTCATTTTTGGTGAATAAAATTTGGGGGGTTACAAGGAACCCCTCAGTCATCAGCCTCATGCCCTTTTTATTGGTTGTGGGTCACAAGAGAACATTAGGCACTTAAACATAATTAAATGTTGGTTATAATGTCATTAAATCACTTAATGAGTATTAAAGGGGGGGGTTACTAACTGTTAGGTCATTAAACTCATTAATAAGTATTTATGATCCATTAAAGTAGCAATAAGTCATATAAATTGATCTTGTATTTTTGTAGAATTTTTTGCAGTAAAAGTGCCTAGTACTATATTTAACTGGCACACAAGGGAGGGGAAATTGTCAGATTTCAATTACATTTTCGTGGCCCATTGTCGTACTAGTAAACCTATTCCTTCTTTTAGCCCATTTACTAGCCCAATATTATTTGTTATTACTTGGATCCCACAATTTCATACAAAGTGCGGGACTCTCCTTAGAGACACCCAAACACTATTTACAACATCAAATGCTAATTTTTGTGTGTGCTTATTTTAACGGTTCTTTTAAGGGTTAAGGTGCTTAAATAACCATGAACTATTTTCAAAAGTGCTAAAATAACCATGAACTATGTAAATTAAAATAGAGAAAAATCGTTAACACTATTAACGGTCAACACACACTTCAACATCATAATTAATGGTCAACGTTTCTTATTTATGCGTTTTAATGGTTTTGCTCCATTTTACATAGTTCATGGTTACTTTTGCTCTAAAATATAGTTCATGGTTATTTTAGCATGTTTGAAAATAGTTCATGGTTATTTAAGCACCTTAACCCTTCTTTTAATGATTGATTCAGACATGTTTTTGGTTCAAATGCTTTTATATAAAGCAGACACAGAAGAAAATTGAGGATACAACCTCTTTAGGGATAAAAGTGACACATAACCTATGTGATTGACACATCAAATGCATTGACATATAATTGTTTTATCCAACAAACTCTACAGGCATTGTGATTTTATTGTGTTGTCTTACTGCAGGAAATATTCCCGATGAAATTAGCAATCTTACAAATGCGAATCAAATATACTTGGGTGATAATCGTTTGTCTGGTCACATACCAAAAAGCATTGGAAAATTGACTATGCTTGAGAATTTATCTCTTGCCAACAATAACTTAGAAGGTATATATACTTTTATCGAATTGAAGGCACTATCTAGTCTTCTTCTAGGATGATATTTTTATGGTAGGCTTTTTTGTGATATTTTATGCATGAGCAATCAAATGAGTTAGCGCTCCTGTAGAGTACTTCCTCTCATCTTATTATAAGATACAAATAACTAAATTATATAAATAAAAAAGATAGTTAAAATTGGTTAAATGACATAAATATTCTAAAATATATTTTTATTTTAGGACAATTAGAATAAAGGATCTACAAAAAATAATATTTATTAAGAAGGATCTTAAAAACTGTTATTAATTAGAAGGACCAAGTATCAAAATATAAATTTAGAAATACTAAATTGCCCCTAACTAAATCCCTACTTCTCCTCTACCACTACCATATCTCAAGCATATGCCGGTTATTAAATTTATATATATATATATATATATATAGTTTTACTTTAATATACTATTAAGATAATTAAATCATGTGAGCCTCGTGAATAATTTACTTTCACAATTTTAATTTGACGTCTTCTATATATAAGATATTTTCAATACTTATTTCTATCTAAAATTTCATTTATAAAAAATTATGATAATCCTTAAAGTTACACTTCGAAAATTTCTTTGTTCGTCCTCTTAATCTTATAAAAATATTTGGAAATTCATACCATGTTACCTTTCTTATTGGTTTTTTGCACACAGTTGAATCTCTTTTTTCCCTTGGATTTTTCAGTTTCTTGACTCCTCCCTTCGAATATTCTGCTTTATGTATCAAACCGTTTGGGGAACTAAGAAGTTTTTTTTTCTGGAAAACTTCATAGATCTTATAATTAGATTTGGGATCATTCGGATGTTGTTAACAATGGCTTCTGAATTTATCTATTTCATTTTTTCTTAAAGTTCTAAATATAAAAGAGAAATTAGGTTGTTTGAACAAGGGTGATTTAGCATTATTCAATTTATATTTTGATTTTTTGTCCTTCTCAATAATTATCATTTTTAAGGTCCTCACCAATAAATATTGTTTCCTCTAGGTCCTTCTCTCGAATTTTCCCTTTTAGTTTTCTAAAATGCACCTATTAATGATGAGAGTGTAAATGCGAGATAGTGAGTGAGAAGGAAAATGAGGTATATGTGAGAGAGATAATTAATAGAGTATAATGTGTAATTAGTGGAGGTAAAATTGTAACAAAATTTGGGTAAAAATTTCAGACATCCTTTGACAGTCGTATGTTATAAATAAGATTAGGCCATCCCAATAATTCTCTTAGATATTGGACTATAGATAGTTTAGTGAAAAACTTGGTGATCTTCCTGGAATGAAATTAATTAATTAAGGTAAAATGTGCTTTTTGGTCGCATATCAAGAGAGATTTGAAACTTGACAATACTTCAAAGTGTATATCCTGAGTTTGTGAACTTAAAAACTAAACAGAAAAATAAAAAATGTTACTATAATTTTTTTTCCAAAAAAAAAATAATAACTCCATCATATTAAACATGACCTAGGTGTTGGTCGTTTTACATATAACTTTTTATGCATCAACACTATAAACATTGTGTTCTTTCCCCCCTTCTTGCAGGAAATATTCCCAATGAAATTAGAAGCCTTGCAAATCTGAAGTATATAGACCTATCAGTCAATCAGCTATTTGGCCACATACCAAGAGGCATTGGAAATTTGACTATGCTTCAAGATCTACATCTTGGTAGCAATAACTTAGAAGGTATATTTTCGCCCTCAAAGTAATGTGCTGTTATCATTTTTTTGGTTTAAATGACATTCTATGGGTCAGCATCATATCAGTAATTCTTTTTCTTCTTTTGTTGCCATGATGCAAGAGATCTTCAATTAATGGTTATATTTCATTTACGAGATATAGTGGCTTCATTTTAATAGCTTTGAACGTATGCAGCACTAATTATTTATAGAATGCAAAGGTCGCACAATCATAATCCTAGTTCAATAGAGTCTAAGACTAGTCTAAAACTTAATCAAACAAAAAAAATTACCATAAATAAACGATCAGTAGATGAAATTCAATCACCTATCCATGAAAATAGGTTCCAACAAATCCCATATATATTAACAATGAGCATTGATTAATCAATCCCTACTTATGGCCAATAAAACAAGTATTGAGCACACGAGGAGATAAAAATCTATACTGCGGTATAGATATAATAGAAGTGAGAAAAAACACATTAATCCATAAATGAAGCCTCAACGAATATATATTTGAGAAAATATATGCATACTCAAATGAAGAAAAAGCTTTCCTAGGATGAAGTTCCATATACTTCTCCAGCACCTCAAATTTTACACTAGTATATTCAAGCAAACCTGGATGAATATTTAACTTACGAAAAACCTATGCTAGAGAAGTATTATCTTAGCATCCCTTCATCGATCCTTACCAACTTGGCCCCTTCTAAAAATAGAGATGATGACGACAACTCGCTCACGTGGGTCCAAAAATGTGATACCCTTAAAGCTTTAAGAAGGATTAAAAGTACAAATATGAGATTAACTCAAAGAACTAATAAAAATGAGTAAGAAACAAAGCTTTTATTGGTCAACATCCAACACTTAACAGTCAAAGTAACATGGATGTCAAAATCCAACGCAAACCGTCAAAGTAACATGGATCCACTTTTAAAACATTAGGGGTGAAATTGCACCCCAAAATGACAAATTAGGGGATTGGACCCTCTTAGAAAAATATTTCATAGTGTCAGATTCACATCAACCCTATTTTTCAATTCCAATTTTTTCTGGCATCTTTTAATGCCAATTTTATTTTAAACTATAATTACCAAATACTAGAGAGAAAATAATAAAAAATAAAAATAATACATTTCAGGATTTCAAATATCAAATACAATATAAATAATAATGTTTTTTTGCTAGAAAATACAATATAAATAATATAACTATATGTGTTCCCTATATTTATATATGTAAAGCAATAAACAAAGAAGAAAATTGTAAATCTGAATTCCTTGTTTCAAAACATGTACAAGTCAGCCTATTTATATATACAAGAGTGTATCTTCCTAATTAATGCTATGATACGTTTCGTACTATTACGATATGATTGCCTACTAATTTTGATATACAATCCTTGATTTTGTGGGATATGATTCTAACACTCCCCTTCAAGTTGGAGCATATATATATTAAGCATGCCCAACTTGTTACAAAGATACTCAACCTGTGTCCCATTTAAGGTTTCGTCAGAAGGTCTGCCAGTTGATCGTTAGATCATACGTGTCCTATAGATACAACGTTCTCTTTGATCTTATCATGAATAAAATGACAGTTGATTTCAATATGTTTCCTATGCTCAGGGAACACAAAGTTTGATGCTATATGCAATGCCGCCTTATTGTCACACCATAATTTTGTAGGCAACGTCATGGAAATGCCGATCTCCTTCATAAGCTAAAGACCCACACAATATTTTGTGCTGACTGGGACATGGCTCTATATTCTGCTACTTTAGTGCTGGATTTGATACCACACCTTGCTTCTTAATTTTCCAAGATATCAGGTTTCCACCAACAAACACGTAACCTGTAATGGACCGCCTTGTGGCCTTTGAGCCTGCATGATCCTTATCACAGAAGTACTCTACTTTAGTGTGCCCATAACTTGTATAGAGAATGCCATGACCTGGGGAACCTTTCAAATAATGCAAAGTATGCTCTAAGGCCTCCCACTGTGCCACTGTTGGAGAAGCCATGAATTGACTCAGTACACTGACCATAAAGGTCATATCAGACAAGTTAATGTCAGAAAATTCAGCTTCTCGACAAGTCTCTTATATCTTTTAGGAAATGCAAATGACTTATGTTTCTCTAGATCAATTTTCTCCTTCAAGTCATTAGGAAGCTCAACAAACATGCTATCATTAAGATCCAAAAATGAATTCGGAGTAATGGGAATGCTACTTGGTGCAGCTCCAAGATTCCCAATCTCCTTTAAGAGATAGAGAACATACTTTCTCTAAGTCATGAGGATGCCCTTCTTGCTTCTCATAACCTTAATACCTAGAAGGTACATTAATGGTCCCAAGTCTTTTGTCTGGAAGTGGGAGTTAAGGAAGACTTTAAGTTCTGAGATTCTAGAGGTGTTACTCCCAGTAATCACAATATCATCGACATACACTACTAGAAGAATTATGCTTGATCAAACTATTTTAAAGTCTGAGCATAACATTTGGCAACCTTCCAAGCTTTCAACCATTTTAAAGAACCATCAGCTTTAGTCTTAACAACAAACACCCATTTACAACCACAGCCTTCTTCCTAGAAGGTAGGTCAACAAGAGTCTAGGTACCAGCCTATTCAAGGGCCATCATTTCTTGTTCCATCACTACACGCCAACCATGGGAGCTAAGGCTTGGTGAAGGGTGGTAGGGGTGGAGACGAAATCAAGGGCGACAATAAGGGAAGAGGAAGTAGGGGATAAATTCCGGTAGGCACAAAGAAGGAGATAGGATAGGCACAGTCAGCATGTCTTTTTGGAAGGCAAGGGGTGCACATACCTTTTCTAAGAGTGATGGGTAGGTCATCGGATGGGTCAATAGGAGGATCAGGCACTACGGAAGCATTTCTAGGACTTTAGAACAAGTTTATTGACACTAGGATGAACATTCCGAACAAAGCACACACAACCAAAAAATTTTGGATCAACAAGAAACAACTTAGTGTTGGGGAACAAAAGGAAATAGGGAGTGTCACCACTAAGAACAGTTGACGGCTTGTAGTTAATGAGAAAACATGCAGTAAACACAACATCATCCAAGAATGATTTTGGAACACAGGAGTAAAATGTGAGAGCTCAGGCAGTTTCTAATAGATGATGGTTCTTTCTTTCAACAACACTATTTTGAGCAAGTGTATGAACACAAGAAGATTGGTGAAGGATACCATGGTGGTGCATATAATCTATGAATTGGGCGGAAAAATATTCTTTCACATTATCACTTAGAAGAATTTTCACAGGAGTACCAAACTGAGTGCTAATTTAAGTACATAAATTATGAAAATGAGAAAACAATTTAGAACATTGTTTCATAAAGTAAAGTCAAGTTGTTCAGGAATAATTGTCAACAAAAGTGACAAAGTATCGAAAACCAATATGAGAAGCAATTGGACAAGGACCCCAGATATTAGAATGAACCAACTCAAAAGGGGACGCAGCCTATTTATTAACTCAAGGTGCCAAATGAACATGATGGTTTTGGCAAACTGACATGACTCACAATCTAAAGCAGACATAGAAGAAAACTGAGAATACAACCTCTTTAGGGATAAAAGTGACACATAACCAAAACGACAATGGACTTCAAAAGAAGACAACCCACCAGAACAAGAAACAGAACATGGCACCTGATCAGCAAGGATGTAATGCATACTAGATTCATAGCTTCTACCAATAATCTGCTTCATCAAAAGATCCTAAATCAAACAATAGTCAGCGAACAGCGAGATGAAATAGTTCAAATGACAAGTCAGTTTATTTGGAGATAGGAGATTAAACGTAAGATCAGGAACATTAAGGATAAAAGATAATTAAATGGATGGAGTTGGTGTAACAGTGCCTGATCCAAGGACACATACAGGGGAACCATTGGTGACGAATATGGAGAATTGGTTGGCATAAGTTGTATACAATGAAAATAAATGATGGTTACTTATCATATGGTCAGTATCTCTAGAGTCAATGACTCACTTTGTCGAAGAAGTAGTAAGACTAGAGGACAAATTACATGTAGCAAGTGCCCCTACAGATGATGGACCAGAATCAGACTGATTAGGTGTTTGTGTAACATAGGCAAAACCACATTGCTGATCATGCTGCTGCTGATTCTACAAGTTATGACAGTATTGCTTAATATGGCCAAGTTCCTTACAGTAACTGTAGATAATACTGCCAAAAGTCATATTCAGAGCATTAGTGCCTTGTTTGGAGCCATAATTCTTGTTTTCAAAGGGGTCATGCCCAGCCAAATCACTAGCACAAAAAACATGTGAGAACATATCTTCAAGAGATAGAAGATCCTGACCAGACAAAATATGAGATCGGATGGTGTCATAAGACGGGTCAAAAGCTTCAAGGAAATTGATGATAGCCTAAAATTTTAGATTATTGATACGAGTTTGAAGATCCGCTTGTGGAGACATAAGTACCTTCATCTCTTCGTGCAACCTCTCAAAGTCCAAGAAGAAATCCTTCAAGGGACGACCATACTGTTGAGAACGATAGAAGCCTTTACATACTTCATGAATTTGAGTAAAATTTCCTTTACCAGAGAACATAAATTCAAGGTAATTCATAATTTCTTTCACAGTGTTGCAGTGATTGACAGATGATAGAATTCATGGTTCAATAGAATTCCGAATTTGGAAAAAGAGTCTAGCATGTACTCTATAATACGCCAAACTTTTCTCATTATCACCAGAAGGGGGCTCCTGTGTTAAATGGGCTTCCTTCTCATTATCCAAAATATAAACCCTAACAGTCTTGTTTCAATCAATATAGTTTGTCCAGTTCAATTTTGAATCATTAATCTTAGCAGACATGGGTAGTATATCAGACTTCTTAGATTCAACCATGGAAGAATAACCAAAGAGTCACAATAACAATACAGCAAGCACGTTCAAGAGAGGAACTAGTAATCAACAGAAACACCAAACAACAAGTACAATCACTAACCAAAGTTCCAAACTTGCACAAGTCAAAGGCAAATAATAATTTCAGAGTCAGGAAACCTACACATGGAAGCGTGAAACTAGAGTGTGATAACCTCTAGAAGTAGGCTGGGTGAAACAAGAAAAAAAAACAATGAATAGTGATAGCCATATGAAAAGTATGATGAATAGTGCAATGAACAGTAACAACAAACAATGTGTTGAGCAGTAACGTTGACCTATAAGCGAACAATGTGATGAACATTAACAACAAACAGTGTAATAAATAGTATGTCACCAGAAAACCAATTTCATAGAGTCCCAAGAGGCTCTGATACCATGTAAAACAATAAACAGAGAAGGAAATTATAAATCTGAATTCCTTATTTCAAAACATATACAAATAAGCCTATTTATATATACAAGAGTGTATCTTTCTAATTAATTCAATGATATGTTTCCTATTATTACGATATGATTGCCTACTAATTTTGATATACAATCCCTGATTTTGTGGGATTTAATTCTAACAATATACACACACATACATATATGCTTTCATGCAATCTCCTAATGCAAAAAGTTATAGATCTATAACGTTAATTGCTGTTCATTTATTTTTGCTTTGATATATAATTGTTTTATCCAACAAACTCACAGGTATTGTGATTTTATTGTGTTGTCTTACTGCAGGAAATATTCCTGATGAAATTAGCAATCTTACAAATGCTAATCAAATATACTTGGATAGTAATCGTTTGTCTGGTCACATACCAAAAAGCATTGGAAAATTGACTTTGCTTGAAGAGTTATATCTTTTTAACAATAACTTAGAAGGTACATATACTTTTACCGATTTGAAAGCGCTATCCAGTCTTCTGCTGCTATGATATTTTTATGGTAGGCTTTTCTGTGATATTTTATGCACGAACAATCAACAGAGTTAGCGCTCCTATAGAGTACTTTCTCTCATCATATTTATAAGATACAAATAACTAAATTATATAAATAAAAAAGCTAGTTAAAATTGGTTAAATGTAATAAATATTTTAAAATATATTTTATTTTCCTAAAATGAACTTATTAATGGAAAGAGTGTAAATGGGAGATAGAGAATGACAAGAAAAATGAGGTGTGTGTGTGAGATAATTAATACAGTATAACGTGTAATTAGTGTGGAGGTAAAATTGTAAAAAGGTTTGGTTAAAAATTTAAGACATCCTTTGTGAGTCGTATGCTATAAATAAGATTAGGTCATCCCAAAAACTCCCTTAGATATTGGACTATAGAGAGTTTAGTGAAAAACTTGGTGATCTTCCTGGAACGAATTTAATTAATTAAGGTAAAATGTGCTTTTTGGTCGCATATCAAGAGAGATTTGAAACTTGACAATACTTCAAAGTGTATATCATGAGTTTGAGAACTTAAAAACTAAACAGCAAAATAAAAAGTGTGAATACCATTTTTTTTCCAAAAAAATAATAATAATAACTCCATCATATTAAACACGACCTAGGTGTTGGTAGTTTTACATATAACTTTTTATGCATCAAAACTATAAACATAGTGTCCCCCCCCCCCCCCCCTCTTGCAGGAAATATTCCCAAGGAAATTAGAAGCCTTGCAAATCTGAAATATATAGACCTATCATTCAATCGGCTATTTGGCCACATACCAAGAGGCATCGGAAATTTGACTATGCTTCAAGATCTATATCTTGATAGCAATAACTTAGAAGGTATATTTTCGCCCTCAAAGTAATGTGCTATTATCATTGTTTTGGTTAAAATGACATTCTTTGGATCAGCATCATATCAGTAATTCTTTTTCTTCTTTTGTTGCCATGATGCAAGAGATCTTCAATTAATGGTTATATTTCATTTACGAGATATAGTGGCTTCATTTTAATAGCTTTGAACGTATACAGCACAAATTATCTATAGAATGCAAAGCTCACACAATCATAGTTCAATAGAGTCTAAGACTAGTCTAAAACTTAATCAAACAAAAAACAATTACCATAAATAAACGATCAGCAGATGAAATTCAATCACCTATCCATGAAAATAGGTAGCACACAATGCAAGTAACACATTGCGATTCAATCGGGGATCGCATGATGTAGGTTTTCACACCTTGCTCTGTGACCACATATTCGAGTTGTTTAGCCATTTAAAAACACTTGTGATCCAATGGAACCCTTAGAGAATAAAAAACCTAGATACTTTTCTTTATGTTCCTGGATTACTAACTCTTCCTTTAATAAATGGTGAATTTTTGAAGATTAGAAATTTCATAACCAATTCCAAAAAAATCCAATTTAAGTGCAATCAGCTCTACTTTAAGCTTTTGGAAACCTCTTTGAAAGAAAAATAATACATGGGTTAACCTCTGTCTCGTTTTTCTTCTAGAAACACTTGTTTATGAAAAATAGATAGCGTATTTTCTCAACAACTTTTAATTGTTTGGGTCATATTAGAAAAATCTTATCTTTTAATTAATCTGCACATCCAAAAATTATGAAACATGACTCATTTTAAATCTCTGGATATCTACTACTTTTCTGCAAAATCCCATAATCAAACTCACATATACCTTGTCATACATCACTCTCAAAATGGCGGCTTATAATTACAATAATAGCTAACAAACTATCTACTTCATACATTCTTCATATGCTTGTGGCATAGCACTTACCTTGCTCCTCATTACGGAGGTTAATTACATACCATCTCAAAAATTTAACTTAATTAATTAAACTTAAACAAATACACACACATACATACAAACGGACAAAAATAGATAAATAGTAATCAAAATGACAATAGCTAAGTGGCTTCCTTGTGGTTTCCATCTATAAATTTCCTCCGCAAGCTTGTTCTCTCTTTTTGAGGTACTGGCTCCCATGGTGTGTATATGGGAGGAAGGGGTGAGTGATGCACTCCGTAAGTATATGGGTCATGCCAAATAATAAAGTGATGAGTGAGCTATCGTTCTCATGAGCAAGCAAGCAATTAATTTTTAGGTATTAAAATCTCAATTTCTTTTAAGCTAAACAAATCTAGTTATAAACAAATTCAAAGAAAATAAAATAACAAAAACTGCTAATGTCAAACCCAATCTTGAGTCACTAATCCCTCACTAGCTCTCAAAATCCTATTTCCACTTAACTATTTAGTCTAAATTTTAATTTTGTTAATCTCGAGTATTAATATCTACAAGTACCTGTTGATTCACCTATTACCCTCTCTAAATTATAAAATTCTATGTCTAGCATAATTACCCAAGAGGCTGAACAATTGCAACACACTCATCATCAATTATATGCATCATTAGGTATATGTCTTACCTAATGGAAAAATTATTACATTATAATATAATAATACATACTTAATGGTGGCCAATCACCAAATGGACATATCAACACAAGACTAAGTAATCAAAATTAATATAAATCATAACTAATAAATGAAAAATTAGTGAGTTCATAGTTTCTCTAAGTCTAAAAGTAAATTAGCCACTCATGGCTATATTAAAATCCTTGAAATAAGATAGAAATTCATATTCAAAGAATTAGGAGATGAAACAGAGAATAAATATATGGTAAGCTCCCTTCTTCAGGCATCAATCCTCCCTACTGTCACAGAAGCAAGTCGCTGGAAGATCCAAGAGGTGCTGCCTCTATTTCGCTACTGTCAAGACGTTGTCTTCATTCTTCACCAAATGCCCATACGACGAAAATAAATTATAGTTACTTATATGTGGTCGGTTGCTCTAGAGTCAATGACTCAGTTTGTCGAATAAGTAGTAAGACCAGAGGAAAAATTACCTATAGCAAGTGCCCCGGCAGACAATGGACCAAAATCAGACTGATTAGGTGTTTGTGTAACATAGGCAAAACCACGCTGTTGATCTCGCTGCTGCTTATTCTGCAATTTACGACAATGCTACTTAATATCACCAGGTTCCTTCCAATAATTATAGATAATACTACTAGAAGTCATATTCGGAGTATTAGTGCCTTGTTTGGAGCCATAGTTCTTGCTTTCAAAGGGGCCACGCCCAGCCAAAGCACTAGCATTCATATCGCCAGACGGATGTACCAAAATATTAGACCCAAAAAACCTGTGAGAACACATCTTCAAGAGATAGAAGCTCTTGACCAGACAAAATCTGAGATCGGATGGTATCATAAGATGAGTCAAGAGCTTCAAGGAAACTGATGATAGCTTGAAATTCTAGATTCTTGATATAGGTTTGAAGATCCGCCTACGGAGACATAAGTACCTTCATCTTTTTGTACAACCTCTCAAAGTCTAAGAAGAAATCCTTTAAGGGATAACCCTACTGTTGAGAATGATAGAAGCCTTTACATACTTCATGAATCTGAGTAAAATTCCCTTTACCAAAGAACATAAATTCAAGGTAATTCATAAATTCTTTCACAGTGTTGTAGTGACTAACAGATGACAAAATCTATGGTTCAATAGAATTCCGAATTTGGAAAAAGAGTCAAGCATCTGCTCTAGACCAAGCCAAACTTTTCCCATTATCACCAGAAGGGGGTCCTATGTTAAATGGGCTTCCTTCTCAATACCCAAAAGATAAACCCTAACAATCTTATTCCAATCATTATAGTTTGTCCAATTCAATTTTGAATCAGTAATATTAGCAGACATGGGACGTATATCAGACGTCTTAGATTCAGCCATGAAGAGTAACCAAAGAGTCACAATAACAATACAACAAGCACGTTAGAGAGAGGAACTAGTAATCAACAGAAACACCAAACAATGAGTACAATCACTAACTAAAGTCTCAAACTTGCACAAGTCAAAGGCAAATAATAATTTCAGAGTTAGGAAACCCACACTTGGAAGCGTGAAACTAGAGCGTGATAACCTCTAGAAGTAGGTTGGATGAAAAGGGGGGAAAAAACAATGAACTGTGATAGCCATATGAACAGTATGATGAATAGTGAATGAACAGTAATAGCAAATAGTGTGATGAGCAGTAACGTTGAACTGTATGCGAACAGTAACAACAAATAGTGTGATGAATAGTACAGCACCAGAAAACCAATTTCAGAGAGCCTTAGGAGGCTCTGATACCATGTAAAGCAATAAACAAAGGAAATTATAAATCCGAATTCCTTATTTCAAAACATATACAAGTGAGCCTATTTATATATAAAAGAGTGTATCTTCCTAATTAATGCTATGATACATTTCCTACCATTATGATATGATTGCCTACTAATTTTGATATACAATCCCTGATTTTGTGGGATAAGATTCTAACAACACACACACACACACATCCTTTTTTTGCTATCTCCTTATGCAAAAAGTTATAGATCTATAACTTTAACTGCTGTTCATTTATTTTTGCTTTGATATGTAATTGTTTTATCCAACAAACTCCACAGGTATTGTGATTTTATTGTTTTGTCTTACTGCAGGAAATATTCCCGATGAAATTAGCAATCTTACAAATGCGAATGAAATACGCTTGGATTACAATCGTTTGTCTGGTCACATACCAAAAAGCATTGGACAATTGACTTTGCTTGAAGAGTTATCTCTTGCCAACAATAGCTTAGAAGGTATATATACTTTTACTGAATTGAAAGCACTATCCAGTCTTCTACTACTATGATATTTTTATGGTACGCTTTTCTGTGATAATTTATGCATGAGCAATCAACGGAGTTAGCGCTCCTGTAGAGTACTTCCTCTCATCATATTTATAAGATGCAAATAACTAAATTATAAATAAAAAAGTTAGTTAAAATTGGTTTAATATAATAAATATTTTAAAATATATTTATATTTTCCTCAAATGCACTTAATGGAGAGAGTGTAAACGGGAGATAGAGAATGAGAAGGAAAATAAGGTGTGTGAGAGAGATAATTAATACAGTATAATGTGTAATTAGTGTGGAGGTAAAATTGTAAAAAGGTTTAGTTAAAAATTTAAGACATCCTTTGCAAGTCATATGTAGGGATGGAAATAGACTAAGCCCTTAACAGGGGCCTACGGCTTAGCTTACATAAAGCCTAGCCTAACCTATTTAGTAAATATGCTAGGCTAAGGGTCAGGCACATTGCCAAACTTATTTAGATAAACAGGCCAGACCTATTTTTATAAGGTCTAGCCTACAAGCCTACAAGTCTGGCCTATTTAACTTTTTAAATTTATACTATAATATAATAATATATAATATCATCTAAAAAATTGTATAAATTATTTATAAATTTACCAACTTAACCTTAATTATAAGTTTCACATTTCATCGTTATTGTTTTTAACCCTTACTTTCGCATCAATCATTAAACCCCCACCTCTCTTTTGTCCGATTGCTCAAGATGGCAATGCTAACTCACTCCCTCTCCCTTGATTTGCGCTGTCCACTAAAGCGTAATAATTTATTTGAGTTTATTTTAGTGCCAAATGAAATATTATAATCTTAGTAGGAGGAGTTTGTCCCAATTTATGTGGGAACACTAAAAGAGATAGAATATAGTTTTACATGTTACTTGTTATGCTTAGTCAATTTCAGAAAATATATCTCATTAGTCAGTAGATATTAGTTTTTCTTATTCCTATTTGCTCAAACAATTGTTGTCACTAGATATTCATGCCTTTTCCTTACTAAGCCTTTATATTACAATGAGAATGGATGTTAAGCTTTTAAGATATAATGTAATATTTTAAATTAGTGTAAAGGTTGTTATATATGAATTTAGATGCATAGCTTTTAAAGGGTATTTAAAGGTCTATATTTTAAGTAGGCTTTTAAACATGCTTTAGGCCATGTCAAGCCTTTTGAACGCCTAGACTCAGGCCTAAAAACAAGCCTACTTATAGGCTCAGGCTCAGGCTTTAAATTTCTATTGCAGGTCTAGGCCTATTTAGGTAAAGCCTAGCCTATTTCCACCCCTAGCATATTGGACTATAGAGAGTTTAGTGAAAAACTTGGTGATATTCCCGGAATGAATTTCAATAATTAAGGTAAAATGTGCTTTTTGGTCTCATATCAAGAGAGATTTGAAACTTGACAATACTTCAAAGTGTATATCCTGAGTTTGACAACTTAAAAACTAAACAGCAAAATAAAAAGTGTTAATACCATTTTGTTTCCAAAAAAAAAAAAAAAACTCTCCATCATATTAAGCATGACCTAGGTGTTGGTCGTTTTACATATAACTTTTTATTCATCAACACTATAAACATTGTGTTTTCGCCCCCGACTTGCAGGAAATATTCCCAATGAAATTAAAAGCCTTGCAAATCTGAAATATATAGACCTATCATTCAATCAGCTATTTGGCCACATACCAAGAGGCATTGGAAATTTGACTATGCTTCAACATCTAGATCTTGGAAGCAATAACTTAGAAGGTATATTTTCACCCTCAAAGTAATGTGCTATTATCATTTTTTCGGTTAATATGACATTCTATAGATCAGCATGATATCAGTAATGATGTTTCGTCTTTTGTTGCCATGATGCAAGAGATTTTCAATTAATGGTTATATTTCTTTTACGAGATATAGTGGCTTCATTTTAATAGCTTTGAAGGTATACAGCACTAATTATTTGTAGATTGCAAAGTTCACACAATCATAATCCTAGCTCAATAGAGTCTAAGACTAGTCTAAAACTTAATCAAACAACAAAAAATTACCATAAATAAACGATCAGGAGATGAAAGTCAATCACCTGCCCATGAAAATAGGTTCCAACTAATCCCATATATACTAACAATGAGCATTGATTAATCAATTATGGCCAATAAAACAAGTATTGAGCACGCGAGGGGATAAACATATATATTGCTGTATAGCAATAATAGAAGTGAGAAAAAACACCCTAATCCATAAATGAAGCCACAACGAATATATATTTGAGAAAATATTTGCATACTCCAATGAAGAAAAAGCTTTCCTAGGATGAAGCTCCATATACTTCTCCAGCACCTCAAATTTTACACTAGTATATTCAAGCAAACCTGGATGATTAACTGAGGAAAAACTTATGCTAGAGAAGTATTATCTTAGCATCTGGCCCCCTCTAAAAATAGATATGATGAGGACAAGTCGCTCACGTGGGTCAAAAAATGTGACACCCTTAAAGCTTGAAGAAGGATTAAGAGTACAAAAATGACATTAACCCAAATAACTAATGAAAATGAGTAAGACCTGGTTCACAAAAGAAATTTTTCACAAATTAATAATGAGTTTTTGCCCCCAAAAAAATATGGATAAGAGATATCAGAGACTTAAACATGCATTGAGCCCAAGTCCAACAACAAAAGAAAATTTGAGAAAACAAAAGGGAGAGGGGAGACCAACAAGCTGAGTCTAGCGGAATGGGCTAGTCCCTCATAATATAGTGAAAGAAGGTCTGAATCCCCATTAGAAGAGTTATCACATTTAGTGCCCGACAATTCAACAAGCAGGATTGCCTCCTTTTTTGCCACAACGAACCAGACAAAGAAGAGGGCATACGCTCTGTGCCGTGTGCCACATCATGGCACATTTTCAACCGCGGCAAATGGTGACTGCTACAACTTGAATTTTGCTGTCAAAAACATCAAATTCTGAGAACTCATATTTTGCATTACAAGCGACTTAGGTGTCCACTTGAAGCTTGGAATAAGATCTTTCCAACGACAACTAATTTACCATCATCCGATAACCAAAATGTAGTATTTGGAATGCAAAAAACAAACGACCCTACTTAGACACTTTACAAATTTGTAACTCTATCATGGCCTTTTGACCAAAATAACCAGCCAAACAAATTACAAGATCTAATATGAACATGAAAATTTATCCTTTTGCCATATGAACAATTTTACCCTCTTGGGCCGCCCCATATGTCCCCGAAAGCACATGGGGCAACTGTTATAGGGTGCTCTATTCGAGGTAATTAAAGCATATAACTGAGCTAAGGGAATGAGCACATCAACCTTGCACTCCCATCCCCACAATGACTAACCTTTGCTGTGAAAGGTGATCTAGTCAATTAATCAAAGGTTAGGTGTTACATTCCACAATAACATAATTGTATAATAAATACCATATACTTGGCACTTCCATATCATGATGCGTGATGCCAACTCACAGTCATCAACCTCAGGGTAATACCTTTTCAATACTGAAGGTAGAACATATGAACAGCCTTCCCTTGTTGGACCACAACTCAAAACTGTTATGAAAACTGTTAAATAAAAGGGGTGTGATATAAATTTCAGTAACTGAGGGAACTAACCCTATACAAAAGCATACTATTAATAATTGTGGTCATAAAAGAGTCCTTAAAGAATACTACATGCCAGAATTCTCACTAACAATCGTAGTATATGATCACCATATACACCATGATTTGAAAGTAAGCTACCCTAAGAGGCTGCGGAAATTCCTGGGTTTAGTCAATCCCAAACTTTACACGCCTCAATAGCTAGCACACAATGCAAGTAACACATTGCCATTCAATCAGGGATCGCATGTAGTAGGTTTTCACACCTTGCTCTATGATTACATATTCGAGTTGTTTAGCCATTTAAAAACACTTGTGATGCAATGGAAACCTTAGAGAATAAAAAACCTAGATACTTTTCTTTATGTTCCTGGATTACTAACTCTTCCTTTAATAAATGGTGAATTTTTGAAGATTAGAAATTTCATAACCAATTCCAAAAAAATCCAATTTAAGTGCAATCAGCTCTACTTTAAGCTTTTGGAAACCTCTTTGAAAGAAAAATAATACATGGGTTAACCTCTGTCTCGTTTTTCTTCTAGAAACACTTGTTTATGAAAAATAGATAGCGTATTTTCTCAACAACTTTTAATTGTTTGGGTCATATTAGAAAAATCTTATCTTTTAATTAATCTGCACATCCAAAAATTATGAAACATGACTCATTTTAAATCTCTGGATATCTACTACTTTTCTGCAAAATCCCATAATCAAACTCACATATACCTTGTCATACATCACTCTCAAAATGGCGGCTTATAATTACAATAATAGCTAACAAACTATCTACTTCATACATTCTTCATATGCTTGTGGCATAGCACTTACCTTTCTCCTCCTTACGGACGTTAATTACACACCATCTCAAAAATTTAACTTAATTAATTAAACTTAAACAAATCCACACACATATATACAAACGGATACAAATAGATAAATAGTAATCAAAATAATAATAGCTAAGTGGCTTCCTTGTGGTTTCCATCTACAAATTTCCTCCGCAAGCTTGTTCTTTCTTTTTGAGGTACTGGCTCCTGTGGTGTGTATATGGGAAGGAGGGGTGAGTGATGCCCTCCGCAAGTATATGGGTCATGCCAAATAATAAAGTGATGAGTGAGCTATCGTTCCCACAAGCAATCAAGCAATTAATTTTTAGGTATTAAATTCTCCATTTCTTTTAAGTTAAATGAATCTAATTATAAACAAATTCAAAGAAAAAAATAATAATGAAAACTGCTAATGTCAAACCCTACTTTGAATCACTAATCCCTCACTAGCTCGCAAAATCTTATTTCCACTTAATTCATTTGTCTAAATTTTAATTTTATTAATCTCAATTATTAATAGCTACAAGTAGGGAAGTACCTGTGGATTCACCTATAACCCTCTCTCAAATATAAAAGGCTATATCTAGCATAATTACCTAAGAGGCAAAACAATTCCAACACACTCGTCATCAATTATATGCATCATTAGGTATATGTCTTTCGTAATTGAAAAATTACTAGATTATAATATAATAATATATCACTTAATCACATAGCCAATTTCATCAAGACAAATCCTAATTTTCTAATTCATATTTAATGGTGGTCAATCGTCAAATGGACATATCAACACAAGACTAAGTAATTAAAATTAAAATAAATCATAAGTAATAAATGGAAATAAAATCTAGTTCATTAGTAAGTTCATAGTTTCTCAAAGTCTAAAAGTAAATTCACTGCTGTTCGAATCTTAATTCTGCCGTCCAGATGCCCATTCGCTCCTTTGTCCTCTTATATATATTTAGAACCTAGGGTCTCCACGTGTATCTCCTTGTGCACATTATTGAATCCAATCAAATCTTCATTTGCGGGTCCACGATGCTATCATTCTGATCCGAAATCTTTCTTTTAAATATAATATATATCATATATATTCTATTAGACATGTAGATATATCTATCTATGTATATATATCTTTGATGCCAGCTCACGCCTATTGCTCCCTGAGATTTGCTTCTTTTCTTTTGTACTTGGGATGGGATTTACTTAGGTGCTTTTTAATCTAACATATATATGTATATATTATGTAACGAATTGCCTCCTCCAATGTTTGCTCATTGCTCCTTAATTTAATTTATTTAATATTTCCTTCTAACTTAAGTATGATAATATCTTCTGCAAGATAGAATAGGATAGGATATGGGTAGGTTTTATATTCAAATTCCTGTTTCTCTTCTAATTAATTAAATGATAGAAAATATATAAAAGATAATTAAATAGGTACAAAATATTCATAAATTTAATCAAATATATTTAAAATCTACACCTATTTAATTATAAAATATATACTTATCAGTGAGGTTCGAGAGAGTCTAAGTGCCAAAATATCAACTCAATATATAAGGTGCAATAGTAATTAACTAATCATGTAAATAACTAATGTAAGAACAACACCTTAGAAATAAATACACATAGCTATGGCACATACTCAAGTAAGAATATTCCATGTTCAAAGGCTAATGATGGTATACATGACAAATAAACATATAAACAACTATCCACAAACTATATAAAAGTCGAAAACTTTCATTAGCTTTTGCTTCTTTTTCCAAGTTACTTCCTCTTGCTTGAACTTCTTTAGTTTTGCTTCCTTCTTTGTTTAATAGCAAAAGCCAAATCCTATTAATTATTCATGCAGGGTAGATTATTAATTCTCGAACTATGGTACATAACCTTTGCATAATATCTCTCCCCTTGATCCCAGCTCTCCTCCTTTTATTTATTTCTCTATTTACAATGAAAATCAGTTTAACATCACGCATCCTTCCAGCTTGCTCGTCCGACTTATGCACTCAATTGAAAACTACTATGATTGTTATACACACGTTTTCTTGCTGTTGAATTCAATAATTATGCCCCCATCATTTTACCTACCATTAGAAAAACCAATCTTTAATATGACGTTTCATTCCCAATATTATCATGATGACACATCAGGTTTACAAAGTTAAGCTCCACTCACACTATAACTGAGAATATGAACATTGCAAGTTTCAAAATTGTTAACAGCATATTGTGATATGTTGAGTCCAAATCCACCAAAGTTTTATATGCATATTTCTCATATAAAATGAGAGAGAATAAATAACGAAAAGTAAGTCCCCTGCACGTACATTTATCTTCTTTTGTGAAGTGTCTACCAAAAGTTTTCAAGAATTTTACAATAAAAAAAGCAAAGGATCTATAAACATGATATATCCAGCCTATTGTATGTTAAAAAACATGATCTGATTCTATCCGACAGAAAATTACATTTTACTGATAGGAATGAGTAGGTGGATACATCATAGGTACATCTAAATAGTTAGACATTAAAATTTTATTTACCTTTTGTATTAACTTGAAATATTAATTTCCTTGGTACTTCAATTAATATTTGTATTCCAGGCTCAATACCAATGGAAATAGGCAATCTTCAACAACTTGAAAATTTAACCTTGTATCAAAACAAGTTGAGCGAATCTATTCCATCACAAATTTTCAACATCTCAAGTTTGAAAATCTTGTCTCTCTTAAGCAATTCTCTATCGGGAAGTCTTCCATCAGACTTTGGATATGGCCTTTCTAATCTACAAGAGTTGTATTTGTGGGGCAACAAACTTTCCGGAAGAATGCCCAGTACGGTATCCAATGCTTCTAAATTAACCATTCTAGAATTGGAGCAAAATAATTTTGAAGGGATTTTACCAAGCACACTTGGGCGTTTAAGATACCTAAAAAGCCTTCGAGTATATGATAACCATTTCACCATAACAGATGCTTCAGATTCTGAAACTGGCTTTTTTAGCTCGTTGTCAAATTGTAGACATTTGAAAACTCTGGTTCTTTCAAAGAATCCATTGCGTATGAAACTTCCCAAGTCCATTGGAAACTTGTCTGATTCTCTACAGAGGCTGATCATAGACTCTTGCGGGATTAATGGTGACATACCATCAGAAATTGGGAATCTGTCTCGCTTGTTTGAGCTATCTTTTGCTGAAAATTTTTTAAATGGGTCAATTCCTCCAACAATTAGCAAATTACAGGCTCTTCAGCGTTTGAATCTTACGGGCAACGAGCTAGATGGTTTGATTGTTGATGAGCTTTGTGACATTAGAAGACTTGCATATTTATACCTTTCTGGAAACAAGTTTTCAGGAGCAGTTCCGCCTTGCTTAGGAAATCTCCTGTCCCTGCAAGAGCTTTACCTGGGTGACAATAAGTTAATTTCCGAGATACCCTCTTCCTTTTGGAATTTGACAGGTATATTGAAAGTAAACCTATCTTCCAACATGTTAGTTGGAAATCTTTCATTCAAGATTCGGAACATGAAAGCTCTTATTTTATTAGATTTGTCAAGAAATCATCTGTCAGGCATCATTCCAACAACCATAGGTAGCTTGCAAAATTTGCAAAATTTCTCCTTGGCACATAACATATTACAAGGGACAATTCCGGAGTCACTTGGGAATTTGTTAAGCTTAAAAGAAATAGACCTTTCCCAAAATAAGTTGTCTGGTGAGATTCCTAAATCGCTAGAGTCACTTAGATCCCTTGAGTATGTCAATCTCTCTTATAACCAACTACAAGGTGAGATTCCAAGTGGTGGGATCTTTAAAGATTTGACGGCTGAATCTTTCATGATGAATAAAGCACTTTGTGGTGAGCCAAAAATGCGAGTGCCTCCATGCAGAAAAGAACAAAGAAAAAGGTCATCAATGGCAAAATTGATTTTGTTGAAATGCATACTACCCTTGATCTTGTCAACAATTTTGGTTGTTACGGTCATTATCCTCTTTCAACGTAAACGAATGAGTTATAGGCACACCATGAAACAAGACTCATTAACTTTAGGAATGCCCAGAAGGATTTCGTATTTGGAAATTTTGGATGCAACAAACAGATTTGATGACAGTAACTTACTTGGAAAGGGGAGTTTTGGTTCTGTGTTCAAAGGAAGGCTTTCAAGTGGAACAGTTGTTGCTTTCAAAATATTCAATTTTGATTCAGAAGGATTGTCAAGGAGCTTTGAAGTGGAATGTGACGCAATGCGTAATGCTCGTCATCGCAATTTAGTGAAGATCATTAGTTGTTGTTCCAATTATGACTTCAAGTGTTTGATAATGGAGTTCATTCCCAATGGCAGTCTTGAAAAATGGTTATATTCTTATAACTATTGTCTTGATTTTCTGCAAAGGTTAAATATAATGATAGATATTGCCTCTGCTTTGGAATATCTCCATCATGGCTTGGCAACAACAATAGTCCACTGTGATTTGAAGCCAAGTAACATTTTGTTGGATGATAACATGGTTGCTCATGTGAGTGACTTTGGAATTGCAAAATTTCTAGATGAAGGGAAATCTAAGACTCATACAGAAACAATACCTACAATTGGCTATGTTGCACCTGGTAATTATCATAAACCTTGCTTCTTTCTTTTTTACTTTTGCAATTATATTTCAATATGCTTGGTCTTCACAACTTGCATTCCCTCTGATGTTGTCGCGTTGACAAAGATTAGCTTGCATTTTTCACTTGATTTTTTTTAATTAGAAAACTATATTTATATGTAGTTACTAGTACTATAAGAGATTATAGCTCATAAAGTTACACTAGATTATATAGATTTCTATTAGTCTTACTCCTCTAGTCTTGTGAACAGGGTAAAGAGAGATTTTTTTTTATCATATTTATAAGTTACGTCATTAAATCTTTCATATGATTGAACAATTTTATCATTCATTTATTACTCTATAGACCTTGCGCTTTTGAGATAGAATACTACATATTAAATAGGGGTAAAGCTAAAAAGTTGTTAAATTTTAATAAAAGTAATGAAATTTTAGGTTTTTCTTTAGTCAAATGAAACATAATATAAGTAACTAATAAACATGGTCATAGGAGTATATAAAAAAACCTCGAACATTTTTAATTTTATGAGAGTATTTCATATTACCAAAAAAAGAGCTAGATTATTTTAATTCCTTTATTATTCTTACGTCAAATACTTTACATTAAGAAAAATATAAATTTTAATACCTGAACGTTTTCTCAATTATTGATTCAATCTTTAAACTTTAATTTAACATATTTTAGTCCCTATAATTTCTTGACAGAGTCAATACTTGTAACATTTTTTACTGAAAATAGCTTAATCATTGTAATTCTTTGATTCAATAAAGAATATGCACTGATATTATTAAATTCTTATTTTGTAAGTTGTTTTGATGAGATAATTGATTTTTACTTGGCGGAATCAAATCACTGTGGGCAGAATATGGATCTGTTGGAATTGTTTCAACAAAAGTAGATGTGTACAGCTATGGAATTTTACTAATGGAAGTATTCACAAGAAAAAGGCCAACAGAAGAAATGTTTGTGGATGGGTT
Source organism: Inga laurina (assembly GCA_963855925.1). NCBI lineage: Eukaryota > Viridiplantae > Streptophyta > Magnoliopsida > Fabales > Fabaceae > Inga > Inga laurina. The sequence goes on from OY979704.1 coordinate 30,610,759, forward strand.
GAGCTTGAAGAGTTGGGTAAGTGAATCAATGTCACCTGCTTTATTAACTCATGTCATAGATTCCAATTTATTACAAGGAGATGAGCAATATATTGGTAATATTTTGGCAACCACATCCTCTATTCTTGAATTGGCTTTGAATTGTTGCGACAACTCTTCACAAAGGCGTTGCAATATGTCACATGTTGTGATATCATTAAACAAGATCAAGGACATGCTTGTACAAACATGTTATTCAAAGAAATGTTGAAGCTATCTATTATGGTCCATCTCTCATTTCTATTGTGTACCCCATTTAAGAATAGGAGAAAGATTTATAAGGACCACTAAAATATGGGAGTCCCAGAATAGTCCCTCAAAATAGCTTATTTCTTATGAATCCTTGACCTTAGGGACTATTATAGAATAATTTTGTGAAGTGACACTATTGTCCTCTGTAAAATTAGTTGTGATCACTACTTTAGTAGTTGTTTTCAGTTGGTAAGTTAAAGTTGTAACTTGTTAAACTGCCGTTCCCATTAATATTTAGCTATAAATTTTGTGAAATTAGTTATAATGCTTTAATTGTTATTGTCATTTGATAAGTTAAAATTGTTATTTATTAAACTGTTTTTGTCTTTTTTTTATTTTATCACATTTCAAATTAAGGGAATTTAGGTAAGTTTGCTACAAAATTTACTCTTAAACTAATTCACAAGAAATTCACAATGATTATGATATTTTGGAATCTGAATTGAGATTTCCATACTTGGGGGTATATTTATGTCTTTCTTCTTTTAGAAAGTGTTGGATGCAATGCCTTGTGTGAAATGGAGATATTTTTTTTTCCAAAAAAAAAAACAGGACAGATATATGTGTTGTTAATTTTATTAATATTTTTGGATGAGTTGTAATATATGGATTATGGGCCTTTTGATCACTGATATATGTATATTTTAAGTTTTTGAAGGAGTTGAAATATTTATTGAGCCCATTCAGTATCACTTGATACATATACGTATGTATTTGGTCGTCTTGGTTTGTTCACAACAATAGTATAGCAACAGCAATAATTACAGATCATAAACTATTTGCATATTATAATTATTTTATCTTTATTTATAAAATTATAAATATTTATTAATTTTTTTAAAACCATGTTTTTCTTTTTAACATAATAGAAACATACCCTAAATAATAATAAAAAATATGCGTGCTCAAACAGGCCAGCCCTTAATGGACTTAAACTTGAAAAGCTTAGATCCAAAAGTCAGCTTAACCTAAAATCAAATTTTACTCAAAAGGGTTGAAGGGTTTGGGACTAAACAAGCTATGAGATTCTAAATGTCATTCAGTTTGTCACAATCTTTTTCCCTTGATTTGACACAACCTTAGCCGCCTCAGAGTCAAATCACAAATTACCACAAATTAAATGCAATATAGTGCAAACAACTCGGGATCGTTCTCTTATCAAGGAGCCATTTATTTTGACTACCCTAGGAAAATCTAAGTGTTATAAACATGGTTAGAAAAGGGATTTCTGAAATTGGTTTTTCTAGAAATTAAAATTTATGAAAATAAAACTATTCCTAATTTTTTTGGTATTTTGGAAAATAATAAAGAAATGATTTGGATTAAAAAGGGATAATATGATAAAATGAATCTTGATGATGAAGAAAGTGGCAATCCTGGCTCAAAAAGATTATGAGAGTTCAAATGTCATTAAGAACAACCTCAAGATAATACTTGAGTCTAATATTCCCAATTAATAGTAGCCCCTACAAACATAGCTAACTACTTCCTCTTGGGATATTGTTTAAACCCACTTAATGTGTAATTAAAATTGGAGTGATGCAAATTGTTCTTCTCAATTAGAATGTTCTAACGAACCATTTAAGAGCTAAAATCAACTATGACTACCAATCAATAACATGATAGCAAGCATAATTTCATCAAACACATCAAAAGATATATATCAAAATGAACATCAAGATACATCATCGAATTAAAACTACAATGATCAATCCACATGGATACATAACAGCAATCCAAATCTTAAAACCACACAACGATTAACCTAAACAAGGAAATCAAATATATAGCCTAAGCATAAGATTAAATCAAAGAACTCCTCTATGTCTATGTAGGCACAATAGCTCAAGCCACAATTCCTCAATCACCAAGAGGCAAGAAAGATCAGCCTCTCATAGCTACTGTCACAGCACAATTCATGATAATCTCACAAACAGCCTTGAAAACCATGGAGAAGCTTTTGCCCAAAATGTAAGAATGAAGACAAAGTGGATTTGAATAGGAAAAGAAGCAGAAATCGTGGGTCTCTTGGAGAATGAGAATGAACGAAACTAGAGAGAATATGGAAGGAATGATGACGGTGGTGCTGGACAGGGATCAAGAAGGGTCTGTCGGTGTGAAGGAAATAATGGAAAAGAGGGAGAGTCAGGGTCTGGGCAGTGGAGAATGATGGGTGTTAAGGTTAAAACAGAGGAGATAGTCGAATGGTGAAGAGGGACGGTGGTTGATAAACGTGTGGTGGAGAGGATGGTCGGTAGTTGTGTGTCGGAGAGGAGATGATGACGGTTAGAGAAGGGGAGTGGCTCACGGTCTGAAACAGTGGAAGGGTGGACGCTGTGATAGTGTCAGACGGTGGAGGAAGGTATGGTGTTGAGAGAGGAAGAGTATCGGAGTTGGTGAAGGAGATGGGTGGTGATCGATGATGCCAAGATCGATTGTTCGTTAAGAAGCTTGCGGCGCCACCCACTCTGTTAGCAACACTAAGCTCCGGCGGTCTCTGCTCTGGCTTGGAGCTCGCGTCTCGGATCCCTTGCGGCGCCCTCAGCTCATGCTTTTCGTCCCTCTTCCCTCAGGTCTCTCCCCCAGGTCTGTCTCCCGTGTCTCACAGCTCGCTACTGTCTGATTCTCCTATCTCTTGCGGCGCCTCTCCTCCAAAACTCAGCTTCCTCCTCTTTTTCTTTTCCTGTTGGGTCCTGCATGTCCATATTCCATCTCCACCGGGTCCTCCCATATCCAAATGCTATGTCCCAATGCCGTCGGGTCTGTGTGCGTTTTGGGCTTTATTTTCTTTTCTTTTTTTCCCTTTCAGCAGCCCAAATACTACTGGATCTGTTTCTTTTTTTATATATATATTGGGCTTGCTTTATTGTCTCATTTTCCAGTCCAGTTCCAAAAATTAATGTAAGCCTTGTCTCTTCTCTTGGCCCAAGTCGCCCACAGCTACTCTCAAATCTCAACATTAGCCTAATTCCCTCTAATTAATTAATTTGAACTTCCAAAATCCTCAATCACTTCTTTAACACCTACAATGCAAAATTAAATACAAGGTAGCATCAAAAGTTCAAACGACAATTGTATAAAAATAATTAATAAATTGTGACTATTTTACCCCTAATTACCATTAATTCAAAACAATTGTCTCTAACCAAAATTAATGCTTAATAATGCAACAATGTCCCATAAAATCTATTAAAAATCCCAATTTAATTATAAAATATTACATAAAAATATGGTTCAAGCATCCCTCTCTTTTTCTTGTTCTTTTAAAACCTACCCTTAATTAATCTTTTATTGGTATGCACAAGTCATACATATGATCAAAAAGTTAAATGTATAAGCTTTCTAGTGATACAATCTACGTCAAATATGGATGAGAAATGCAAAAAAAAAAAAAAAAAAAAAAAAAAAAAAAAAAAAAAAAAAAAAAAAAAAAAAAAAAATTGAACTTACAAAATTTCATGATTTTAGTAATGCTAGTAACATCTTCTTAACAGAGGCTCAGGAATCCCTTTGGTCTAAGAAGAAACCTTGTTCCTCTAATGCCAGAAGTTGATGACTTTAGCTCCCTGGACCCAACTTCAAAATGTAATTTCCAAGTAGACACAGAATTCTAATACGTACGATTGTGTTCTATAATAAAGGGATAAAAATAAGAATATTTATTACAAAACTGATAACTTCGGCGATTATTTTGAAGAAAAGTCTCACATTCACCAGTATGAAAAACAAACTACTATACAAGACTCCGCTGCAATTCACATTTACGGGTTTGTAGGACACAACTAGCTGGCCTGGCCATCCCAAGTGGAGAGCTGAGCCATGGGTCCTAAACGAAGGCTCAAGTCCAATGGTTCGTAGACAAGAGGGCGCGTGTGAAGCTGATTCCTCTGAGCTGCAAAGGATCAAAGGATGCTGTTTCTCCGGCCTAGAATGCCCAGTGAGCCTAGACGCATGAACCGATCACTTTTTCTGTTGGCCCCTAGCGATGCTCTGTTTCTGACCTCTGCCATTTTGGCCAATATAACACACACACATAGATTATTTCTACTATTTGCGACACCAAGTTACTGAACTATATATATATATCAGAACGAAAGTAAACAACAATGAAACATGCAAGAAAGTCGAGGAGCAAACAAACCAACAAAACATGCATTTAATGTGGCAATCGCTAACTGGTGCCCATTCCGAATTAAATGAATAATTGACTAGTGCACATTGCCATGGCAAATAATCTCATGTAAGGCAATTTACATGCTCTCATACACAATCAGCATAACGGCACAAACAAACATGCAAAATTACATGAAAAAAGAAAGAGTTACTACATCTTATACTTTCTTCCGATTTACTTGCTACCTGCTTCTTTTCTTTGATAATTCCTTGGTGGGTTTGGGCAAACCACAAAACCTAACATTTATGTAAGGGTATATTAACACTTAAACCATTCATAACCTATAACTTAACTAATGCTTCTCAAAGTCCTAGCTTTAAACAAACTCTACCCTTTATAGAAGTGGTTGACCATCTTGAGCAAAGCTCATGTATGTTATATTTAGGGACATTTGAAATGTCTATTTTCTTTGATCTTTGAGCAACTTAATCCATATCAATAGAAGTGGTTGACCATCTAGCTTTAAACAAACTCTACCCTTTATTCTCAAAGTTCTACCTTTAAACAAACTCTACCGTTTATAGAAATGGTTGACCATCTTGAGCAAGGTTTATGTATGTTATATTTAGGGACATTTGAAACGTCCATTTCTTTGACCTTTGAGAAACTTAATCCATATCAATAACAACATAACCATTATTTAGAGTTTATAACTATAGACTAAACTTCTAACATTTATTTCTATACATTGTATCAATATCCTTCCATTTAATCTCTTGTAAGTTTGGCCATTTGATCATTTTCTAAATCTTGACAGTTTCTCTCCATGATGGCCAAGTTAAAACTTTCAGAAGTGTATCCCATTTCGTACAAAATTTCCCTTACGATCACATTATGTACTCATGTTTAATAAAGCCTACTACCTTCCTACGAAAAATACACTACCAAAAACAGGGCAATCCAAAGGGAATTATAAACTTTAATTCTTGCGTTACCTAGGACATCTTAGAGGCCTTAGACTTGCCTTGGATATAATTTAGGGAAAATGATAGAAAAAGAACTTTAAAATTGCAAAATTCCAAATAAGGTTTGTTATCAATAGTTGCTAAGGGAATGACGAGACTTGATAAGAAATTCACAACTCATTTATTGGAAAATACCTTATTTGAGATTTTGCAATTTCAAAGTTCTTTTTTTGTTATTTTCCCTATAATTTACCCAACTCAAACACCTATTCCATGTTACAATTACCCAAAACAGTAGGTACTCCCTTCAATTTCAGTTTCTAAAAATTTAATAATAACACTACATAATGTATAAGTAGTGTACAAGCTTTAACTTGTATGTGCTTATGCTTGTTATACTTGAATGTAATAATCCCCTTCACATAAATTAATATATCATAGCAAAGGATAATCAAATTTCAGCTACAATATTCAGTCCATTAAGCCATATCATCACACAGACAAATCTGAACTTTTCTTGCTTCTAAATCAGTATTAAATCATCATTTTAATACTTTAAAACAACAATCTTAATTCTCCTCTTTAAATCCTTCACTAACCAAAACAAGAAGGGGAAACCCAAAGCATTCATGTCCATTCTGTATACTTACTTCATATATTACAGAACTACTAATTCTTTAGATACCATAACATCCTTCAATTACACGGACAACATTTTTTCCAGAAAAATTTTACGGCAACTAGCATATCATTTTGATCATCATAATGAAACGTTTGACATTCCTTGAAGCAATCTAAGCAATCAAACAGTAAGTTCCTTATCATTTTCCAGCTTCAAAAGTTCAATCCATCAAGCCACATAGTCACTCTCATACAACATATCATCATTCTTATCCTGAATTACTTTCCAGATTTGACCATCACCATTCCAGCACTTATAAATTTGTTACCATTAAAACAGTTGCTAAACATTTAGCAGTAGCAAACAGCAAGTCTTCATTAAATTTTCAGCTTCTCAATTCCAATTTCTGCACAACAAGCACTCATATCTATCACATATTTCACATACTTTATCATTTAAACTCTCTCTCACATTTAATGAGTATCTAAATCAGCTATTAGCCTTCAAAATGTTCAGACAGCCGAGTACTATGATCTGGAAAATATTCCCAACTCATTAAAACCATCATCCTCAAGCAAAAGCAATTTAACTTCATTTGAGCTTTCTAGGCTCTTAAAATATTCCAAACAGCATTCCTCATTAAATCTGGAAACTTTCCAGCTTAAAATATCAACCAAAACATCTTGTTTTAATCTTTAGTCTTACTTTAATCATTTAAGACACTTGATTAACATTTTTAAGTGTGAAAGAGGGGGTTCCTCATCATTTTTGACCCTAAGAATCTGAACCCAACAAACTTCCAGCAGCATACATAAATATTTATATTTAAGATAAAACATTTAAACACACTCTTGCCTTCACAAATGTGTCAGATAGCAGCACCCTTAAATCTGGAATTTTTCTATTTTTTCAACAGTCATTCTTCATCACCATAAATCAGTTTACAAGGCCATTTAAAATACTTTTACTAAATTCCTTAAGATAAAGGAAGGGAACCTCTCTGTAACTAGAGGCTACAGGCTCGGTCCTTGCCTCAATCTTGGCAATATCAACATTCAACCCCTTAATCTACCTTTAACACTTGTCAGCCATTACTAAATTCCGTTGTTTAGGCTTAGTTTCAGAGAGTCGGAAACCTTATAGCAGAAACAGCAAGCAAATATTTCAGAATTCACATATTCAATCCATTAAAAAACATGCAACACTTATTTCCATTTCTACGCTACCTTTAGTTACTTTTTTTGAACCTTTAATCACTGATTTCTTATTTTAACCATGAGTCAATTATTTCTCCCAATCCCCAAAAGGAAGCAAATCAGAGAGATTGAAGATGGGAAACGATCTAGGAGGCTCACCTTAAATGGAATCCAGGGTTGCATGTGAGTTTTATCTTCTCTTAGGCTCTTCTCCAACGTCCTCTGGTTCCTTCAAGCTCCCTCACTCTCTTATGCTATATTGCTATCTTCCCTCTTTTTCTGGTGTGAGTGCGTCGTGAGTGAGGGAGGGGCTGACGGGGGTGCAGGGTTTTAACGAGTTTAGAGGACCGTTTTACCCTTCAATTTTAATATTTGTCCCTTGTGCGGTATACTGAAATCATCATATAATTTATAGAAATTAAACTTTAATACTTTATAATGATTTCTTCCTTAATAAAAGCCATAAAATAATTTTTCTAAAATTTTCAGGCCAAACAATAACTTCTACCTATTTTTCTTGAATTTCTCAAAAAAATAGGTTCTTAATTCCTAAAATTAAATTTACAATCATCTATAACTTGTTTTGGGAAATAAACCTCTCCATAAACACCTTTATTTTCCAAAATAACTAGCTATAAATTTTACTTCAATTTTTCTAGGCCTTTACATATATTTACTAGCACTTTCCTGATAAACTCTCAATTCTAGCCTAAAAATATGATTTTGACTAAATAATTTACTTGTGAGGCTTTTCAATATTAGATAACATCCATATGCCTTAAATAAGCCTAATAAATATCTTCTCAAATTTTTAGCATGCTAAGGGGGATATTAGTAAGTTTGCAGCAATTACTAAAATCCCAATATCCTTGGTGACCTTGAATGACTCCACCACTTCAACTTTTGACATATTCCAAGATTGAACTATCTACTCCAAATCAACTGAAGCCTATAGGAGTAATATTCTGGGTATACCCATTGCCATAAGTGTGTTTATAGAGCTTATTACTTATGATTAAATCCTAGTCCAATCAAGCTCTAAACAAACTAGATTATAATAAATAAAAAAAAAATTGTAAAGGATCTATACGTATGATATATCCAACCTAGGATACGCTTAAAATACATTGTCTGAGAGTAAAGTCTAGGTGGATAACATTAGTGGCCAAGCAGTCAATTGTATACATACGTACATCTAAATAGTTAGACATTATAATTTTATTTACTTTTTGTATTAACTTGAAATATTAATTTCCTCGGTGCTTCAATTAATATTTGCATTCCAGGCTCAATCCCAATGGAAATAGGCAATCTTCAACAACTTGAGATTTTATCGTTGTATCAAGACAAGTTGAGCGAATCTATCCCATCACAAATTTTCAACATCTCAAGTTTACATATCTTGTCTCTCTCAAACAGTTCTCTATCGGGAAGTTTTCCATCGGACTTTGCATATGGCCTTTCTAATCTACAAGAGTTGTATTTATGGGGCAACAAAACTTCCCAGAAGAATCCCAAGTACTATATCCAATGCTTCTAAGTTAACCATTCTAGACTTGGGGCGGAATAATTTTGAAGGGGTTTTACCAAGCACACTTGGGCGTTTAATATACTTAGAAAGTCTTCGAGTACATGAAAACAATTTCACCATAATAGATTATTCCAATTCTGAAACTGGCTTTTTTAGCTCGTTGTCAAATTGTAGACATTTGGAAACTCTTAGTCTCTCAATAAATCCATTTCATATGAAACTTCCCAAGTCCATTGGAAACTTGTCTGATTCTCTACAGACACTGATGATAGATTTTTGCGGGGTTAGTGGTAGCATACTGATTTGACTGAGTCTTTACGTCTTGGGGTCAAATGCAAAATATTTTTAATCCAAGAATTGCAGTACAATGCAACACTCAGGTCGTTTCACTTGATGAGCTTTTTATTGATTCCTAATAGTAACCTAAATGTCATGTGAATGCAATAAAAGAAAACAAGGGGAAATGAATTTTTGGTGTTTCTCAAATTAATAACTAAAAGTAAGATGCAATTAATTAAATAACTAAGCTACTGTTTTGGGATTTTTCTTATGAAAATAGAGAATGAGTAAAAGTGAATGGAATGGTATGAAGTGGAAAATATGAATAAAGAATCACTACTACAAGAACATGATTCCACGACACCAAACAACGACCGTTTTGAGAAACCAGTAGTAAAAAAGCAATCCAGGAACTGGTGGCAAGTTTTCAACGACTAGTTTTATAAACCAGTCGTTGAAAGTTATTCCCCAAATCTCTTCAGCGCGCGTTTCTGTCATTCTTCCCCGCGCTAATTGAAGCCTCATTTTCGTGTCTCCCGCGAGCTGCATTCCCCAAATTTCTTGGCCTATCTCCTTCTCCTGCATTCTGTCCTCTATCCCTCTCCGATGTCCACCGGCTTCACAGGCCCTCCATTCCCTCTCGGTCGCATGCAGTTCTGATCTTCGCTTTCCCTCTTCGCAGACCGAGCAGCAAGCAACGCAAGTAGGTTGCCCTGTTTCCTTGCTCTGGTTTTTTTGCTTTTGGTTTTCTGTTCTTAGCTTCTATTATTCGCTGCTGTAGTTCATACTGGGTGTTCGCATAAAGAAGACAACGTTGGTGGTTCTGATGTTGGTCTATTCCGGTGTGTGTGTAAGTTTCCCTTTTCTGTTTCTCGTTGTTTTGTACATTTGGATGTCAATTTGTGCTGTTCTGGAAAAATTGTTGGCATCTTGAACTTCGGTTGTGACTGAATCTAGGCATCTTGTACTTCGGTTGTGTTGTTCTGGAAAAAAAAATATGTCATTGAGATTGGTTGATTTTTGAACATCATTTAAATATGACAAACATTATGATTGAGCACTCCGATTTCTGATGAGCATAATTCATTATCATATCATCCCCAATTCTTATAATGTCACTAAATATTTTTCATTTAGTTTAATGATTGTAGATCTAATTAATTTGGTCAGTAAGATTTTAGGATTTGGCATCATAGTCACAATTAATCAATGTTGTTGATCAATATACTAGTCAGACGTTACCCTCGTAAATTAACCTCAATTGGAAACAGTTTTTGCTATTAATTTTATTCTTTATATTAATAAAAACTGAGTGATATTCTGAAACTAATGTACTAGTTTCAAAATTAGGTCCAATTGGGCGAAGTGCCATATTTGTATCAATTCTTATAAACAAAATTATTTTGCATTCAGCTCTTTTATCTTGAAATTGTAAACCAAACAAGTCTGAATTATCAAATTTTCAAAGAGAAAATGACACAAAGGACATGTTTTTATAATCAACTGTATAACGTATAATGCATAATGCTTTCTAAGAAAAATAATTGATCTTACTTTGAAGATAAAATCTCATATCAATTCTAAATGTTTTCTTTTGTTAAAAAAAGTGTTTTGCTCTCAATTAGAAATTTGAACTTGCCTAAATATAGTAAGTTAGTGACACAAAATATGGAGGGTCATTATAAATCAAAGAAATTATATGATAATTTTTTATATATATAAGAAACACTGAGTCAAGGTCATTTGACCTAAAATGTTCTAAATATTACCCCTTCATGTTTAAATAACTCTCATAAACCTGCAGGTATCACTACTGCCATCGTTTTCCCTTGGGTTGCCGGCCTACTACATCCTTGCCTCTGTAGAATCTTCTTCCAAATCCTCAAACACAAACATAGTGTCCTTGGAAGCTAAGGATTAGCTGGTAAATTATGTTATTGCTTGTTGATGAAAGTTTTTGAAACCTGAGGATATCATGGTGGTACTATTTGTTGTAAGCGTGATAAATTTGAACTGTTAGTTTTTACAGTGTGTCATGAATGTTTCATATAGTTGTTCTAAACTTGAGTGTCTGTGAAAATGGATTAGGTGGTAATAAAATGGATCACCGTTGGATGAATGCTTCGAGAATTAGTGAAGAATATGAGAAAGGGGTAGAAAACTTTATTGAATTTGCTAAAATGAATGCGCCTAGTAAAAATGGGAAGTATTTTTGTCCATGTATCAACTGTTTAAATGAGAGTCTACGGGATGTTGATGATATAAGGGATCACCTACTTTGTGATGGAATAAATCTTCGGTACACAAGGTGGATATGGCATGGTGAGGAAGGAACCGCTTGGGCGTCACACGAGAAGGAAGTTTTGGAGGTTGGAGATGACAATAGAATGGAGAACATGATTCACGATGTTGAGGTAGAATGTTTTGCACAAACGCCTGTATATGATAGCATACGGAGTGATGCAAAGACACCTTTGTACCCTGGGTGTACAAAGTATACACGCTTGTCAGGCATTTTGCACTTGCTCAACTTAAAGGCAACTTGTGGGTGGACCGACAGTAGTTTCACATTGTTACTAGAATTGTTGTGTGATATGTTTCCAGAGGATAATGTACTTCCAAATCGTATGTATGAGGCCAAATCGTATGTTTCCAGAGGATAATGTACTTCCAAATCGTATAATTATGGACTTGATAACAAAGATATTAGAGAGTTCCTATCTTTGGAGGAGATTGACATAGGATGGGTCACATTTGCAATCATGTGAGTTTAGTTATAATTTTTAATTGTAATTAATGCACTGATATTTAGGGGTTTTAGGTTTCTACATTTACTGATATTTCATTTATGTGGTAGCTGCTTCCACAAACTGTGTGCCGAACGAGGGCTCGGCAGTACATATGGCTTCTTATGTCCTGGCAATATGTCACGGCGTAATAGCCAGAGTTTGGAAGAACGGATGAGCTATGTAGGCTATACAATAGGCCAGACTCAGCTGCCTTGTTATCTGGCACCAATTGTTGAAGGGCAAGTAACTTTATTTGATATATTTATACACGTTCACTTTGCTAAACAGTATCATGTTATATAACCTCATTTTAATCTATGTATGCATGTGATTATAGTTATCATTGGAGTCTCTGTGTTCCTTGTCCCTCGATCAACGTCATCTTTTGGTTTGACTCATTGGGTCGCAAGCCAGACGCAGATATCAGAAACATTTTTAACACGTAAGTAAATTTATTTGTCCGTCATTGATTTTTTATTTTACTCAATTGTTTTAATGTCTTTTGTTTATGATTTTAATTATTACAGTGCATTGAAGACATATTATATAATGGGTGGGAAGCGTGAAGGTAAAGCTGGTCATACAAAGTGGTTCCAGCCAAACGTAAGTTCTTTACATTCAAGTTCTTCGATTGATGATTGCTTTACATAGGCGGCTAGGGCTTTTTTACCATTTGCTTTTGCTGTATAGTGTCCACGGAAAGCAGGGAAAACTGAGTGCGGCTTCTATGTTATACTATATATGTATAACATCATTTTCTCTGGCCTTACTACAAATTTTGAACAGGTGATCATTTCTTGATTCTCAATTGAATTTCAGTTCTTTTCATGTGATTCAATTGTTAGTTATTTCATTCAATTTATTTATGTTAACATATTCTCCATTTTGAGCACAGATTTTTGGTGATCAGGACCCCTACACAATCGAAGACATTAATATGATCCGAGACCTGTTGTCAGGACATCTTCTACAACACATAGAGGGGTGACGATGTGTAGAGGTTTTTTTACATAGTGCAGTGGTTTTGTACAGTGCTATATAAGTTTGCATATTCGAATACTTTTCCTAGTTTCTTATTTATGAGTACTTTGAATTTGTTAAGGCATTATGCTTTCAGAGAACACTTTGGAAAATGATGATGAAAAATAGGGATTTTCATGGAAGCATGTCATCATCTCTTTGGCCATATGCATGTCATGATTTACATTGAAAGTTAATTTGAAAGTTGAAGTGTGCACATTGAAATGATGTTATGATGATATATGCGCTATATGTCATGATAGAAAAATTAACATGTGATTTTCACTTTCATGAGTATTAGGGGAAGCTTGAGAGTTAATCATGAGAGAATGGGAGGACGTGGGGACTTATAGACACATATGGTTGGGGAGCCGAGGGGGTTGATGTAGGAAGTTTTAAAAAAAAAAAGGGAAACAACGACTGTTTTATGAAAAACAGTCGTTGTATCTCACATACAACGACTGTTTTTTTAACGGTCGTCTTTTCTCAAATTTTTAACGACACTAAGATAGACGACCCCCTAAAAATAGTCGTCTAAAGGGCCAAAAAACGGTCGTTAAAAGTCCCTTCCGTAGTAGTGAATGCTCTTAGTAATGAAGAAGTGACAATTCTTACTCAAAAAGATTATAGGAGTTGATTTTCTCTAAGTCTTGAAAATAAAACCCCAAACGATCGCTCGGGTCTAGTGTTCTTAATTAATAATTACTCCTACAATCATAGCTAGTAACTATCTCTTAAGACACTATTAGAAACCACTTAGAGTGTTAAAATAGATAACTATAACTTGTTTCCTCTTAATATGAATGCGATAACATGACATTCAATTGATCCAATTCAATTATACAATCTAACAATAGCACGTAGAAAGCACAATATCTTTAAATCAATAAGGAAATGTATATATAAGAATTTCACAAGATATAAAAATCCAATCCAATCACAAATATCAAACCAACAGAGACAATTAATATCAATCTCAGTTCCAGAATCATATACAATAATTCCTAAAACTAGGCAATTAAGTATAAATTCTAGACTAATGAAATGATAGAAAAAACTCCCCTATGTATTTCATTGAGCTCAAGCAAATATCCTCATCACCAAGAAGCAAGAATTAGTCACTCATAAGCCACTACCACAGTCCAAATTAATTGAACATTCGCAGGAAAATTCAGAACACTCGCTGGAATCTGGAAGATTCCTCCGGCAATCACAGGACCTTGCTGAAAGAGGCCATAAATGATCTGGAACGTAGCTGGTGGTCTGGTGCAAGTTAGAGCTCACTGGCGTGTGAGATGGAGGGATGACGGTGATGTTGGTGGTCTAGAACAGAGGGACTTCCAGCGATGGTACTGTGAAACTTATGGTGGTGATGGGATTACAGAAGCGGATGACGATGATGGTGGTGGTCTGAAACTCTAGTGGTGGCTGCCAACCGTGAAGAACAGAGCAGGGACAGTGGTAGTAGGGAAGGGATACTCGCCGGCGACCGTGGTGGGTGATGAGGCCGCCGGCAAGGTGGAAGAAGGAAGGAAGGAAGACGATGATGATACTCGATGATCCAGCTTCTATTGCGGCGCTATGTGTTATATATCACTCTCAGCTTAACTCTGCTATCCCGTCTCAGCGTCACTCTCGGATCCTGTTTCTTTTCTTTGATTTTGGGCCCCCTCTCCTTGCAGCCCACTTGCTTCTGTCCTTTTTTTTTCGTATTGGGCTTTCGCTTTTCACATTGGATCTATTTCTTTTGAAGATAAAGACCCTGGTCAAAATGGGCTTTGACCAGGGACGTAAAAGCTTTGGGTGATGGATTAAAGAGCAATTGTTTGAAATATTTGTAGGGAAAAAATATAAGTTCTAAAACTCCTCGGTCCTTATCTGTAATTTCCCCCATATTTTTCTACATTCATTTGTAATTTCCAGAAATTTTAGGGACAATTTTTGTAAATTTTTTCCAAACCTCAAATTATTAATTCTAACCCTCTAAAATCTCCAATTTCCTTCCACAACACCAACAATGCAAAAATTAAGCATAAGTAGCATTACAAGTCCAAGAAACAATTGTACAAAATAATTAATAATTTTGACCATTTTGCCCCTAATTACCATTAATTCAAAACAATTGTTCCTAACCAAAATTAATGCTTAATCATGCAATAATGCTCCATAAAATATATTTAAATCCCAAATAAATAATGAAAGATCATGTAAAAATATGGTTCAATCACATACCTTCAGAAATTGGGAATCTATCTAACTTGGTTCACCTATCTTTTGCTGGAAATGTTTTAAATGGACCAATTCCAATAACAATTAGAAACTTTCAGACTCTTCAGTATTTGAATCTTGTGGGCAATGAGCTAGATGATTTGATTGTTGATGAGCTTTATGAGATAAGAAGCCTTACATATTCATATCTACGAAGAACAGATTTTCTGGAGCAATACCGTCTTGCTTAGGAAATCTTATGTCTCTGCAAGAGCTTTACTTGAGCGCCAATAAGTTGATTTCCAAGATACCTTCTTCCTTTTGGGATTTGACTGGTATATTGAAAGTAGATCTATCTTCCAACATGTTAGTTGGAAATCTTTCATTCAAGATTGGGAACATGAAAGCTCTTACTCAATTAGACTTGTCAAGAAATCATATTTCAGGCATCATTCCAACAACCATTGGGAGCCTGACAAATTTGCGAAATTTATCCTTAGCAAATAACAAATTGCAAGGGACAATTCCAGAATCACTTGGGAGTTTGCTAAGCTTAGAAGAGCTGGACCTTTCCCAAAATAATTTGTCTGGTGAGATTCCCGAATCTCTAGAGGCACTCACATCCCTTAAGTATGTAAATCTCTCTTATAACGAACTGCAAGGTGAGATTCCAAGTGGCGGGGTCTTCAAAAATTTGACGGCTGAATCTTTCATGATGAATAAAGCACTTTGTGGTGAGCCAAAAATGCAAGTGCCTCCATGCAGAAAAGGACAAAGAAAAACGTCATCAATGGCAAAATTGATTTTGTTGAAATGCATACTACCCTTGATCTTGTCAACAATTTTGGTTGTTACGGTCATTATCCTCTTTCAACGTAAGCGAATGAGTTATAGGCACACCATGAAACAAGATTTATTAACTTTAGGAATGCCCAGAAGGATTTCGTATTTGGAAATTTTGGATGCAACCAATGGATTTGATGACGGTAACTTACTAGGAAATGGGAGTTTCGGTTCTGTGTTCAAAGGAAGGCTTTCAAATGGGATTATGGTTGCTGTTAAAATTTTCAATTTTGATTCAGAAACACTGTCAAGGAAGTTTGAAGTGGAATGTGACACAATGCGTAATGTTCGCCATCGCAATTTGGTGAAGATCATTAGTAGTTGTAGCAATGTTGACTACAAGTGTTTGATAATTGAGTTCATTCCCAATGGCAGTCTTGAAAAATGGTTATATTCTTATAACTATTGTCTTGATTTTCTTCAAAGGTTAAATATAATGATAGATATTTCCTATGCTTTGGAATATCTCCATCATGGCTTGGCAACACCAATAGTCCACTGTGATTTGAAGCCAAGTAACATTTTGTTGGATGATAACATAGTTGTTAATGTGAGTGACTTTGGCATTGCAAAATTTCAAAATGAAGGGAAATCCAAGACTCATACAGGGACAAGACCTACAATTGGCGATGTTGCTCCTGATAATTATCATAAACCTTCGTTCATTTTTTTTCCTTTTGCAATTACATTTCATTATGCTTGCTCATCACAACTTGCATTCCCTCTGATGTTGTAACGTTGACAAAGATTAGCTTGCATTTTTCACTTGATTATTTCTTTTAATTAGAAATCCCTCCGTATATGTACTTAGGACTTACTAGTACTATAATATATTATAGCTCATATAGTTACACTTGATGATATAGATTTCCCTCACTCTTACTCTTATATATAGTCCTACTTAACAAGGCAAAGAGAGATTTTTTTAAATCAAATTTATAACTCATGTCATTAAATCTTTAATATGACCATACAATTTTGCTATTCATTTATTGTTGTGTAGAGTTTGTACTTTTGGGGTAGAGTATTGTATATTAAATAAGGGTAAAGTTGAAAAGTTATTAAATTTAATAGAGGTAATGAAATTTTACGTTTTTTGTCAAACCCCATATTTATTCTGAAATTTATTAGAATAACAATGTGCAGTTCAGTGGGCACATAGAAATAGTATAAATATACTGATAATTAATACATGATTATATTACAAGAATTCCCCACAGGGTTTGTACATAATACTTACATATCCAAAAGAACGATTAAAATTACAGATAATCAAATGCTTCTCTTGAACTGGATTGGAACCTTCAGTTGTCAGTGTTTACAACTTTACCCTTTGAGCCTCTACTGTCTGCTAAATACATTTTTACAATTATGGAAAGGGATGAGATTCATACAAATCTTAGTAGTAACAAACAATCAATCATATAAAATGCGATAAGTAAACATGCAATGCACCATATAAGTAACATAATTATAACACCGTAAATCTGTTTGTCTGTTCGACATTCGGGTACAAACCCAGTTTGTGCCCCTACTGGCCTTGTTGTGTGCACTGTTTAGGATCATATGACTATATGACCCCTACTTGTTTTCCTGTCTCGGCGCAGATGGTGGTCTGCTCGAAAATGTCTCACTGTCCTAATTGGGTCCCACTGGGCCAGATGGTACTTATGTTTTTCCCACTAGGTGATACCTGTGCTTTTCCCACTCCACAAACCAGGCAGTGTGTCTACAATTCGTGTAACAAACATGGCAATATTAAGCATACAAACACTCATATAGCATATGATAGATAGAGTTACTACCTGAATTGCTCTTTCCTTGCCTGTCTATCGATTCACTATCCTTTATCTGGCTCAGGCTATTGTCAAGTCCTAAAATTCAAAATTCAACATAAATGAGTTATTACTCATTCATGTCTTATTCTAAACTCACGTTTTTGGTTATCTGTACTCGAAATTGTATATTGACCAAAAACCCCTAGGGGACCTGATATAATTCCCTTTGTACTCGGTCTAACTATGCTTTACCAAAAATTATGATGCAGGCTATTGCTACACAATTTCACGTGTAGAATCTATTTTTGACCTTAGTTTGGCAAATTAACACTCAAATGATGAAAATACCCTTGACAACCCCTATGATAGAGTTTTTCAGGGTAAGATTGTCATTTCACACCCTAAAGCCTTCAAACTTCATTCTTCATATGTTCTCTACACAATTTTTCATTCTAAACACAATGAAATCATTAAATCCATGAAATTCCCACCCAAACACCATGAACAACTGCTGGGCAAAAATCTGGAAAAATTGGGAAATTTGGGGTTTTCATGTTTTATTCAACAATATGTAATATCCCAAATTTAGTGAAGGGTAGATTTTCTAAAAAAAGAAAATTTAAATGGGAATTTGATAATAAGTCAAATTATGGAACTTACGAAATTTAAGAAATCTTAAATTAGACAAAGGGAAAAATTAGGGCCTAACGTGTGTATCTAATAAGATAAAATTATCCCTATATATATATTGAAACAAATTCTTACCGACACACACTAACACAAGAGACACACCTACTGTATGACACATTCACACACTAATATAAATCACTTATTCTTTTCTTTAATTGGATGGAGACATGAGGACCCACAACACCCTCCCTTTCTTCATTTTTCTACTTTCATTCGGCCATTTAGCTTCACATGTGAATAAAGCAAAGATAGCACACATTCGCAATCAATTGTCCACATTTCTTTTGGTTTGATTCTGCCGACACCTCAACTAACTCTCAATCACACACATACTAATTAAAGCATTCTCTTACTCCTTCATTTAATCAATTCGGTGAAAGCAAAAGAAAGAAATAGAAAGAGTGAGAGAGAGAGAGAGAGAGAGAGAGAGAGAGAGAGAGAGTTGAGCGAAGGGAGACATAGGTGAGTGAGAGCTGAATTTATTATCCAAAATAAGGAAGGAGGAAGGATGGATTGTCACAAGCAACCACATATTCTTGTATAGGTGAGTCTCCTACACATTTATCTTCGTTTTCCCATTGGATTTGAGCTTGTTTTCTGAGTTGTTTAGTTGATGGAATTGAGAATTCGCCGGAAACTTTCTGTCACCGAAAAGTTGTTAAACCAGTGATTGTGTGACCATTTTGGGGTGAATTTTGGGGATCTTTGGTTCTGAAATTTGATTATTAACCTCAGGACATATGTGTAGGAGAGTATAGAGTTAAAATTCGTGAGGTTTAGAGTACAAATTCATGTATACATGTTAGTTTTCTCAATTCTGTTTTGCTGTTCGAAAAACAGAGTACATACCGGAAACTTGTAAAATCTTAAACAGAGGCTATAGATTAAATTTTCGAATGGGTCTTTTTGTATAGATATTTTAGGATGTGTAGTTGATGATAGAATCAAGAAAAATGCAATTTGGAGTGAAAATGGATGCGTTCTTGATTTTTGAAGTTAGACTGTCAAAACTGACGTTTTTTTGGGAGTCAATCAGTATCATGTTGCGTTTTGACCAGACAAACCTTAGTGAAAAATTATGAAATTTTACAGGAATATAGTAGACATACATATATTTCCAATGAGTCCAAGAACGAATTATTTTGATATATATAGAGAGAGTTATGAGTTTTGAAATTTAAGTCAGTAACAGAGAACATTCTGGACTTTCAAGTCTACCAGTTATGACTCTCGATAATTCTGGGAAAACTTAGATAATATCTAGTAGTTTTGGGTATTTTTTCATGAAACTGCACTTAAATATCTTTCCATAGAATTTTAAAACACTCCATTTCGATTTTTGTAGAATTAGTTATGATTTTTTGAAGTTAAGCTCTGTTTCTAAAATGCAATCTGAAACAGTAGTAGTTGGCCGAATTTTTTGGTAATATATGTAATCAGTAATTATATTTGGATATTTTTCCATGAAAGTACATTTAAAAATTTTCATTTAGGCTTTGGAATCAGTTAATTTAGAATTTTCTAGAATTAGTTATAAATTTTCAAAGTTGATTGAAAATCTGTCAGTTTCTAGAAAATTGTTAAACTGTCATTTGGTAGTGATTTTGCAAAAAAATGAGGTAAAAAATGGATTCCTTGGGGGAAAATATGTTAGAATAGCCTGGGTCAAAATTTTTGAAAAAGTATAGTTGGACCAGGTACGGTGGGGCCGGGACCGGGTTCCAAGGGGCATTTTGGTAAATTTTCAATATAGACTAATATAACCACTTAAAACACTATGGAAGTCTCTAAAGAGGTACATGAATGGGGGTTTTAACCTAATTCTTGTATATTTGAAATTTTAGGACCGAATTAATTGCCTGAGCCGTTGGTACGTAGTTTAAGGAACTATTCTTGTGTAGCAAAAAGGGAAATAAGGTAGTAAATCTATCTCTTGTACACTATGTGAACATTAATATGCTGTATGTTGCTATATTCTGTGATATGAACATGTGCCTTGGGCACATTACCTAGCTGTGGTATGGGACTCAGCTGAGGTACATGTACATGTAGGGGATCCAAACAGTCATTTGGCCCTGAGTATTGTGTGAACACATGTCATAATATGAATTTTTATTTACATTATATGGTGTATTACATATTTAATTTTCGCATTTTATATGTTGGATCATGTGTTACTACTAAAATTCCTTGAAATCTCACCCTTTTTTATAAATAATAAATGTTCCAGCGGTAACCAGTGGCTCCAAAGGCAAAGTGATAGACATGGGCAATTGAGATGTGCAGGTCCCAAGATCAGGTTATTTTGGTTATATTAGTTTAATTTTAATATTTTAGATATTTTGGACAAAATTTGTATATATTATCAAACCGTGCGGGAAAGACTCTTGTATGTAAATTTGTATTTAATATCAGTATATTTACACTATTCTTGTGTTGTCCACCGAATTACGTATCGTTTTCCGTAAATACTCTGGAAAAGGTGAAAATAAGATAATGGTGTGACACAATACACCTTTTTTTCACCTTAAATCACTTGTCTAACCACTTATTTATGCTTCCCACATGATTAATTAAAATTTGGGTAGTACCATCCCTTAGGGTTTGAGCATCCCAAATTTTAAAAATCAACCAAACAAAGCCAATAAATCAACCACAACAACAACAACCACCACCTTGAATCTAATAAGATAACAAGGCTTTATGGATTTACCTTTGCTTCTTTCTCTTTCCCTTCAAAATTGTCGCCCTCTTCCTCTCTCTTCCTCTTGATTTGTGCTTGCTACATGTGTGTTTCATGAAGACATAGAGATTAGAGAGAGTTTTCATGAATTAAAAGGCAAGAACAAGTGAAAATTACTTGCAATTTACCTTGATTTTGCCTCTAGAACTCTTGTGCTTTTCTCTTGTTTTTGTGTTTTTCACAACTCTCTCTCTCTCTTCTCCCTTTGCTCTTGGCCAAAATGGCCTCTTGAAAAGGGTTATTTCCACCTCCTTAAAATATAATACTTAATTATATTTTTGCACATGATGATTTGACTTTGGTCTTCATCTTTTTCATTTGCCTTATAATCCTTCCACATGACATAATTTGTGGCTAAGTAAATATTGTCCATCTCTTTTTTTCTTTTTGGCCGAAATATGGCCTAATAAAAGGAGAAAATTAATTGCTTTTTGATTTATGGCCAAATGACCGTTTTGCCCTTTAAATTTTTGTAATTAAATTGAGCATTCATTTCTTTTTCTTAATTGGCCTAAATTCACATAGAACTTGGGCAAAAAATTGTGTTCTTCAATTCTCCAATTTGGGCTTCAATATTAAGCCTTTATTCCCTTAAAAGCAAAAATTGCTCCTTTGTGTCCAACATAATCATGTTGTATGTAACCACTAATTACAATATTTTGCCATTCCTTCCAATGTGTCAAAATTCACCATTTATTCCTTTTAATGCCATCAAGTGCAAGGAATTTTGGTAAATAAAATTTGAGATGTTACATTTTTCTTGATTCAAATGAAACATAGTACAAGTAACTAATAAATAGGATCAGATGAGTATATTAAAAAAAGAAACTCGAGTATTTTTAATTTCATGAGGCGGTGTTTCAGATTATCAAAGAGTTAGATTATTTTAATTAATTTATATTCGTATGTCAGATTCTTTACATTAACAAAAATATAAATTTTAATCCCTGAACGTTTCTCAATTATTGATTCAATCTTTAAACTTTAATTTAAAATATTTGAGTTCCTATAATTTCTTGACTTAGAGTCAATACTTACAATTTTTCGACTAAAAAAAATAGCTTAAGCCTTGTAATTATCTGACTCAATAAATACTATGCACCAATATAATTAAATTCTTATTTTGTAAGTTGTTTTGATGTGATAGTTGATTCTTACTTGGTGGAATCAAATCACCGTATGCAAAATATGGATCTGTTGGAATTGTTTCAACAAAAGTAGATGTGTACAACTGTAGAATACTACTAATGGAAGTATTCACAAGAAAAATGCCAACAGAAGAAGTGTTTGTGGATGGATAGAGTTGGCAAAGTGAATCAATGTCACCTGCTTTATTAACGCAAGTCATATAGATTCCAATTTTGTTACAAGGAGATGAGCAATATAATTGGTAATATTTTGGCAGGCACATCCTCTATTCTTGAATTGACCTTGAATTGTTGCGCCAATTCCTCACAAAGGCGTTGCAATATGTCACATGTTGTGATATCATTAAACAAGGTCAAGGACATGTTTATGCAAACATGTTACTCAAAGAAATGTTGAAGCTGTCTATTGTGGTCCATCTCTCATTTCTATTGTCTATCCCATTTAAAAATAGGAGAAAGGCATATATAAGAACCACTAAAATATAGGAGTCCTAGAATAGTCCCACAAAATAGCTTATTTCTTATGAATCCTTAGGCCTTAGGGACTATTCTAGAATAATTTTGTGAAATGACACTATTGCCCTTTCTAAAATTAGCTGTCACTACTTTAGTAGTTGTTTTCAGTTGGTAAGTTAAAGTTGTTACTTATTAAGTTGTTGTCATCAATGTTCAACTATAAATTTTGTGAAGGTAATTATCATGCTTTAATTGTTAGTCATTTGATAAGTTAAAATTGTTATTTATTAAACTGTTATTACCATTTTTTTTAAAATTTTATCTTATTTCAAATTAAGGGAATTTAGGTAATTTTTCTACAAAATTTAATCTTAAACTAATTCACAAGAACTTCACAATGATTATGATATTTTGGAATCTGAATTGAGATTTCCATACTTGGGGGTATATTTGTGCCTTTCTTCCTTTAGAAAATGCTGGATGGATGTAATACCTTATGTAAAATGGAGATATATTTTTCCCAAAAAAATCAGGACCAATATATCTGTTGTTAACTTTATTAATATTTTTGGATGAGTTGTAATATATGGATTATGGGCCTTTTTATCACTGATATATGTAGGAGTCCATATATTTTTTAAGTTTTTGAAGAAGGTAGTGAAGTATATTGAACCCATTCAGTATATCCTCATGCATACTTGTATAATTGGTCTTCTTCGTTTGTTCTCAACAATAATATAGCAACGGTAATAATTACAGCTCATAATTATTTGCATATTATTTATAAAATTATAAATATTGATTACTTTTTTAAAACCATATTTTTTTTTTTATCAAAATAGAAACATACCCTATATATATATATATATATATATATATATATATATATATATATATATATATATATATATATATATATATATATATGTGTGGGTTCAAACAGGCCAATCCTTAGTCGGTTAGCTTAGCCTAAAATCATGTTTTACTCAAAAGCCCGGCCCTTTACGGGTTTGGGGTTAAACAAGCTCTGAGGGTCTAGATGTCATTCAGTTTGTCGATATCTTTTACCCTATCTTTTCTTGTTCCTTTTAATCCTACCCTTAATTAATAATTTATTAGTATGCACAAGTCACATATACGATCAAAAAGCTGGATGTATAAGCTTTGTAGCAATACAATCTATGTAAAATATGGATGACAATTGAAAAATAAAATTAATTTGAACTTACAAAATTTCATGATTTTAGTAATACTAGTAACTTTTTTTTTTTTTTTTTTGTAAAATTATCCATAAATATCTTATTGGAAACTTATTTATCAAATGAGACTTTCGTGTGCAAACAATACTCCCTTGTGCAAAAGACCTTCCCTTGTGTTCAAACAACCTTCCATGTGTTCAATATATTTTCCCTATGTGACCTTCTCTTGTGTTCCAACAATCTTTTCTTGTGTGCAAAAGATCTTTCCTTAAATGCTTTCATATCCCATTTGGCAAATAAGTTTCTAATGAGATATTTATAGGCAATTTTTCTTTTTCTTTTTTTTTTTTTGAAAGAGGCACAGGAATTCCTTTGGTCTAAGAAAAGCCTTGTTCATCTAAATGGCAGAAGTTGATGACTTTAGCTCCATGGACCCAACTTCATAAAGTAATTTCTAGGTACACATAAACTTCTAATATGTTGGATTGTGTTCTCTAATAAAGTGACAAAAAAAAAGAATATTTATTACAAAACTTGTAACTTCGGCGATTATTTTGAAGACAAGTCTCACATTCACTGGTATGAAAGACAAACTACTATACAAGATTGCGACGCAATTCACATTTACGATCAGTTTGAGCTAAGTAACGCTGGCTAATAATTCGAGTAAGGACATTAAGGTGGTCGAACATGGCTCTGTCCCAGCTTGGTTAGTTTGTGTTGTAAATATATGTATGTTTGTGGGTGTGTCAAAGAAACTAGTCCCACATAGTTTGGGAATAAGAGAGTATAAGCCTATATATACTATCACATTATCTTATGCTTGTAAAGAGGCCTAGAGGAGTGGTGGGCTCGCGCGCAAAATAACGAGCCACCGAAAGGCAAACGCAGTGGAAATCCGGCGATTTCTCCCTGTGTGCGAATAAATACATGGTATCGGCACATTTTGTGAAAAATATTTTGCTCCCCAAAGATACTATTTTTATTATAGATAATAAAAATAATAATGTATTTGGGCTTACCAAAAAGTCACTATATTTTGGGGTTTGAAATTTGCAACCCTTTGTAACCAGAAGTTGTCAACGGTCCGGCGCTTCCCTGAACACTCTCTCCGTTGTCAGCGTACAAGCCTGTCTTTTCTGATGGTGTCTGTTTGGTCTTAAGGGACGTGTTGTCAAGACTATCCCCTCCTCTGCGTAAAATTTCTCACTGTGATTACAATTACCTTATGCCAGTTCTGCTACCTTGACTTGTTTCAAGAAGGGTCTATTTAATCCTGGGGAGTACCTCTTCTTCTCTGCTGGTGGTTACGGAATAACTCTATAGGACAGTGTCCTCAGACGCGACTCAGATCATCTGTTTCTTTGTTCTTCCAGATTGCTCGTGATCACCTACAATCTATAGAGTTATTACCAGTATGGAGAATGACGCGACTAACAACATTCCTGAGACTCATCCCTATGCAACAGTTCCTAAGACTCATCCCCAATGCAACAACGGCACCTTTTGTAATGTCGCTTCTGAGGCCTTTTCTTGACACCTCCAAGATTGATGTCATTGATGGAAAATATTTTAGGTATTGGCAAGAACGAGTTTATTCTGTTCTCAATATGCATGGGGTGGATGCTACTCTCGATCAACCAGAACCTTCATTAGAATCTGACTAGGCCATGAAGGATTCTTGGACATATGTAAACAAGGTTTGCAGACACACCCTCATCTTGAAATACACTACTTAGAACGCTAGAAAAAAAAAATTTGTTGTGGGAAATTTCTATCGATGGGAAATGGTCGAGGATAAAGATATCAAACTGCAGATCAACAAGTATCATAAACTGTTAGAAGAACTCTAGGTTGAAAAGATCAATTAGCCAGATGAATTTGTGGCAGGAGTCCTGATTGAAAATATGCCAGAAACATGGAATGATTACAAGCAACAATTAAAGCACAAGCACAAGCAGTTGTCATTATCAGATCTGATTATGCATGTTATCATTGAAAATACCAAAAGAAAAGCGATCCAAGCAGTAAAAGGGAAGCAACTGACTTTAAAAGCTAATTTAGTAGAAGCAAAGCCGCACAACAAGAGGTAGGAATCTAAACACCAGTACAAAAAGAATTCTAATTACAAACCCAATGATTCTAACCCCAAATTCAAGAAGAAATGAAATTGTTATTTCTATGGAAAGCTAGGTCACTTTCCTGCTCAGTGTAGGAAAAAGGAAAAAGTTGAAAAATGTAAAAGAGATGAAAATCCTCCAAAGCCAAATGTAAATTGGTTGTAGGAGATGAAAATAGTGATGATGAAGTTATTGTTGCTGTGGTCTCTCAAGCCTATTAGTATGTTATATGAAGAAATGGATAGTAGACTCTGGAGCCACCAAGCACATATGTGTAAATAGAGAGATGTTTGCCACCTTTCAAGAAGGAGAAGACCACACTTATTTGGCTGATTTGTGAAGCGTAAAAGTTCATGGGAAAATAAAAGTGGTGCTGAAACTCACATCTGGAAAGACACTGGCGCTGAATGATGTTTTGTATGTCGCAGAACTAAGAGCAAATTTGATATTTGTGGCTCTATTGGGAAAATTTGGATTTAAGGTGTCATTCAAATCTGTTAAGATTATTATGACAAAGAACAATGTTCTGATAGGAAAGGGTTATTGTAATCAGGGACTTTTTGTACTAAGTGTTGATAAAAATAATGATAATACATCCTCTTCTGCTTACTTGATTGATTCCTTCGATTTATGGCAGGCGAGACTAGGACATTTACATAGATCTTATATAAAGAGATTGGTGCATCTTGGGATAATTTCTGGGATTAATATTAATGATACTAATAAATGTGAAGTATGTATAGAAACAAAACAAGCTAGAAAAACACATTTTGTCACTCAAAGAGAAACTGAACTATTATCTTTAATGCACACTGACTAAGGAGATTTAAAACAAACTGAGACAAGAGGTGGAAAGAGATATTACATTACTTTTATTGATGATTTCTCAAGATATACTAGAGTATATTTACTTAGAAATAAAGATGAGGCCTTGAAAAATTCCTTTTATACAAGGCAAAGGTGGGAAATCAACTAGATAAAAAGCGTTAGGTCATATAGAGGAAGGGAATACTTATTGCTTAATGATTTTTGTGAAAAGGAAGAAATAATCCATGCAGTAACTCCCCCATACTCACCTGAATCTAATGGTATTACTGAAAGGAAAAATATAATCCTAAAAGAAATGATGAATGTTTTACTTGTGAGTTTTGCTGCACCTAATAATTTGTGGGGGGGGGGGGAAGCCTTATTGTCTACATGTTTCTTACAAAATAGAATATCGCATAGGAAGACAAAGAAGACACCAAATGAGTTGTGGAAAGACTTTACACCAAACTTGAAATATTTGAAAGTGTGGGGGTGTCTAGCAAATGTGTTATCACCTGATCCTAAAAGGAAAAAGATAGGTTCTAAAACTACTGATTGTATGTTTATTGGTTATGCTCAACAGAGTCGTACATTAAATTTTCTATTTTTGAAAAGTGATATTTTATAACACAATACTATTATTGAAACTAAAGATGCAGAATTTTTTGAAAGTATTTTTCCTTTAAAAGTTGAGTATATTCCTTGAAGAGTGGAACAATTTTTTGAACAAAATGAAGATGTGATTGAAAATTTATTGAGAAGTAAAAGACAAAGAAAAAAAAACATCTTTATGAGATTATTTTTATACTTACTTAGTACAAGACAAACCTAAGAATTTTTATGAAGCTACCTCTTCTCCGAATGCAAATTTTTGGAAAGAAGCTATTAAAGCAGAGATAGACTCTCTGAATCAAAACAGAACTTGGGTTTTAGTAGAATTGCCTCTAGGAGCAAAACCTATTAGGTGTAAATGAGTGTTTAGGAAAAAAATACTTTCCTGATGGGTCTATAGATAAATATAAAGCTAGATTAGTTGCCAAAGGCTTTACCCAAAAAGAAAATATCAGTTATTTTGATACCTTTTCGCCTGTTGTAATACCCCAAAATATGTATAAGGGTTTAATGACTCCTGTAGAGAATGTGACTAATGTTAGGAAACACTTTTGTGGAATAAAGTGTGAATTATTATCCGAACTAGCTGTGGAAAATGCCTAAACCCATTGTCAAAAATTTAATCGTGATAACAAAGTCTAATTGGGATATTTTGAGAAATTATTATCCTCTTCCAATGAGCCATAAATTTCGTCCAACATGAGGGAGCAAGAGGAAAATAAATGTTGAGATAATTATGCTAAAAGATGAAGCAATTTTGACCAAGTAAATGTGGTGGAAAGTCAAAAGTTAGTATGTGCTTAATTGCAATTGGATATTGATATGTAAGCAAGTGGAATGGCTGATTCAAGAAGCCACTTAACTCCTTCACAAGGCCACATTCACGTCACTTGAAGAGGGGAAGGATAGAACTCAATTGTGACCAAGTATTACAAGAGGAAGAAAAGTCAAAAATATCATTCTAAAAGCAATATGTGAGAAGGAGGAAAATATGATAAAGTAAGGAGCCATTTTTCTCTTCCTCTTGTCCCATTTTTGGTCAACAATTGTTGGCTAAATAAAAGGTGATGACTTGCATTAAAAGAGACATCTTACGTATGGAATAAAGAAGGCAAGAGAAAGATGATTATATCAATTTATTTAGCACATGTTAAAGCCATTAAAATATATTATTTTGAGGAGGTGGAAGTGTGATATTGTTTTTTAATAAATCATTTATCCCTTTCAAGTCCCATATTTCAGTTGGACTTTAAGAGATAGGAGGGACCAAAAAATCTGATCATTACATCACATATTTTCTCTTTATTCAAGTCGGTTCAACAGCTCCAACGAAAGAGAAAGAAGAGCAAGGTAAATGTGAGACTTTCTACCTTGATTTTCACCTACTTAACCTCATCCATGGCTCAAGTATCCTTCATAAATATTGTTCCTCTTGATGAGAGATTCATTTGTATAGTTTTAGAATTTCAAGAGGAGGTGTTTTGAGCCACCATCCACGAACAAAAGCTGAAGAATCAAAGAAAGAACTTAAGGAGGAGCAATAGGTGAGTATTAGCATCAATTTGAGCTATTAGTTGTGTTGGTTGAATGAGTATTTTGGCATGTGTAAATCTGCCCTGATTTTGGCCAAACAAGGGTTTGGGTAATTCATGATGTTTTGGTTATGTTATTGGTGGTTTATGATGATTGGAAACCATTTGACATAAGTTTGATGCTGAAATTGGAAGTTGGTAATTGTTGGAATTTATTTTGAATTTTCTGCCAAAACAGGACATGGAGAACAAGTGGGAATTTGTTAATTTTGATGTTACCATTGTGTTCTACACAAAATATTATGTGGGAATAGCCTTGGGTTGTGAATTTTGGGTCATTGAAACTCAAAATGTAAATCTGGGTTTTCAGCCTGAACAGAATTCCAGCGAGGTACTATACTTGTGTGGTGTTTTTAGATAAACAAATGATCTCTAAAAATTATGAAACTTTCCAATCATAAATTTCACATTCCAAGCTTCAAAATGGACATAAATTATGTCACTTCGTTTTTTGAGCTGGGAGTTCTGGTTGCCCAAAGTTTGATGTCGAAACTGGACTTAATTCTGGAGCAGTGTGGGATTTTGTGTAATTCTGGAATTGTGTGGTGATTTCCGGTAATGATTCATATTTTTCGTATGAAGAGGACTTCAATAGCTTTCCATAGGACTTGGGGTCACCTCATTTTGATTTTTGTAGAATTAGTTATGATTTTTCAAAGTCTGGAGAAAATTCCGGCAGATTTGGTCCCTTATGCGAAAATTGAAGATGTGATGGCATAATGTAGTATTGTTGAACTTTGAGGTTAGGAATTGGTCTTTTAGGTTAATTGACCACTTTAACTCCTTAGTTGATTTGATTAAATGTCCATAATGATAACCAACTTGAGTGTTTGAATTAAATAATTGGATTTAAGTAATAACCTATCATTGTAATTCTAATTATAGGATTTGACATTTGCCCTACACGTGATAAACCAATGCCAGTGCACGAGCGTAAAGAACAAGGTAGTGACTCTTTCTCTTATTCTGTGTATGATGCCTTGCATGTATGTCATCTCATTGAATATGCAGTGATGTAACATTGCCGTTGTGAAATGTCATTGTTGTGTTGTTGTGAAATATGCCGTTGTTGTGCTGTTATGAAACATGCTGTTGTGAAATATGCTGTTGTGAATGCAGCAAAAGTTGTTGCAGAAAGGCCGTTGTGTTGTTGTTGTTGTGATTTGCTTACATGCTTTGTGATTGTACATGATATAAGTGATTTGTTACTACTGGGATTCTTTTGAATCTCAT
The DNA here is from genome assembly GCA_963855925.1 of Inga laurina. Classification (NCBI taxonomy): domain Eukaryota; kingdom Viridiplantae; phylum Streptophyta; class Magnoliopsida; order Fabales; family Fabaceae; genus Inga; species Inga laurina. Next base: position 30,640,995 of record OY979704.1, read on the forward strand.
TCTTTTCAATGACTTACCTACAGCAAGGGCAAGTGGTTCAAAGGAAAAGCAAGTGACGAAGGGAGGTTAGAGCTCCTAGATAGGAGTTTTAATTTTGGTAGTTGGTTGTCATATTTTGTCGCGAATTCATTGCATGTGCTGTATATATTGAATAGTGTTATGTAATCCCCTGTATGGTAAACTGTAAATGGGCAATGTGCCCTGTAAACCCTTTATTAAGTAACAAAACCCGAGAGTTGTCGGGAATTTTTGGTTGCACTCTGATATGCATTATTGAAACCGAACTGCACAGGCCAATTATATTCGAAATGTGAACATGAGACTATACTAAACAGGTTCTGGAAAAGTTTTAAATTAACCGATGGTCTCTATTTCAACTTAATGACGCACTCTCGAACTATAAATTTGGCTATTAAGGTAGGGGGTTACACCTGTAACCAAGATTTCCTCTGTTAGACTTCCAATTTCCTTAGCATTCATTCATAATCTTGTTATTCAACAAATGGATGTCAAAACAACATTTCTAAATGATGACTTAGAAGAGGAAATTTATATGGTTCAACTTAAAGGATGTATTATTCTTGGGCAAGAAAACAATGTTTACAAATTAGGTAAGTCATTATGTGGTTTGAAACAAGCACCCAAACAGTGGCATGAGAAATTAGATTAAGTTTTGATAAGTGGTAATTTCTCTACTATTGAAATAGAAACATGTGTTTATATAAAAGTTGTGAATAATGAATGTGTGATTATTTGCTTATATGTGGATGACATGCTTATCTTTGGTACTAGTATAAATGTTGTGCTTCAAACTTTGATATGAAAGATCTTGGAGAAGCAAAGGTAATATTGGGTGTAACACTGTCAGTATCATTACACTATGATAATCAAGCCGCGATAGCCACGGCTAAAAACAAAACCTTCAATGGTAAAAGCAGACATATACGATTGAGACATAATATTATAAGGTAGCTGCTAAAGGATGGTGTTATCTCAATCGATTATGTAAAGTTAGAAATGAACTTCAAGGATTTGTTAACAAAACCCCTTGGGAGAAAAATGATTGTTGAAATGTCAAGAGGAATGGACTAAAGCCACTTACTACTTGACAACGATGGCAACCCAACCTTGTGATTGGTGATCCTATGAAGAAGATTCAATAGGTAAGAACAAGTCGTTCGTCAATTCTCACTAGCACAAATATATTTTATGTTCCTTCCTATAACACTTTGAATGTGCTAGACTTCATTATTGTAGGTTGAGCAAAGCTCTTCATGATTTCATAGTTTGATGAAACAGTGTGCATAGTGCAGGTACACTTACATGAAATCATCTTTATGAATGTGGAGTATGGCCGCTCCTATGAGATCACGGTAAAATCTATAGAGCATTCATTAAGGACTAGGTACGTGCATGGCCAACATAACATGCAAAACCATCATTAACGATGAAAATGTTAGGATATGATTTGACTCTTAATGCCTCTTATACATAGCAAGATTTTTTAGTTCATAGAAGCAGCTTCACTGACATTTATGTGTATCAAGTGTTATTGGTCTAGGTCTGGTTTATAGTTCTAAGGACCATAAGATACAATGGTTAAAACCTATGAGTAACACACACATATGGGGGATTGTTGTAAATATATGTGTGTGTGTGGGTGTGTCAAAGAAACGAGTCCCATATGGCTTGGGAATAAGAGAGTATAATCCTATATATACTATCACATTATCTTGGCTTGTAAAGAGGCCTAGAGGAGTAGTGGGCCCGCGTGCACAACAATAGGCCACCGAAAGGCAAACGTAGTAGAAATTTGGCAATTCCCCCCCCCCCCAATACTTGAATAAATACATAGTACCGACACTTTTTGTGAAAATATTTTGCTTTCCAGAAATATTATTTTTAGATGATGAAAATAATAATATATTTGGGATTGCCGAAAAGTTGCTATATTTTAGGTTTGAAATATATAGCCCATCATGGCTAGAAGTTGTCAATGGTCGGGTGCTTCCCCAAACAATCTCTCCGTTGTCATTGTACAGACCTGTCTTTTCGGATGGTGTTTGTTTGGTCTTGAGGGACGTGTTGTCTGAACTATCTTACATCCATTGGGTGTGTGTGGATCGTGTCTATATAAGGGCATAAGCAAAGTGCTTGGATATGATTTTTCTGATCTCCCCTCCTCTGCGTAAAATTTTTCATTGTGATTACAATTACCTTCTGCCGGTTCAGCTACCTTGACTTGTTTCAAGAAGAGTCTATTTAATCTTAGGGAGTATCGCTTCCTCTCTACCGATAGTTGTGGAATAACTCTAAAGGACAGTTTCCTTAGACGTGACTCATATCATCCGTTTCTTCGTTCTTCCAGATTGCTCGTAATTGCCTACAATCTATAGAGTTATTACCAGCATGGAGAACGATGCTGCTAACAACATTCCTGAGACTCATCCCCATGCAATAGTTCCTGGGAGTCACTTATCCTGAAATACATTGCTGAGGAAGCTAGAAAACAAAAATTTATTGTGGGGAATTTCTATCAATAGGAAATGGTTTAGGATAAAGATATCAAACTACAGATCAACAAGTATCATAAACCATTAGAAGAACTCTAGGTTGAAAAGATCAATTGCTAGATGAATTTGTGGCAAGAGTCCTGATAAAAAATCAACCAGAAACATGGAATGATTACAAGCAACAATTAAAGCACAAGTAGAAGCAGTTGTCGCTATTGGATCTGATTATGCACATTACCATTGAAGATACCAACAAAAAAGTGATCCAAGCAGCAAAGGGGAAGCAACTGACTTTAAAAGCCAATTTTGTGGAAGCAAAGACGCACAACAAGAGGAATGAATATAAACACCAGTACAAAAAGAATTATGATTACAAGCCCATTGATGCTAACCCCAATTTCAAGAAGAAATGAAATTGTTATTTCTATGGCAAGCCAAGTCACTTTGTTGCTCAATGTAGGAAAAAGGCAAAAGTTAAAAAATGTGAAAGAGACAAAAATCCTATAAAGCCAAATGTGAATCTGGTTGTAGGAGATGAAAATATTGATGATGAAGTTATTGTTGCTGTGGTCTCTAAAGCCTTATTAGTATATGATGTAAAGAAATGGGTAGTAGACTCTGTAGCCACCAAGCACATATGTGCAAATAGAGAGATGTTTGCCTCTTTTAAAGAAGGATAAGACCATTTTTATTTGGCAAATTCATGAAGTGCAAATGTTCAAGGGAAAGGAAATGTGGTGCTGAAACTCACATATGAAAAGACATTGGTGCTGAATGATGTTTTGTATGTCCCTGAACTAAGAGCAAATTTGATATATGTGGCTCTATTGGGAAAATTTGGGGTTAAGGTGTGATTCGAATCTGATAAGATTATTATGACAAAGAACAATGTTCTGATAAGAAAGGGTTATTGTAATCAAAGCCTTTTTGTATTAAGTATTGATGAAAATAATGACAATACATCCTCTTCTGTTTACTTGATTGATTCCTTTGATTTATGGCATGCAAGACTAGGACATATACATAGATTTTATATAAAGAGATTGCTGCATCTTGGGATAATTTCTGAGATTAATTTAATGATATTACTAAATGAAAAGTATGTGTGAAAACAAAACAAACTAGAAAAACAAAGTTTGTTACTCAAAGAGAAACTGAACTATTTATCTTTAATACACACTGACTTAGGAGTTTTAAAACAAACTGAGAGAAGAGGTGGAAAAAGATATTACATTACTTTTATTGATGATTTCTCAAGATATACTAGAGTATATGTAGTTAGAAATAAAGATGAAGACTTTGAAAAATTCCTTTTATACAAGGCAAAGGTGGCAAATCAACTAAATAAAAAGATAAAAAGCATTAGGTCAGATAGAGGAGGCAAATACTTATTACTTAATGATTTTTGTGAAAATGAAGGAATAATCCATGAAATAACTCCACCATACTCACTTGAATCTAATGGTATTAATGAAAAGAAAAATAGAACCCTAAAAGAAATGATGAATGCTTTACTTGTGAGCTCTGCTACGCCTAATAACTTGTGGGGGAAGCCTTATTGTCTGCATGTTTCCTACAAAATAGAATACCCCATAGGAAAACAAAGAAGACACCATATGAGTTGTGGAAAGGCTTTACACCAAACTTGAAATATTTGAAAGTGTGGGGGTGTCTAGCAAAAATGATAATACTTGATCCTAAATGGAAAAAGATAGGTTTTAAAACTACTGATTGTATGTTTATTGGTTATGCTCAACCGGGTCATGCATATCATTTGTTAGTTTTGAAAAGTGATATTTTTTAACACAATAATATTAGTGAAACTAAAGATACAAAATTTTTTGAAAGTATTTTTGCTTTAAAAGCTGAGCATTGTCCTAGGAACACTAGTACAAAATTCCCTTTTTAAACTGCCACATTTAGACCGGTTCTAGCGGATAAGGTCTTAAAAATTTGACCGGTGGCAGTTTTGTAAATATATAGAACTTTTAAGACCGGTTCTAAAAATAACGGGTCTTAAAAACTTTATCTAGAACGGTTATAAATAAAATCAATCTTAAAATATCAAAATATTTTAAAATGTAAAAAATTTTTAACTTTTAAGACCGATTATTAAGAAAATTGGTCTTAAATAAAAACTTATCTAGACCGATTATAAATAAACCGGTCTTAAAATATGAAAATATTTTAAGATTTAAAAATTTTTAACTTTTAAGACCGGTTTCTCTGAAAACCGACCTTAAATTTTATATTTAACATCGGTTTTTATGAAAATCGGTCTTAAAGTTGAAAAATTTTGAAATTTATTTTTTTTTCACCCTTTTAAAATCGGTTTTAATGGAAAACCGATCTAAAAGGTGAGATATTTCAGCGTAATTTCACTCCCATGTGCCCAGATCCCGCTCTCTAAACCCTTTCTTCTCTTGTCGCCATTTCTCTGTGAGCTCTGTCGCTGCTTGTTCTGAACTCCTCCATTACTCCCCGTTCCTCTTTTGCTCCATTCTCCTCCTTCATTACTACTGTCGTTGCTGTGTTCCTCATTGTTGTTCTTTGATCGTTGTCACTCTCTTCCGCCGCCACCTCTATTCTCCGCAGTGACCATTCTCCTCTGCCGTGACTTCCCTTTGCCACCGTGACTTTGGGTAGAAGCTTACTCCTTAGTCTTCAATCAGGTTAGTGTTCTATTAATTAAAGCCCTTAACTTTCAACTTGTATTTGCTATTCTCAACAATATTAACTCTAACATTATATGGTGGTTAGACACGAATAATTGGACCAAAAGTAAATAAGGTGCTCTCTGACTTGTGATAATTGGCTTGGGTAACTACATTCTAAGTTTAATTATTTTTTAATTTAGTGTGATTGTTTGATTGTCAGTGTTATTGGTTTAGTGTGATTGTTTGATTGTCAGTGTTTAGTGTGATTGTTTGATTCTAAGTTCTGTTTTTTTACTACTTTCAAATGGTGCATGTTAAAATTCGTTGAAATCTCTAAAACTCTATGGTTGTTGTTTTTTTTGTCTATTCTTTTACTCTTGGATATAGGGTGCTGCAAGTGTTGAGATATATAGGGATTATAGTTAGATAAAAGCTAAATGAATGAGTGTTGAATATGATAATAGGGTGAGAGGTTTTTTAGACTTTGCTAGAAGAAATGTCGATGATGGTAGTGGGAAGCTTTATTACCCTTGTGTAGTATGTTTGAATAAGAAGCGACTAAGTGCTGCAGATATATATACACATTTAATTTATGAAGAATTTTGTAAGAGTTATACAGTATGGGTATGGCATGGTGAAGAATTAGAAATGCCAGGTTCATCTCAACAGGGGGAGTAGGCTTTGATGATAATGACACAGATATGGATGATCGGATAGAGGATATTATTCGTGATATAGGGGAAGAGGCTTTTGAGCAATCACATGCATATGGTAATATGTGCAGTGATGCTGAGACACCGCTGTACCCGGGGCGTCAAAAATACTAATTGTTGAAAGCAGTATTAAAATTGGTAAGCTTGAAAGCACGGCATGGATGGAGCGACAAGAGTTTTTCAGAAACTCTTGAGGCTTTTAAGGACATGCTTCCATATGATAATGTGTTGCCTTCTCAATACTATGATGCTAAGAAAATACAGGGATGAAGTATAAAAAGATCTATGCATGCCCTAATGATTGTATATTGTATAGAAAAGAATATGAAGAGGAACAACATTGTCCAATATGTGAAACCTCGAGGTACAAATCAAATAACACCCCTGTAAAAGTGTTGTGGTATCTTCCAGTCATACTAAGGTTTAAGCGCTTGTTTGCTAATGAAAACGATGCAAAAAATTTGAGATGGCATATGGAAAGCTTCGACATCCGGCTGATTCCTCTCAATAGAAGAAAATAGATCAATTATTTCCTACCTTCGGTGAAGAACCCAGGAACCTTAGGCTTGGGTTTAGCATGGATGACATAAATCCTTTTGGTAGCCTGAGCAGTATACAAGAAGACTTGCATTTAAAGCCATATGGTAAGAGAATTTTTTGTCTTCCAGCTGCTCATACTTTGTCTAAGGATGAGAAAAGAAGCTTTTGTGAGTGTTTACATGGCATGAAAGTTCCTTCAGGGTATTCTTCAAATTTAAGAAAGCTTGTGTCGATGAAAGATTTGAAGTTAGTAGGGCTAAAGTCTCATGATTGTCATGTCTTAATGCAACAACTACTCCCAATAGCTATTTGTGGCATTGCAGAATATGATCTTCAACATATTTTGACTAGACTTTGTTTCTTCTTCAATGCTATTTGTAGTAAAGTCACTGAGACAGAAAAATTGGATGAACTAGAAAATGAAGGATATCTGATCTTGTGCCAGCTTCATGGTACATCAAATTGTTCATCTAGTAAGGGAGATAAAGTTGTGTGGCTCTATCTATTTACGGTGGATGTACCCAATTGAATGAACTATGAAAATTCTAAAAGGGTATGTGAAGAATGCAAATGGCCCGAAGCATCTATTATTCAGAAATATGTTTTTGAAGAAGCCATGGAGTTTTGTCAAGATTACCTGTCAAATGTAAGACATATTAGACTTCCTGAACGTCATGATGAAGAAGGAGGTAGATGTGAGGCTATAGTAAAAAGTGTTGATTCTGATGAATTGCAACAAATCCACTTGTACATCTTGAATAATATTGATGAAGTTCAAGATCACATTAATGCTCATAAAGAAATTGTCCAAAAAGAAAATAGTCGAATGATCGAGTAAAGGTTAATTAGGGAGCATGACAAAACTTTTACACATTGGTTCAAACAAAAGGTTGACGGGAAGAATGTGTTTCTGATACAATTAAATGGTTAGCACGTGGTCCTGAGGTTGATGTCATAACTTCGACTTCATTTATGATCAATGGTTATACATTTTACACAAGTCTATTGATGATAGGAGCACCGTCTAGAATAGTAGGGTTATGTTAGTGGCTGAATCTATGCACTTCTCTAGTTCGAAAGATAAGAACCCTAGATTGGCAGCAATACCTTATTATGGGGTTATTGAAGAGATTTGGGTGGTTGATTATGTTAAAATTAAATTTCTCATTTTCAAATACAAAAGGGTTGATGTCAATAATGGTGTGATGATTGATCAGTTGGGATTTACATTGATTGATCTGATTAGTAGAAGTTTTGGAGATGAACCTTTTATTATGGCATATCAAGCAAAACAAGTGTTCTATGTTACTGATCAAGCAAATAAAATTTGGTCTGTAGCTCTCCAAGGAAAAACGGTCGTTGACATTAATCAAGAAATTTGTTCAATAAATGATTTTCTTGAAACTCCTTCTTTTTCTAGGGGTATACCAGAATTGAACGAAGAAGTTGAAGTAGGCAATGAACATGGCACAAGAAACGATTGTCATGAAGGGATATGGGAGGATATCCCTTTATAAAACTACTTTGAAGGTTAGTTAGCGAAAATAATTATCATATATATTGTTGTTGGTATATATAAAACTACTTTTTTTTTATTGTCGTTACAGGGAAGTGAAGGAAATGAGGTGTCTTAGCTGGGACCAAGCTCAACCTATGTGCATGTTAGGTCAAAATGGAGAAATAAACATTCTTAGAGGCAACGTGAACTGGTATGTTGTGAATCAAATATATTGTTACAAATTTGTACTGTTTTATTATTTAGAAACTAGAAGAATAACTATTTTTTGCATGCATATTTAAATTTATATAGGATAAAGGCACGTGAGGGCCTACTCAAATGCAAAGAGCGAGCTAAATTTGTCTGAGTCTGAGTTAAATTGTCTCTTGCCTATTGTTGATGCTTTTTTTTCCAAGGCCTATTGTTGATGCTAATTCATCTGATTCAGGTGGTTCTAATTTTTAATTTTCATCTATGCTACTGTAATATCCCGATTTGTGATGAGGGCTAACGACTCCGACAATTATTGTAATTAGTGTAATTAAGCACTTTTGGAATTAATGTGATGCAATTTTTGGTATACATGTGAGTGGTATTTAAGATCAAGGGTTGAAATTCTTTGACTATGGGTCGGAATCCTATGTTTTGAGATTTTTTGAGCTCATAAAGGAATGAGTAGGATGGTGACAAGTGGCATTTGGTGAGCCATTGGATGTAGCACAAGAGGACAAAATATCACTTTTTTCCTCATTCTCTCTCTCCTATTCGGTGGAAGTGTGTATGGGAAGGAAGAGGAAGCTTGTTCATCATCATCATTTGCATCATATCACCATTTCCCTCTCTCTCTCTCTCCCCTTTTTCTCCATAGTTCCGATGATTAAGGGAAAAGGAAGAAGAAAAGGTGAGATTTTGATGTTTTGCTTGATCTCTAATGCCTTAAATCTCTTCTTTAATGATGTGCATCTCATTGAGAGCTTCAACTTGGTAATTTCAGAGTCTTGAAATAGTGGTGATTTGTGTGTTGGTAGAAATTGAAAGTGCGAGAACCAAGATTCTGGATTTGGCAAAGTGAAGAGGTAGGCATTTAGTGTATTTTGAAGTATTATTTGTGCTTTTTGGATAAGTTTAGTAAAATCTGGAAATTTTCCCTAGTTATGCCAAATGTTGAAAGTATGGATTTCATTGTGTTTGATGTTGGAAATGATCTATTGTGAAGATATTTGAGTACTGGATTTAGTTTGGAATGTTGGAAATGTGTTAAGGGAAATTGGACATTTGTTGTGTTATAGAGACCTAAGAGTATGATTGTGGTCAAATTGGTTTTGGGAGTGTTTTTGAAGTGGCCAATGTATTCCCTAGTTAGTGCTAAGTGTGTATGAGCTTTTGGTAGAGTTTGGGAACCATAGGGTATGAATTTGACCATATGGTATTTTCTGATGTTTTCTGCGTTTCTGGTCTCTGATGCATAACACTCGAGCAGAGGAAGATCATGCTCGAGTACTGTGTGCATTTTCCCTTCTCTGCTTTGAGTTTTGGTTGGGTTCTTTGAATGACGCTCGAGTGCACTTCTTTGTTCTCGAGTGAGGGAAGATCATGCTCGAGTGAGCTTAGGTTTGCTCGAGTGATGGTGTGAATCTAGAGTTAGGGTGGCTCTCGGGTCTTCACTATCTGGTTGATGCCAAGAGTGTGCTCTGACACTCGCAAGCATAGTCGTCTCACCCAAGTGTTGGGGATCATGCTCGAGTGAGCTGGTGCCTCTGGTGTGGTTTGTGCTCTTGGGTTGTCACTCGTGGTGTTGCACTTTTGGGGGCTCGAGCACATTTAGAGTCATCACCCGAGTGCAGAGCTTGGTGCTCAAGTGATGTGAGTACGTTCTGGTCGTTGTAGTTGCTCTCTGTCAAGCACTCGCGGGTGAGAGTTGTTCTCACCCGAGCACAAGTCTTTCATCACTCGAGTGAGGTCGTCTTCACTCGAGTGAGGCTGTCAACAATCTGTGTTGTGCCTTCAAAAAATGGGTCTTTGGGGTAGTTTCTTCCAACCCTTTGGGCATATGTTTAGGCCTCTAGTGGTCACCTAAAGAATCCTAAATGATAACCAACTAAGTGTATTATGAAATTAAGAACTTGGAAAAGAGATTGATCGGTTGTCCCTAATTTGGTATAGGATTTGATATCTGTCGCCCTCGTGAGGTCACGGTACCGGATCTAGTCAGGAAAGATACAGATAGTGACTCTTTCTTTATACTTTATGTGATACAATGTATGTGTGCTATATCATTGTGAGTGATGATTTCGTATGCTGCAAGATATGTGAAATTGTGGAAACACCGCTATACCAATAGTCCCTGAGTCACTAACAATAGTTAAGGAAAGGGCTGTGTGCCTTCCCGGCGATAAAAGGGGATGAGGTTAGGGTGTGTTATATGTGATTATGTGGGCCGAAAGGCTAATTGTAAGCCGAAAGGCTATATGTGAAGGCCGACGGGCCAATTGTGAAAGCCGAAAGGCTATATGTGAGCCGTAAGGCTATTCGCCTGCACTGCCATGCCAATAGTCCCTGAGTCGCTAACAACGGTTTGGGTTAGGACGGTGTGCCTTCCCGGTGGTAAAAGGGGATGAGGGTGGAGTGTGATTTATGTTGCTGATATGAGATGATTTGTTTACATGCTATGTGATTACGTGTGGTATGAACAAGTTGTTACTACTAAGATTCTTTAGAATCTCACTCTTTCCAAATGACTAACCTTTTCAGACAGGGCGAGTAGCTCGAAAGGGAAGTGAACAACCAAGAGTAGCTAGGATTACTCTGAGACATTAGTGGTAGTTGGTTATCTTTGTTTTGGTTTGGGATTACTAAGTGTATACGAGATGTAAATGAATATTTTGGATATGTAATCCCCATTTTGGAAACCTTAAACCCATTATATGTAAGTAAGTAACCTGGGGTTGCCGGGATTCTAGTTTCTGCACTCTGATATTTATTATGTGATTTGATTTTTCAAGTAGTTATATCCGTACGTGAATGTGAGACCAGGAGTAATTACATTTTGAATTGATTTTTGAAATACCCCATCCCGCGTTAAGGGATTATAAATTGTTGATTTCATTTTATTGGTCTCTATTTCACTTAAATTTCATAATTTGGATGTAATTACGGTGAGGGGGTTATAGCTACTACATGTATATCAACAGATATGGGTAAATCTATGTCTACTTGCGTTTTGGATTGTCATGTGATTTGTATAAGATGTTTGTTAAAATGTGTAAGAAAAGAATTTATTTAGATGTCGTTGAAATGACTGCTTGCTAAGTGAAATGTAAAACAGGGGAAATGGTTTGCTAGGTAAATATTTTAAACGGAACAATTTTTTTTTTAAAAAAACAACTTTTTAGACTGGTTCTATTTAAAACCGGTCTTAAAAGACCGGTTTTCTATAGAACCAGTCTTAAAAAAAATTTTAAGACCGATTTAAGACCAGTGTTTTATAGAACCGATTTTAAAATTAGAACTTTTAAGACTGGTTATCTCTAAAACCGTTGAACTTTTCAGACTGGTTTCTTCAATAACTGGTCTTAAAATAATTATTTTAAGACTGGTTTTATAAATAACCGGTCTTAAAATTTTTTTAAGAGCGGTTCTATAACCGATCTTAAAAGTAATAGACTTTTAAAACCAGCTGTATCAAGACCGGATCCGGAACTGGTCTAAAATGTTGCTTTTAACTGGTTTTAAAATTGATCTTTCCACTTGTGGAAAGTTAAACAATTTTTTGAACAAAATGAAGATGTGATTGAAAATTTACGGAGAAGTAAAACACAAAGAAAAGAAAAATCTTTTGAAGATGATTTTTTTACATACTTAGTACAAGATGAACCTAAGAATCTTTATGAAGTTGCCTCTTCTCCGTATGCAAATTTTTGGAAAGAAGCTATTAAAGCAGAGATAAACTCTCTAAATCAAAACAAAACTTGGGTTTTAGTAGACTTACATCTAGGAGCTAAGCCTATTAGGTGTAAATGGGTGTTTAGGAAAAAAAACCTTTCCTGATGGGTCTATAGACAAATATAAAGCTAGATTAGTTGCCAAAGGCTTTACCCAGAAAGAAAATATCAATTATTTTGATACCTTTTCGCCTGTAACCAGGATTTCCTCTGTTAGAGTTCTAATTGCCTTATCATCAATTCATAATCTTGCTATTCACCAAATGTCAAAACAGCATTTTTAAATGGAGACTTAGAAGAGGAAATTTATATGGTTCATCCTGAAAGATGTATTGTTCCTGGGCAAGAAAACAAGGTTTGCAAATTAAGCTAATTAAATACAATGTCAAGTGTCTAACAAAGGTTTAAGCCACAACTAATTCTCCCAATACATCAAAATAAATCAATTCAATATTATAAAATTCATTCTAAGACCTAAGAATCACAATTACAGTATAGAATTAGAGAAATGGAAGAGCAAAAACTCTCTTATTGAAGCTCCAAGTTCATGCCATTGCCTCTATCAACAAATGATTGAGAGGTTCTAGCCACTGCAATCTGTCATCACAAAGTCCCTAAATAAATTCACAATTTCAGCCATGTAACACATTGAATTAATTAACCAATTAGCACTAAATAATGAAAATTGCGGGCTGGAATTTTCACACAGAATCAGAGCAAGCCACGGTTAGAGACAGTAGAGAGCCAGAGAAGAGAATTAAGTTTGCTTAGAATTTGCCAGTGTGATCGATGAAGGATAGAAGGAAAGAGCCGATGATGGTGCTGAGATGATGACAACGGCGGTGGAGTAGTATAGACCAGTGATGGAGGAAGATGAAGTCCGGTGGAAGGACGGAGGTGGCTGTGTGGTGGCTTGGCAGAGGATTAATGGTGGTCTGAACTCACCCCCTGAATCTCGACTCTCAGTTCCTCTACCTTGCGACTTGTCTCTGCTCGTGGCCTGTGGTGGTGGTACGGTGGTAGAGGAGTGACGATGATGGTGGATGCAAGATGGATGAGGGGCAATGATGATTAAGGCTTGCAGCTAACTCCCCCTCCTCTCCGTTGTGGCCTCCCTCTAGCTTTCAACTCTCCCCCATTCTCAGAAGCTCCACCAGCGATAATGGAGGAGTTGTGATCGCTGGCGAGGATGGAGATGATGAAGAATGTCGCCAGCGACAGTGGTGAGCTAAAATGAAGGTGAATGAAAGTGATGAGAGCCAAGATCACCCCTCTGTTGTGGTGTGATGAATCCATATTTTATCATATTTTTTAATACTTTATTTTGAAATTTTATCATGCTATTTTGGCCAAACATGCATTTATTATGATTAATTGGGATTAAAAATAATTGCATGAATTAGTTGATAAAAGGGGTAAAAATGTCATTATTTTCATAATTATCCAAATACATGGTATTACAATAGTTTGAATTTCATGGTATTTTGGTAAAGCAGACGAATTTTGGAAATTTCAGTTCAGTCCCTGAATTTCGGAATTTTAGTTTTCAAAGATATTGTCAGTTTAGTACCTGAATTTCTGAAATGACATTTTAGTCCTGAAATCCGAAAATCAGCGTTGGGCCACTGGAATCAGATTATTAAGGGCATCTTTTCTCATCATTCGCCAAGCCGACACATTCGCACACCACCTCCATCTCTTTCGGCTTCAACCACCTCCAGATTCTCCACGACCACCGCCGATCATCACCATCTCCATTCCAAAACCGACAGCTTCCATCATTATTCTTCTCCATTCTATCCTCTTTATCGCTGCCATGTCCAAGCGTTCTTCAAGCTTCGGTGAAGCTGTTCGTGTGGTCATGAGCGGCTAACTCTTTTATCCGATGGTGATGATGAAGCTAACCTGAGTCCTTGAGCAAGAGTTCTTTGTATCTTAATTTCATCATCTACTTTCTATATGTGCAGATTATAATTCTAGGTTGCTAGAGGTTATAATTTGTTCATATATCTGAGGATTATGATCGGTTGATGTAATCTGGATGATGATACTTGTGTTAGATTTGTACTTATGGATTGTGATTGGACTATAGCACTCTTTTGTTATTCAATTGCTTTCCTATATTCTCTTGAAATTAATTGTTTGCTAGGCTTCTAGGAATTAATTGGTGGTAGAGAGGATCTTTTATGAATCTATCATAAGCTAGGTACTTTAAGGTATTCCTAATTGATCAATTGAGTCTATGTTTAAAATTTGTTTCCATTTGTTCGGATGTTAGTTTGATTAGGTGTTAAATTTTTTCTCCCTGTTTATAGTGTTTTGCTTTTATTTTTTTTATTTTTTTTAGTGCCTTAGCGTGGTTGATAGCTACTGGATTTTATTGCTTGATTTGCTATTCAAAGGTACTTTGCAGCTGATCACTGAATCATTGAAAAAAAAAACCGCATTGTACCATTCAATAGTGCAAAGATGTTTGCTTGGTAGCTAGCATCGAAGCCGTAGTTGCTGGCTAGAAGTTGAAGTTGGCTTTTGTGAAATCTGTACTATCATATTAGGCCTTGGTTTCTGTAATTTTGTGCTGTCATTGACTCTTGAAGTTACATTTTAGTTGCTGGCTATTGGAACTCTGTTGTGGCAGAGAGTTGGGAGCTGAAAATTGAATTGTTGGTCAGTTTATGTAAACATTTGTTGCTGAAATTGTGTAGTGATTGCTGTCCTTCTGTGCTAATAAAAAAATTGAGAAATTGAATTAATTCTATGATAGTTACTGTCATGTGTTATGCTAAATTGTGCAAGATTTCGTCCCTGTCATGAGTTGTGATTGAAGCATTGAGTTTATGGTTTTTGGGGGTTGGAATCAGTTTCTGTCATAACCATTACTGTTAAAGAAGTTTGGGAATTGAAATTCTAAAGTTGTTGGTGATTTTTGTGACTAAAAATTTCAAAATTGTGATATTCAAGTTGTCAAGAATTGGGCAATTTCTTCTGCTACAAATCTGACTGAATTCTTGCTGTAGCAACTTGCTAGCTCTAATCTTTGAAAGACATAAACATGTGACAATGAATCTACCTTGTTGGGTGATCAATTTTTCATTGAATTGTGCTGTTTCACAATGATTTCTTGCCCAAGCTTGGTTTAAATCTGTTTCTATTATCTGCTGGTTTAAACATGTGAATCTTAGCTGCTGGTTTGTGCCTAGCGATGGAATTGAAATTTTGACATAATTTTGTTCTACATTTCTGGGAACTTGCTGATGTAAAGAGTGGACTTCAAAGTTTGATGTGGATTGATGTTTGACATTTGGATTCTGTTTATAATGGGAAATTTGAATTGAAAATCTGTGTTTGTTGGCATCTTGTAGTAGCCATTTGTTGCTGAATCTGTCACTACAGTACCATGGTTTTTGGAAGGTTTGATTGAGACTTTGTGCTATCCTTGTCAAAATTCTTGCACAAGAGCTTTTGCTTGTGCATTTAATCTATCTGCTTCTGTCATTTTGGTGAGTATTCATTGCTGCCAAATCCTGGATACTACCTGAAATTACTATTGTCCTGTTTCACATTTGCATCAAGTTTGAATTTTGGGTCTCCTGAATCAGAAATTGCAGTCCCATTACTGAAAATCTGACCTTATAGTTGCAGGGCATTGGGTTTGCTAAGATTATTTTTGTAGCTACTGACAAGTTGCTGTTATATGCCATCTATGTGTGTTCTTTTCATGTGCTAATCTCACGCATAATCTTGCAGAACTTTGAGATGTTTTTGTGACTTAATTGGACTTTATTGTTAACTCAGTAAGCTATTGGAACTTTCACTATGCTTCTCCAATTCGATAGTGAGAATTCCATTATGGAAAATTGAGGAGTATGAAGTTTTGGCGCACTCTCATGCATGCTGAAATTTTGAAAACTTTTCTTAGAAAATGCTAATTGGATTCAATTCTGGTTGCTGGTTGGGTATCTTGTAACTCCTTTGGCAACATGCTGTTACTATCCTAAATTTCTGCTGCTTTCTTTGAAGTTGTTTTTGCATCACCTTGCTGTAATATTTTTCAACTTCATTCATCTCAAGCTATGACATTGCTCTGAATGAGGATACTTCCCGCTGCTGTCCATTAATTATAGAGCTCCATGCAAAATTGTTTTGATAGTGAAATTGCATTCTCACTAAGCCTTTAAGCTGCTGAATCAAAATCTCACTCCCTATTTGTTGCAATCTGATTTAAGTGAGTACTTACTATATTGAACTAAATCTCATTCACTTGAATTTTTCTGGAAGTATTCTGAATGAGTTTTCTCTGGACTTAAATTGCTTCTGTTGATTGTGAGTCACTGAAATTCTGATTTTTGCTCACTTAGCATAGTAAAATCCCTGCTACATCAATTGCATTTTTTTTGCATTCTCTGTCTTTACTTTACATGCTGAAACACTCATACTATGTGCTTGTTGAATGATAAATCAGTACTGCTGTAACTGATATTGTGTTTGCTGAAATGTGACTTTGCAGACTTTGTTATAAAATTGTTGGCTGAAATTCTGGTTGGTTGTTACTGGAATTAAGAAGTTGATTTGTTGTCATTGATTTGTATGCTATCACTTGGGGATTTTTGCTGTCAAAAATTCATTCCTGAATTTTGTCTTGCATAACTTCATTGCTGCTATTATGACTATTCTCTGCATTTGGCATTGAGCTAAGTCACATAAATTCTCACTTAATTGAAGTGGAGTTTTTGTCACAAACTCTAAATCTACTTTGGGAATATTTTCTGGTGTTGTCATTAACCTTGAGACATTGAGTGGATTAAATGTATGTTTTGGATGCTTCAGCATTGTTGCTATCAAACTCTCAATTCTGCTGTCACAAACACTGAAATTTGCTGTCACAAACACTTGGTGCTGTGCTATTTTAAATTGCTGAGGTTTTATGCTCATATGTGCATGCATTGAAACTGATCTGCTGCTGAGACCAAGATTAATTTTTTGCTGGTGTAGTACCCTGAATTTGTGCGCATATATTTGGTATTGTTTGATTAAGTACTAGTCATCATACTCCAACTTCCAATTCCTGTGCGCTGGGCTGAAACTTTGCTGCATTATGCAATTTTGCTGAGAAAGAAATTTTTACTGACATTTTGAAATAAACACTGAGTTTTCATTGAAATATGTTGAGTTCGTATCCTCTTCATTGACTTTCAATTGCCAATTTTGTCACATGGGGGTACTGAATGCCCTTTTGGTATATGATATGCTTGTTGTTTGATCATTCTATCTGTGAAGCTGATTGAAACTTGCTGAAACTCTGCTGCAATTTGGAAATTTGGCCAAGTAATATGCTTGATTTTTTTTCTCCCAGCTCCCCCTCTTCTTCCACTTCTTATGGCTGTGTTGGTAATATGATGTGCACACTTTCCACACCACAAGCACAATAAGACAATGACCTTTTTAATGATGCTACTTCTGCTTCATCCTTCTCATGTTCATGTAGTGATGGTATTCTTTGCAAAGATTGCGTTGAACTTTCTAAGATGTTAGCTACATTGCTTGATTGTGACGGAGTAGATAGCTATGGTATTCCAATTGTAAGTCATGGTCTTGAAGAATTTGAAGAAGATATGTTTGAGGTTTTTCTAGGTTTCAAAGATGCAAAAGAGGAAGAAAACACCAACAAACCTCAAGTTACACTCAAGGCCGAGAAAGCTATCAAAGAAGACTTTAGGGACACTAATATGGAGATCATGGACCTCAAGGAGGCTATTCTTTCCCATCCCCAAGAGTTTTCCCTAGCTGAAATCAAGGAGAAGAAAAGGAGGACAAGACTGAGCTTCCTCCTAATCTTTCTCTCTAGCTACAAGCCACCATGATAGTAAGGTTGTCTCTTTCCTTACCTTGTTTCTTATTTTACTTGATGATATATTGTATTGAACAAGTGTGGGGGAGGGGGCTAACTAGTAGTAAAAGGTAGCTTGTGTGTTTCGTTTTATTATTTTTAGTAGTGTGCATCCTACCCTAATGCTCGTCCTTGCACAGTTTTGAGATTTATTAATCATATCATCAGTCTATGCTTGCATTGAGGACAATGCAAGGACTAAGTGTGGGGGAGGGATGAATAATGTTTTGTTTTGTGTTTTTAAGAACTCCACTATGCTGTCATAATCTTTCTAGTGGCTGTTTTGTCTAAGTTTGAGCCAAATTTTTCAAAATTTTGAGATGTGTAGGTATGATCAAGTATCTCAATTAGCTATGGTTAGATATTGATGTTGAAACTTGTTTAAATGAAGTGTGTTGCCATATGTTTTAAGGCCAAAGAATGGTGCATTGTTTAGTTTCAATGAATTTGATAGGAAACTAAAGCCTAGTTGGAAGGTATTTTGGGCCTAATTATTCATTTCAGTGTGTGATTCATCCACTTAGTCTACTACTCTCTAGAACTTGTCTTGTTTCTTGCTTGAGGCTACATTTTGCATTGGCATGAGTAGAAATGACATAGGCATTCGTATTTAATAGCTAGTTAACCAAATAGCTGACCTTGATCATGTTATCCATTGTTTAACCTTTTGAGCCTAACATCATTTTTGCTTTCTGCACCTCCATTTCATTCTTGAGAGGATCTATGTGCAGTGCATATTATCATAGAAAGGGCATTATGGTATCTTTGAGCATAAAACCATGTTGTCATGACTTTGGAGGTTGTTAGCGATGTTGAACCTTGTTTAAAATGTGATATTAGAATAGACACTGCCTCAGGTTGTAGTGATTTATCTTGTTAAGTGGCTACAAGTGCAATATTATGATAGAAAGGAAAGAAATAGAAGTAGAAACAAAAGGAAAAAAAAACTGAAGAAAAAAAAAGGAGGCAATAAAAAATGATACAAAAAAAAAACTGAGAGAAAGAAGAAACAAATTGAAAAAAAAAAGAGAAATAAAAAAAAAAAAGAAGAAGAAGAAAAAGAGGAATAAAGAATAAGAAGGGATGTATGAATATCATTGTGTTGCATTTATTTGTTCAATTATACCATTGTGTTCCATGATATTACATTATGCATGCACCTTATGGGTCTTTTCTTTCTTTCATTCACTATTATCATTTAACCCACACATCTTCCCTTGTCATACCATTCTAATCATTTCATTACCTCCAACAATACAATCCGTTAAAGTCCTTTGGATCTACTTTTACTATTTGCTACAAGTAGTGGAGAGCTTAGAAACATTACAAGCTTATGGTACAATGTGGCCAAGTGGATGTGAGAGAAAATACCTTACACGAGAGTTGAGAGTAAACACTTATCCTTATGAGGTTTTCAAATTAAAATCATTTGAATTAAGCTTTGCATCTTTGTTAGCTCTTTTAGCATATGGCATGCTCATGGACTTGGGATAAGTGGATACTTCATTATTTAACAAATGTGATTCTTGAAGCTTGATCATACTTATTCATCTCTATTCTCATTATGCTTTGAATTGGACTTGCTCAGGAGTGCAAGAGTTTAAGTGTGGGGGAATTGATGAATCCATATTTTATCATATTTTTCAATACTTTATTTTGGAATTTTATCATGCTATTTTGGCCAAACATGCATTTATTATGATTAATTGGGATTAAAAATAATTGCATGAATTAGTTGATAAAAGGGGTAAAAATGTCATTATTTTCATAATTATCCAAATACATGGTATTACAATAGTTTGAATTTCATTTCAGGGTATTTTGGTAAAGCAAACGAATTTTGGAAATTTCAGTTCAGTCCCTAAATTCCGGAATTTTAGTACTCAAAGATATTGTCAGTTTAGTACCTGAATTTCTGAAATGACATTTTAGTCCTGAAATCCGAAAATCAGCGTTGGGCCACTGGAATCAGATTATTAAGGGCATCTTTTCTCATCATTCGCCAAGCCGACACATTCGCACACCACCTCCATCTCTTTCGGCTTCAACCACCTCTAGATTCTCCACGACCACCGCCGATCATCACCATCTCCATTCCAAAACCGACAGCTTCCATCATTATTCTTCTCCATTCTATCCTCTTTATTGCTGCCATGTCCAAGCGTTCTTCAAGCTTCGGTGAAGCTGTTCGTGTGGTCATGAGCGGCTAACTCTTTTGTCCGATGGTGATGATGAAGCTAACCTGAATCCTTGAGCAACTAGGGGAGTTCTTTGTATCTTAATTTCATCATCTACTTTCTATATGTGCAGATTATAATTCTAGGTTGCTAGAGGTTATAATTTGTTCATATATCTGAGGATTATGATCGGTTGATGTAATCTGGATGATGATACTTGTGTTAGATTTGTACTTATGGATTGTGATTGGACTATAGCACTCTTTTGTTATTCAATTGCTTTCCTATATTCTCTTGAAATTAATTGTTTGCTAGGCTTCTAGGAATTAATTGGTGGTAGAGAGGATCTTTTATGAATCTATCATAAGCTAGGTACTTCAAGGTATTCCTAATTGATCAATTGAGTCTATGTTTAGATTAAATTGAGAAGTTAGGAATATTGATTAGTAAGGGTTCTTACTAGTCCTTGTACTTAGTTAAGGGAAGAACTCAAAATTAAAATTGGACAATGATAGTTAGTGGACTCAATCACCTAGGACATTCATTTCTTGCATTTACACCCACTTACTCACTTTATACATTGAAAATTCATAAACAAGTAGCTCTTTAGTTTAATTATATAGATGAAATTCACATCCCATACTCTTTGGTTAATTTGTTATTTACACTAGATTACTTAGGAACTAAATATAGGTTCCACGTAGAGATCGACCTAGGTTAGTTGCCCTATAGTTCATTTAGCTTAGTTTTATTTGATAGCCCCACGATATGGCTCTTCACGGCCCCCTTTGTTCTCCATATATTTTGAAAGCAACCTCTGAATGAGACCTAAAGACTTCTACCAAAATGCTGTGTTGAGTTCATGGACCAAACTAGCATTTTTAAGTGTAATGGTAATTATTTTTGACAAGTTTGCCTATTTTAAGCCTAATTTCATATAAATTTAGTTAATCATAGTTAATTAGAAAAGAGACATTTTAAATTCAATTACTATGACAAAACCCCAATTAAAATATGAACATATTTAATAAAAATAGGGATTTGTCACTCAAGTTCACAAGTTATTATTTAAACTTTTTTGCTTCCACATTCTTGAGCAATGTAGGAATTTTCCATTTTGACACACCTACAAATATACAATGACTCCAACAGGAATAACATGGTTTCTCATAAAATTGTGACTCAAATCCAAGGTCTGTAATAACTTGGACACATATGATACACTATATATTGGAGGATTCACATGTGAAAGTGTGAAGAAATTTCGCATCCAAGTTGAAACTTGTCTATTGAGTTGATTAAAAGAATGTCAATTTGTGTTGAACTGTTGAATGAAATGACTGTTAACACCCAACACCCATCTAATTAATAGGAAGACTTAGAAAAGTTATGACGACATAGTGACATAGGAGTTGTGACCTTATATTATTATAAAAGGCCAGCACTTGTCTTTACACCAATAAGATGAGAGCCCTAAGTAAGACGGTTCCCAATCTGTTGATTGTGCTTTTCATTTCTTCTGACTTTCTGAGTCCAATCTCTCTTGCTGATCCTTCAATGAAATGCTCACCTTCACCCGAACCACATCCTCATCCACCATATGCCCGCCCATCTCCATCACCAAAATGCATTCCACCACCACCAGGAGATTACAGACCACCAGTATACAAACCATGATGGAAAAGCAAGCCACCAAGCACGCTTGAGAATGATCACCAAAAGTGAAGCACCCCACTGCCAATTAGCTTATGATCACTGCAACCAGGCCACTCCATATCTAAAGCCTATATTTTTTTTTCCTCTTTAGATGTTTAAGAAATTTGTAATAAATAGTTTTTTGTTTTGAGTTTCTGAATTCTCATGCTAGGGGTTGGAAGCTATTGGGTAAGGATGTAATATAGTTTGGAGGAGGCATTTTGAATTTTTATGTTTGGATCTTGGGTTTAAATAATATAAGGACCAATACACTTAAGACATTTCCCCTTCAAAGTAGTAGCCATAGTTTTTATTTCAACGGGTAACTTATGCCATTCATTGATGATCTCTTCTGCTATTCCCTTTTTGTTAAAAGGGATAATTGAATCACTTTTTGGCACTCCATCAAAGTACCTAGAAGAAAGTTTGTAATTTTCACAAAAACAAATCCCCATACATATTGTTAACAGAACCCTGGAGAGAAATATGAATTTCTTATGAGAGAATTGCAAGCCACACAATGGCATACAATAATCAACTCTTCTTGGGTGAGACTATTAACCCTAAACTTTAAAATTAATGAGAGGTGAGGACTTAAGTTAGCCCTCTCTTATTTGGGTGAGGGTCCTACTATCCTTCACATTTTGATTCATACAATTAGACTTCTATTTATAGGATTTTATAATGATTAACTACATAATTAACATCTTAACTAACAATAGTAATTATCTCAACTAACTAATGACTTTTTTTTTTTAATCAAAACTAACTAATGACTTTATATCTCTGACACACACATGCATATATTTCTTCTTTAATAATTAATAGTGCTTACCGATGTCTTCCCCTAGATGTTGATTTCTTTTTATTAAATTCGATCTTCCATTGAATATGCAGCTATCCGGTGCTATTTTATGCAGTATATACACCCTGTTAATTCCTCAGTCTTTGTTTCTATTTTTGAAAAGAGAATTCCTAAAACTTAAGAGATTTATAATAACATTGGGAACATATTTTTTCAATAGCAAATGATATATTTCAAGATTTTGTAACTCTTGAAACTTTAATATACTTCAGTTTGTAACTTTTATCTCATAAAACTAGAATGCTCCATTTCAAGTCACTTTTAAAGTAGATGTGACATTTTGCCATTTTATTCTTCCTTTAGCTTCCTATGATTTGTGAAACATATTCTCAATGCAACAGAAAGAGACATTTCTTTTAGGGCTTGTTTGGTCTGAAGGGAGGGGAGGAAAAGTAGGCGGATGGAAAATTTTTTTGATTTAAATTTAAAAAAATTAGAGAAGTGGGGTTAAAAATTTTTAATTAATTTTTCTTACTCTTTTATTTTATATATTTTTTTAATTAAAATTTTATTACCCCACTTCTTCAATCTTTTAAAATTCAACTCTTAAAAATTTTTTCTCCCCTCCCTTTCCTTCCAAATCCCTCACACCAAACAGAACCTTAATGTCCCCCAAACATGATAGATTATTATCTGAGGACATGGAAAATGGTTATTGACAACAATTAACGTGCTAGATGCCTTTTTTTTAAACTCATTTTACCCCGTATATTCTCTTTCATAATAGGCTAAAATACTCATTAAGTCATCTATGTTTACATCAAGGTTAAATTTAGTCATTTAAATTTGTAAAGTTTACTTTTAGTCCTTTAATATTAACATTATTAACCTCTTATTAACAAAAAGTGTTGACTCAACAAATTTAGTGAAAACAATAATTTTTAATTTAAAATATATAAATTGAAGAATATTATTGTTTAAAAAACCCTAGGTGCCATCATCATAAACCTTCCATTGTTCTAACATTACCCATACAAATATATGATCTTTGGGAATTCATCCCATCACTGTATACTAGCCGAACATCAAGCCTCTTAAGTCTCTTTTTTTTTTTTTTTTTCTTGGCATCATAATCCCTGCCTGAATTCTACCTCGTACCTTTGCTTTATTGAATCAAGTAGGGGGGAAAATATATATTGCAACTAGATAAGAGATAAAGAATTATTTTCTCTACAATAAACACAAGAAAAGTAATTGTAAGGTGAAAAATTTTCAATTCAACTAGTATTTATATTCTTTTTGTCTCATTCCATCCACATACATTCCTAATAAAGAATTAATATATGACAATTTAATCACTAATTGAATTCATGAATGCTATGAATAATCCTTTTTTTTTTCTTTAAAAAGACGAACAAGAAACAAGAAAAAAATCACAAAGCTCAAGCTTAAACCACTAAATGATTTCAAATCTAATCACTAATTGCCTTAAGATCCCTAACAACGACATTAAAAACTTGATGTTACTAAATTTTAAATAGGCACAGTAAGTGTACAGGTCCTTAAAATAATATAATAGCAAATCAAGATGTCCCCCAAATCAAACTCTGCCACTCTCATTTTCCAAGTAGCTCTGGCTCAGGTTGGTGAAGACGGATGACCTCTGTGCAATCTCGGCTCCCTCTCGCCTCTCTCTGCAAGTAGCTCTGGTTCTTTGCAGGTTGTCACTTGATGGATTTCTCTCACGGTCCGACGGAGAAGAAGATGAAAAGAATCAGAGGATAGCGACGGCAACCGGAGCTGCTTTCGTCCTCACTCCGGTCACCGTCGATGAAACAGAAGACGACCGAAGATTTCTCCTCTCACCCTCCTTGCTCACCCTCTGCTCTCGGATTTTTTTCTATGCGATGATGATGATCTGTAATGAATCCTCCCCTTTACTGTGCGGCTGCCTTCCCCCTCTTCAGCATTTCTTTTGGGTCTTTTATTCCAAAATCCAAATCCCTTCCTCTCCAAAAACGGCAGCGTCCTGTCAGCTCGTGGCTTTCAATTTTTCAGTCCAATGATTCCAATTCCTAGCCCAAAAACGGTGACGTCTCTGCTTTTGACTTTTAGATCAGCTACAGTCAAATTGATGAACCTCTTCCCTCATGCCACGTATCTGATTGATAAAGAGAAACCAACAAAAGTTAAGATAGAATAAAAGATTATAATAATAAACATAATAATAAACTTAAACTCAATCCTTTTTCTTTTCTTTTTTTTTTAAAATGATTAATATTAATATTAAATATTTAAAACTTAATCTATTTTTATTTTAAAATATAGTATTTATAATGAAACCCCAAATCATACATCAAATTGGTATCTTATCAAAATCTCAAGAAATGTCTCAAAATTTGTCTAGATAACTCTCTAAATATATCCAAATTAACCTGTAAATATACAAAATATGGAGAGTTATCAATAGACCTGGACTGTTTATCTAAATAGACCTAACAATATGTCTGAGCCTGAGCCTGAAGCTAACCTATTTACTAAATAGACCAAGTTAAATTTTATGTAGGCTAGGTCATAAGCCCCTGTTAAGAGTCTAACCTATTTCTATCCCTAACCTCTTATTAACAGAAATTATTGACTCAACAAATTTAATGGACACATTAATTTTTAGTAAAAAAATATGTAAATTGAAAAATATTGTTTAAAAAACATTGGTGCTATCATCATAAACCTTCCATTGCTCTAACCTTAACCGTACAATTGCGAATTACATCTCATCAATGCATACTAGCCAAACATCAATCGTCTTAAGTGTTTTTTTTTTTTTTTTTTTTGCATCATAATCCCTCCCTGAATTCTACCTCGTAGCTCTACTTTATTGAATCAAGTAGGGGACGAAAGATATATTGTAACTAGACAAGAGACAAAGTATGGTTTCCAAATGAATGTTGAAATTGTGATGGCATGTTGCATTCAACCTTACTTGTAGATGAAGACGGTGGGAGGGAAAATGAATGATGAATGGAAAATTTAAAAGAGAGTTTAATTGGTTTGGATTTTGGAATAATGAGGTGTGGATTGGTTGGAATCACTATTCATTGGATTGGTTGATTTTTTTAGGATTAAAATGGGATTTTTAATGTATTTCCTATGACATTATTGCATGATTAATCACTAATTTAAGTTATGGACATTTGTATTGAATTAAGTGTAATTAGGATCAAAATGGTTATAATGTGTTAATTATTTATGCAAATAATTTCTTGGACTTTTAATGCTAACTTTTGTTTAATTTTGCATTGTAGGTGTTTGGAAGAAAATTTGAAGAATGTGGAAAATGTCCATTGGGTCATAATTTATATTTTGGGGACTAGGGAAAATTATAGAAAAGATCCCTATAATTTCTGAAAATTGCAAATCGATGAAGAAAAGGGACTGGAAAAATTTGCAGGAAGAACCCAGAAGTTTTGGAAATTATATTTAGCCACAAAAGTTTCATAATTTGCATTGTAGTTCCTCCCGAGAACTTTTGAAAATTTCAGTTTTGACCAGGGAAATTAGTGTAGATTTTGACCCTTTTCTTCCTTCATCGCAAGAACAGAGGGCCTGAAAAAAAAAAACAGAGTTGCACTGTGGGGAAGGACTTTGGCCACACGAGAGATCTTGAGAGAGCTTGAGAGGAGAGGGACAGAGACGGAGAGCCACCACAACCGTTGAGGGCTTCCACTCTCCATCCTCACACTCACCAGCGTTTTCTCTGCCGCTAGAGAGAGACAGAGCTTCAACCAGAGTGCGCCGTGACAAAAACTCAGAGTTAGCGAGACGGAGCTTGAGGGTCGAACGATGAAGAAGCTACATCCATCATCGTTCCTTCTTCTCCACTGAGCACAGCCAACTACCACCATTGTTCGCCATTTTTCTAGACCGGCAGTGACTTGAGAAAAGACCTTAATAACCGTAAGAGAAAACTAGAACCATCAGGAGCTTCAGAGTTCAAGGGCGGATGTTGATTGAAGAGAGACAAGACCACTGATTTTCCTTCCTCCATTGTCTCTCTCTCTCTCTCTCACTACATTGCCGTCACCTGAAGTTTCACTCTAAGTTCACCATTCGTCCTTCTCTTTCATTATTCCTGTGAGATCTATAGATTCTGGCGAGAACCTATTATCTCCGGCGAGTTGTGCGTCATCTCCAGCGAGCTTTTTTGAAGAAGCTGTGATTATTGTTAAGATCATGAGTAGCCGGTTTTCCTTGAGTGTAGATAACGTGACTAGAACTTCAATATGCTATAAAGGGGAGTTTATTGGTTTTCCGTTAGATTATTATATGTATTAATTGTGATCTATTTGGTTTGATTCTGTAATTGGTACATGTTTATGAGATTTAGATGCGTGTTTATTTGTTTTTGTTGGTTAATATTTGTGGTTGATGTACTTGAATTTTGTATTAAACATATTTTCTTATGTTTTAATGAGATTATGCATTGTATGTGATTACTATAGTGTATAGTTAAATTAATTCATATTGAGTGTCGTAATTGTGCTTTCATCAAGGAGGAAGCAAATGCATTAAAATGATTTTCAAACATACATGAAGTGGCTTTTAACAATTTATTTAAGGGATGACTATGAATACGATCTTAGGATTAGTTATTAATTAGATAGATTGGACTCAATACAATTGCTTGATGCTTTCAATTTGACTTGATGAAAATTAACTCCCAAATTATTTTGAGAAGTTAGGAAAGTCATTAACTTCGCTACCAAAACTCATTTCCTCATATACATCCCAATTTATAAAGAAAATACTAAAAATAATAGTTTAGCATTTAATTAATTTGCATTATTCTTTTAGTTATTAATTTCAAAAACCAAAACCAATTGCCCCTTATTTCATTGCATTTACATGACACTTTGATTACTTAAGAATCAATAAAAGGTTCCTCGAGAAGAAAGAATGATCATAGGTTTGCCTATACACAATCCTTAATTAATTTTTGATTGTGGATCCCAAGGCTGGCGACAAAAGGCCCTAATCATTGTTCATCTACATTTGCATCAAGGTTGAGTTTAGTCATTTAAGTTTATAAAGTATACTTTTAGTCTCTTAATATAAACAGTATTCACCTCGCATTAACTGACTCAACAAATGTAATGGGAACATTAATTTTTAGTTTAAAATATGTAAATTAAAAATTAATGTTTAAAAAACGCAGGTACTATCATCATAAACCGTCCATTGTTCTAACCTTACCCATATAGATATATGATATTTGCGAATTACATCTCATCAACACATACTAGCCGAATATCAAGCCTCTTAAGTCTCTGTTTTTTTTTTTTTCTTGGCATCATAATCCCTGCCTGAATTCTACCTCGTAGCTCTACTTTACCCAATCAAGTAGGGGGGAAAAGATATACTGCAACTAGACAAGAGACAAAGAATGGTTTCCAAATGAATGCCGAAACTGTGATGGCATGTTGCTTTCAACCTTAATTACTTGTAGATGAAGACGGTCGGAGAGAAAATGAATGATGAATGGAAAACTCAAAAGAGAGTTTAATTGGTTTGGATTGGTTGGAATGACAATTCATGTGGATTGGTCATCTACATTTACATCAATGTTGAGTTTAGTCCCTTAAGTTTGTAAAGTATACTTTTAGTCCCTTAATATTAACATTGTTGACCTCTTATTAAAAGAAAATGTTGACTCAGAAAATTTAATGGAAACATTAATTTTTAATTTAAAATATGTAAATTGAATAATATTGTTTAAAAAACCTAGTTGCTATCATCATAAACCTTCCATGGTTCTAACCTTACCCATACAAATATATGTTCTTTGCAAATTACATCTCATCAATGCATAATACCCGAACATCAATCCTCTCAAGTCTTTTTTTTTTTCTTTTTTTTTTGGCTTCATAACCCCTGCTTGAATTCTACCTCGTAGCTCTACTTTATCGAACCAAGTAGGGGGCCAAAGATATATTGCAACAAGACAAGAGACAAAGAATGCTTTCCAAATGAATGCCGAAACTGTGATGGCATGATTCTTTCAACCTTACTTGTAGATGAAGACAGTGAGAGAGAAATTGAATGACGAGTGGAAAATTCAAAAGAGAGTTTAATTGGTTTGGATTTTGGAATAATGAGGTGTGGATTATTTGGAATGACAGTTCATGTGTTGGCGACAATTATTGGAAATAAATCTTTAAAAAAAATCATGGTTTGCTATGCGTTGTGAGAAGGAATTGACAAGGAATTGGCTGCAATGAATGTGTTTTAGGTTTTGGCATTTGACAAGGAATTGACAGCTTTAATGAGTTGTGAGAAGATTAGATATTGCAAGGATAAGTGGAACAATGAATAAAAAAGATGGGTAGAACAATGGGTTTACATTGACGGCACCTAAGTTTTTTTAGCAATATTTTTCAATTTACAAATTTTAAATTTTAAATTAATATATCAGCATTTATTTGCCGAGTCAGCATTTTCCATTAATAAGAGGTTAACCATGCTAACATTAAGGGACTAAGCATACTTTACAAGGATTAAATTAAACCTTGATGCAAACTTAGAAAATAATGAAACCTATACTTCAGCCTTCATCATACTTTTTTCATTATTACTCTCCCCCCCCCCCTTACTCAGTTATAAAGAGCATATTTGGAAATAGTATATTTCTTACATATTTATTATTTTTAAATAATTTCTTGAACAACTCAATAGGGTGAACGAGACATTATTCGCTGACCATCATCCCCTTTTACTTTAATTCTTGGTGAAACAAAGGAGAATTTGAAACTGGTAATTATTGACAACTAACATGTTGGATGATAATATATATATCTACATATATGTATATATAACGTTGAATGTTAGTATATATATTTGTACACACATTTTAAAGATTTCCTCAAGTCCAAGATTCTAGCAAAGTTAGAAACGATAATGAATCAACAAAGAACTTTATAGGTGAACTTAGATACTCGTACTCCATATGGTATATGTTGAATAAATACCCCAATGCCATATTGTAGTTGTACTTTCTCTTTCTCTTTCTCTATGGATATGAGTCAAGCAAGACCCTCTAGAGACAATAAATTTTTTTCCCCATTTCATTAATGATCGTTGGATTCCAAACATACCCCATTTGTTTCCGTAATTATTTCTCCGTAGTATTTGATGCAAAATCTGCCTATATGTATATAGATCATGAAGATATATGGGGGAGAGTAACATGCATGGTGAGATAATATATCCTTTACATTGACATTGCAAAATTATGTTATGTGAACATAATATCAATAATTATTGATAGTTTTGCAAATAAAATTACACCCACTTCATGAATGAATCTTTGGAGAACCTTTGTGCACTATTCTTATTCGAAAGACTCAATACAATTGCATCGACTTGACTTGAAAAAGTTATGGACATTAGCGCGCACATATGCAAATATACTGATGCTTGTACTGATAAGATATATATATATATATATATCTCGGAGTATGTGTGTGTCAAATACATATACATATAATATACATATACATATACATATGATATCATTATATATCTATATTGATATGTGCTATCTCCGATTCTAAATATAAGACCTCAATGTACTTTATCCTTCAAATTTATAATTTTCTCCCTGATGAGGGCCTTTTGTCATTAGCCTTGAGGTCTACAATTAAAAATGAATCAAGAATTGCATATAGGCTAACCTAATATCGTTCTCTCTTCTCGATGAGTCTTTTATTGATTCTTAAGTAATCTGAATGCCATGCAAATGCAATTAAAATAAGGGAAAATTGGTTTTGGGTTTTTCAAATTAATAACTACAAGAGTAATGCAATTTAATTAAATACTAAACTATTATTTTTTGTCTTTTCTATAAAAATGGGATGGATATAAAGAAATGAGTTTTGGTAGTAAAGTTAATGGCTTTCTTAGTTTCTTAAAATGATTTGGGAGTTAATTTATCATCAAGTGAAATTGAAACCTCAAGCAACCACATTGAGTCCAATCTACCTAATTAATGACTAATCATACAATTGCATTCATAGTCATCTTTTAAATAAATTGTTAAAGAACCATTTGATGTGTGTTTGAAAATCATTTAACACACTTGTTTCCTCTTAAATGAGAGTACTATCACTACACTCAACTTGAAATAAATCCATCCATACTAGTAATCACATAGAATGCATAACTTCATTAATTCAAAAGGAAAATAAGTTCAATATATAATCCAAGTGCATCGACATTAATTTCAACACAAAAGCAATCCATCATAGATAAATAATCACTGATCTAACTCTCAGAAACATGCATACCAACTACAAAATCAAACCAAACAGATCACAATACATATAAAGAGCTAATGGAAAACTAAAAAACTCCTATTTATAACACATTGAAGCTCTAGTCACCTTCTCTACCACCAAAAATCAAGCAAACTAGCCTCTCATGAACTTAAACATAGCCAAAGCATATTCAAAACATAGGAAATTCATGGAAAATACTTGTTGATTGGATCTGAAGAGGAAAAGAGGGAAAAGAAGCCCTCACTAGAAAATTGGAGATCTTGTCAGAAAACTTAGAATCTGCTAGAAATTTCAGAACTTGCCGTAAGAAGGTGAAGGTGTTGAAGAGAGGAAGGTCTATGGTGGTTCCACTTCTGGTTGCCTAGTTGCAACCATGTGGTGTAAGTTAGAGAAGAGTCATCAGAACTATGAAGAATAATAGAACTTCTAGTGGTGAAGTTCAAATGACAATGAGGATGGTGTGGGGGGGGGGGACTCTCACTGGAAATGGAGGATAGAGAAGGAGCGACAGTGGTGTGTGATAGTGAGGGTCGCTCCTCCTCCTCTTGAAACTCTAGTCAAAGCTCTCTCTCTAGCCTTCAAAACGAGCTCGCGGTGCTATGTTCTCTGTTTGGAATTGACAACAGTAGTGGTAGTCGTGTGGTGGAGCGAAGGAGACGCCGGTGGTGATAGTAGTGATCTCTTCCTCCTCTCTCTCGCAGTCCGAACTCAAGCCCTGGTGTCTCCAAGCTCTTTGTGGTATGAAAGCTGCCAAGTTGGGTTTGTTCTTCCAAGGAAGAAGAAGAAGCATGAGCAAAACCTATTTTGGCCAAGGACCAATTTGTGAACTTTAAAACACACACCGGTGCAAAAATCACGTTTTAAATTGGATAAAAATAACTTTTTAGACCAGTTCTGGATGAGCTCTTGATACAGTCGGTTTAAAAAGTCTGTTACTTTTTAGACCGGTTAAGCAATAGGTCTTAAAAAATCACTTTTTGGAATACTTGATCCAAGATCAGGTCTAAAAAAGTTGACTTTTTAGACCGGTTTTTTTGAAAACCGTTCTAAAAAGTCATACCTTTTAGACCGATTGTGATGATAACCATTCTTAAAAGTACTTTTAAGACCGGCTGTGATGGTAAACGGTCTAAAAAGTCATACTTTTTAGACCTTATATTTCACAAAACCAATCTTAAAAGTTATTTTTGGTGTTTTTAATGAATAATGAATTAATGGTGATGGTGCATTATATATTATACATATAGATATATATTATGAGTTTCTGTGGTTGGTTATAAAATAGTCCAGCGGAAGTAACGTGGGTAGTTTGTTTTCCCGTTTCCTACGGAGCTATGTTCATTTCAGGACTCAGCAGATGATGAGAGGCTAAACTATATCATGGATCAGATGCTTATGCCGGCGATAAAGCTTCTCCATGAAAACTCTAGAAGCACCCTACACAGTACTCCGCCACATCTGTAAGAACAAGTGAACAATAGTTAATGCAAGCTCATACAAAAATTGTTGTCAACATCAAGCCATGCTATTATTGTTTCTGCTAGTTCAAGAATAGATAGATAATCAACAAAATCAAATTGAGGGAACAATACGGGTAACATGAGTAGACCTTCTTGAGAGTGCCGAAGAGGGATCTGTTTCTGATATCCCTGGCCTTGAGGTGGGCATGAACAGTACCAAGTTGCTGAGCAAAGCAGAGCGGCCAGTGGCGGTGGGAGTGAGAACCGACCACCTCTCAACTAAAGTAGAGCCTGAATAGGAAGGGTTGTGGCGGTGAGATTCGGTGATGGAGCATTGGCGCTTAGATTTGATTTTAGGGGAAGGGGAATCGAGGTAAGCAAATTTCTGGAGAAGCTGGTTGGAAGATTTCTTACTGACGTGTTGAATAGTAGGGGAGGCGGCTACTGCAGGGGGAGGCGGCTACTGCAGGTGGAGGAGCAGCCATTGTGAAGGAGGAAGAGGGGAGGGGAATAGTGGCAGTGGATATATAAAAGCAAGGGAGGAAGAAAGGGTTCTGAGAAAGATAGGATTCAGAGAGTGCAAGATTCAATTTAGTTAGGCGCTTTAGATAAAAAAGGCTTTGAGAAAGAGATAAATTTGGGGCAAATCCTTTAGATCGGTTAAAATCAAAATAAGGTCTAAAAAGTTCATCTTTTAGACTAATTATTTGAAACATCAGATTTTAAAAGGAAAAAATATATTATTATTTAATTCTGCATCTTTTAGACCGGTTATAAGAAACAACTGGTTTTAAATGTTTTATCTTTTAGACCAGTTATTAGTGACAACCGGCCTAAAAAATTTCAAAATTTTTTAATTTTTAATTATTTTTATCTGTTTAGACTGGTTGTTTGGATAATCGGTTTAAATAATATCTTTTAGATAGCATATTTTAAGAATTGGTTTCAAAAGTTCTTTATAATTACAAAATTGTCACCGGTCATACTTTTTAGACCTTATCCGCAAAAAACGGTCTAATTGTTGCGGTCTAAAAGGGCTATTTTGTAGTAGTGATAGCATTATGACATTGAGCATTGTTTGACTTAGGTTGGTTTTCAATCCGACTCAAGTTGGATTTGAAATGAAGCACAATGAGTTAATGTATCCAAATGATATAATGAAGTAAACACATCGGAACATCAACTATGAATGAATGAATGATATTAGAATATGGAAGTCAACACACAAAACATAAGATCAAGAAACTTGCAATAACTCGGAGATGGTCGAAGATAACTTCCTATTGAATACAACTGACTTGGCTCAAATATCTAAAGACTTGACTCAAGTTGGTCTCAATTAACCTAACGTTTAGAGATGACAAATGATTATCATTAAGATAACTTGAGGTTAAAGACTGGTGGAATATGAGATAAGAAATAATTAGGGATTAGTTAGATATTTAGGGTATCTATTAGGGATTCGAATAAATATATTTATCCATTAAAATTAGGATTTATTGAGATATTTATCTTTAATATTTTCCAATTATATTTATTATCCTTGTTACTATCTTTTAAGATTATGGTTAGAATTTGTGAGGTTTTTATTATTATTTTAAGGGTTAAGGTATATGTTTGCTTTGGAAGTTGTCAAAAAATCTTAATTTTGCTCGAAAGTTTATTTTGGGAGCAATGTTGCCTAGGAAGTTTTTCAAATTGTAACAATTTCGCTCAAGCCATTTTGTAGGTTAAGTTCGACCATTAGTTGATCAAATATGTTGAGCTGACAGGTCCACATGTCATTCACATCATTTTTTGTTAAGGTGCAAATTTGTTGTGAAAGTTTTGACCTTTAATGGGCGAGACTATTTGATTAGGAGATAAGTAACCTTATCAAATAAGAAACAAATTAGTATTAATTATGGATTTGTTAATTGAGAAATAAGTTCTTGTATATTAGGAAATTAACTAAGCATTAATTTCCTGATTATTTCTTAAAGGGCAAGTACGAGTGCATATAACTTCCTAATTAATGGTCTTCTTAGACCTCTATAATAGGATGTGTCTTTCTTAGCTGAATCTCACCCCTGCCAATAAGATATCTAGCAATCTCTCTACACTTCTATCATCTTTCTTATTCTGGTGGTCTACTGTGCCAATTCTATTTAGGCTATAGTAGTCCAATAATTGCATGAGCCTTATTTTGTTTGAGTTATGAAGCATAAAAGCCTTGACCTAGATCCTAAAATGTGGATTCACCTCAGAACGCAAGTCTCTTCTCTCTCCTAATATTTTTTTTCCTTCAATTAGTTATCTTCTTTATTATAGGGTCTCAAAATATGTCCTGGAATGAGGTAAAAAAACATGAGACCTAATTCAATTTTCATGTACAAGAGAAAAACTCCAAAATTAAATTACTAAATTAGAACAAAGTTAAGATGTCTCCATATTCAAGAACTCTGTTGTTCATGCACGTCCCTACAGAAAGATTAGAAGAAATTATCCCTTAAGATTACTAACGGCAGCTCCAAGATTATCATGCAATTTAGTAGATCTTTCAGCTCCTCCTAGTGCTAAGAAAATCCTAATGGCGATAGCATTTGTAAATAATAGAGTTGATTCAAGTCATGCCTGAGGACACTACCCTTAAGAGCTATTCCACAACTACTGGTAGTTAAGAAGAGGTACTCCTCATAATTAAATGAACCCTTCTTACAAAATTAGGGTGAGCATACCTATGAAAGATAATACAAAGTATTGCAGAAGTACTCTACTTTAGTGTGCAGAAGTACATGATCCGTATTGCAGAAGTACTTTACTTTAGTGTGCCCATAACTTGTATAGAGAATGCCACGACCTGGGGAACCTTTCAAATAATGCAAAGTATGCTATAAGGCATCCCACTATGCCACTATTGGGGATGCCATGAATTGACTCAGTACACTGACCGTAAAGGTTATATTGGACAAGTTACTATCAGAAAATTCAGCTTCCTGACAAGTCTCTTATATCTTTTAGGAAATGCAAATGGCTTAAGTTTCTCTAGATCAATCTTCTCCTTTAAGTCATTAGGAAGCTCAGCAAACATGCTATCATTAAGATCCAGGAACGGATTCAGAGTAATAGGAATGCTACTTGGTACAGCTGCAAGATTCCGAGTCTCCTTCAAGAGATAGAGAACATACTTTCTTTGAGTCATGAGGATGTCCTTCTTGCTTCTCATAACCTTAATATCTAGAAGGTACATTAATGGTCCCAAGTCTTTTGTCTGGAAGTGGGAGTTAAGGAAGACTTTAAGTTCTGAGATTCTAGAGATGTTACTCCCAGTAATCACAATATCATCAACATACACTACTAGAAGAATTATGCCTGATCAGACTGCTGGTAGAACATAGAGTGATCACACTTGCTTTGTCTCAATCCAAACTTATTGACCACACTATAAAATCTATCAAACCAAGCATGGGGGACTTTGCTTTGGACCGTGCAACACCTTCAGGAGGTAGTACACCTTCCCATGCTCCCCCTGAGAAACGAACCTAGGTGGTTGCTCCATATAGACTTCCTCAAGAAGATCACCATGCAGAAAGGAATTCTTGACATCCAGCTGATGCAAATCCTAACTATTGGTGGCAGCCAGAGAGACAAGTAGGCAAACTGAAGTTAATTTAGCCATTGGGGAGAACATCTCTTAATAATCAATACTATAAGTCTGAGCATAACGTTTGGCAACCTTCCGAGCTTTTAACCATTTTAAGGAACCATAAGCTTTAGTCTTAACAACAAACACCCATTTACAACCATAGCCTTCTTCCCAAAAGGTAGGTCAACAAGAGTCCAGGTATAAGCCTGTTTGAGGGCCATCATTTCTTCTTCTCTCGCTACACGCCAACCATGGGAGCTAAGGCTTGGTGAAGGGTGGTAGGGGTGTAGACAGAATCAAGGGCGACAATAAGGGAAGAGGAAGTAGGGGATAAATTCTGGTAGGCACAAATAAGGAGATAGGATAGGCACAATCAACATATCTTTTGGGAAGGCAAGGGGTGAAATTACCTTTTCTGAAAGTAACGGATAGGTCGTCGGATAGGAAAATAAGAGGATCATGCACTATGAAAGCATTTCTAGGACTTTAGATCGAGTTTATTAACACTAGGATGAACATCCCGAACAAAGCACACAAAACCAAAAATTTTTATATCAACAGGAAACAACTTAGTGTTGGGGAACAAAAGGAAATAGGGAGTGTCACTACTAAGAACAGTTGACATTTTGTAGTTAATGAGAAAATATACAGTAAACACAGCATCAGCCAAAATGGTTTTGGAATATAGGAGTAAAATGTGAGAGCTCGGGCAGTTTCTAATAGATGATGATTCTTTCTTTCAGCAACACTATTTTGAGCAAGTGTATGAGCATAAGAAGATTGGTGAAGGATACCATGGTGGTGAATATAATCTATGAATTAGGCGGAAAAATATTCTTTCACATTATTACTTCGAAGAATTTTCACAGGAGTACCAAATTGAGTGCTAATTTTAGTACAAAAGTTATGAAAATGAGAAAACAATTTAGAACATTGTTTCATAAAGTAAAGCCAAGTTGTTCAGGAATAATCATCAACAAAAGTGACAAAGTATCGAAAACTAGTATGAGAAGCAATTGGACAAGGACCCTAAATATTAGAATGAACCAACTTAAAAGGGGATGCATGTTGTTTATTAACTCGAGGTGCCAAATGAACATGATGGTTTTGGCAAACTGACACGACTCACAATCTAAAGCAGACACAAAAGAAAATTGAGGATACAACCTCTTTAAGGATAAGAGTGTCATGTAACCAAAACAATAATGGACTTCAAAAGGAGACAACCCACCATAACAAGCAACAGAACATGGCACCTGATCATCAAGAATGTAATGCATACTGGATTCATAGCCTTTACCAATAATCTGCTTCATCAAAAGATCTTAAATCAAACAATGGTCAGGGAATAGTGAGATGAAACAGTTCAAATGACAAGTCAGTTTATTTAGAGACAGAAGATTAAATGTAAGATCAAGAACATTAAGGATAGAAGATAATTAAATGGATGGAGTTGGTGGAATAGTGCCTAATCTAAGGACATAAACAGGGGAACCGTTGGCGAAAAATATGGAGGATGGGTTGGCATAAGTTGCATATGATGAAAATAAATGATGGTTACTTATCATGTGGTCGGTATCTCCAAAGTCAATGACCCACTTTATCGAAGAAGTAGTAAGACCAGAGGACAAATTACCTATAGCAAGTGCCCTTACAGATGATGGACCAGAATTAGACAGATTAGGTGTTTATGTAACATAGGCAAAACCACGTTGCTGATCACGCTACTGTTGATTCTGCAATTTATGACAATGCTGCTTAATATGGCTAGGTTCCATAATCACAGTAATTGTAGACAATATTTCCAGAAGTCATATTTAAAGTATTAGTGCCTTGTTTGGAGCCATAATTATTGATTTCAAAGGGGCCATGCCCAGCCAAATCACTAGCACAAAAAACATGTGAGAACACATCTTCAAGAGATAGAAGCTTATGGTTGCGTTAAGGTCAAGCATCTTGTTGCATTTTTCTTGGTGTTATCTAAAAGGAAGTTTGTGTGTGAAATTGCTCTATTTTTGAATCAAAATTTGCTATGATTTTGTGCGGGAAAAGCTAGAATTTGCTATTGATAGTGGTGATTTCTTTGTTGACCTAATTGATTGCCCTCTCATTGATCATCATCTTGTGCTAGGTCAAAACATGGATGGACACATTGAACATCAAGATAATGACATTCCTAATAATGGCCATAATAAAGCACCTCACAATAATAATCATATGAATGAAGATATAGGAAATAGGAGCATAAGAGATATAATTTCTTCTAATGTTGATTATAATCATTATGGCTTCTATAATTTTAATGCTAATTTTGAATTTAAAGGACATTTCATAATTGCTTTACCTAAATTTCATGGTAATGAAGGTGAAGATCTACATAAGTATTTGGAGACTCTTCACGTGGTTTGCTCATCCATGAAGCCTCCCCGAGCTGAGTTGGATGAAGCCATGAGCCATGCTTTTTTCTTTTATGTGGAGGGAAAAGCTAAAGAGTGGCTTTATATGCTCCCTCTCCATTTTGCCACCTTGACTTGGGAGCCAATGAAGAAAGTCTTCTTGGGGAAATTCTTTCCAGCTACAAGAACGACTAAGATGAGGAAAGAAATTTATAGCGTTCAATAAGTAAAGGGTGAGAACTTGTATGAATATTGGACTCGATTTTTGGCACTCATTGCTAAATGTCCACACCATCAAATTTCCTAACCACACTTGGTGGAATACTTTTATGATGGGTTGCTTGATCACAATAAAGACACCATTGATGCTGCAGCTGGTGGTTCTCTAATTGATTTAGCCTCTCAAGAAGCTTGGGGTCTCCTTGAAAAGATGGCTGCCAATAACCAACAATTTGGTCCAAGAGAATGAGCTCAAGCATGTGGAGTTGGAGCTTGGTCCAATGATGAGATTTTGAACAAGTTGGCCATTTTAAGTGATCAAATGGGTTGTATGCAAAAGACCATTCAAGTTCAACAAATCCACAATGTTGGTGCTTCGTATCCTCCTCCTATGTCTCAAGCCTTGGTATCTACTTCTTGTAAAACTTGTGGTAGCCCTATGCATACTACTTTGACTTGTCCTTCTCAAGCTAGAGAATGTGATGTGGCTGCTATGAATTATCTAAGGCCACCCCAATATAATGAAAACAATTTCAATGGAGGGTGGAAGGACAATTCCAATTCTAGATGGGGAGGCAATGACAATAGAGGCTATCAAAGGAAGGAGAGTTTCTGTAAAGGTGCTGAGAATTCTTAAAGACACTTTGGGAATCCCTCTATGACTTCTTATCAAGGTCCATCAACTTCAAGAGAGGTACCTATTCAAGAACCTAACATAAAGAGGCCTTGATGAAGATGACGATCAAGCTTTGCGACAAGATTAAACAAATGCAAGTAAAGCATAACAATCTTCAAACCTTTGTTTCTCAATTGGCTAATGCAAAGAGTAAGAATAATGCCAAGAAGGGAACCTTGCCTTCTAATGTTGTGGTGAATCCTAAGAGTTTAAATGCTACCAACTAAGGAGTGGCAAGCAAGTTGGACTTGATGATCCAAAAGAGGATGATGAAGAAATTGTTTATGATGAAAGCATACAAGAGTAAGCTTCCCCATTCCAAGTCATTCCTTCCTCTGAGAGCCAAAAGGAGAAAAGCATATTGCAGAAGACTTCCTCCATTAGTTCTACAAGCCAAAAGAATGAGGGAGCTGTACAAGGAAGCCAACATGAGCATTATAGAGCCATTATCCTAAAGGTAACGAGGTAAATTTGAAAGACCTTTCTTTTCCTCACGCTTATCTTCATGGCATGAAAAATGCTAGTGAAAAGCAAGATTGAAGTTAATATACCTTTACTTGAACTTGTTAAACAACCCAAATATGCCAAGATCTTAAGGGACCTATGCAAATACAAGAAAAGATTCAAGCCTAATGAGAAGGTCCAACTTCCTTCTAATGTGAGTGCATTGTTTAAGCCCCAATTACCGGTTTAGTGTCAAGATCCGGGGAGTTTCACCATACCTTGCACAATTGGAAATTTCACAATTCCTAAGGAATTGCTTGACCTAGGTGCTGCATAAATATGATGCCCAATCTGTTTGAGTCCATAGGAGTCACTACACTCAAGCCCACTAGTGTTATTTTGCAATTAGCGGATCAAACAATTAGATATCCACTTGGGGTGCTTGAGGATGTGTTAGTTAAAGTTTATGACTTGCTCATTCCCTTAGATTTCTATGTTTTAGACATGTCTAAGGAGAGTATGAGTGAAGGTGCATTGATTTTGGGTAGGCCTTTCATGATAACTACTAATACTGAGATTAAAATGAAGGAAGCTCTATAACTATGTCTGTTGGTGATTATTTTGTGCATTTTAATATGTATGAAACAATGAAACACCCACATGAAGACTATTCTTTGCTTGATGTGCATTTTATTAATGAATTGCATGATAATGATCATATTGAGCATGTGTTAGTTTCTAGTAGACATATGAATCATGTTGATGCACATATGATCAATTCTACCCCTTCTAACCCTTATTCTTCTATTTCCCCCTCTCATGGTAGTAATGTCAAGTGTTCTAGTGCTAGTTTACTAGACTACACTTGTTCCACACCATCTGCTGTTTTACTAAATGATGCTTTGCTTGTTGAGTCTTCCACTAACCCAAATTCCCTTGAGAAAAGTGTTGTTTGTGATGATAGTACATGGTATAGTGAAGTTGCTAAGACTCATTCCAAGCAGCCTTTGAACATTTTTAAAGCCTTGAGGCAAGTTTCCAAACTGGTCAAGGTGGTGTGCCAAATCTATACTAATCCACCACCTACCAAAGCGAAGCCTTTGAGGCCTAAGGATGGATTTGGAAGCTCTTCACTACTTCCACTCCATGCCTTGTCCATTGATCTAAGTAAACTCACTTATGAGGAGCTTCAAGCACAAAAGACCACTTTTGAAGTTGGTGACTATTTCATGGCTTATATGCCTCATTACTCTACTCCACATGAAGAATTAAAGGAGACATGGATTGGTCCTTTAGAAGTAGTTGCCAAGTGTGACAAGAGGACTTATAAAGTGAAGGATGGCTATGGCGGACACTTCCATACTCGAGCCAACTGTCTCCGTTTGTACCATACTAGCTACAAGCCTCCATGATAAGGTTGCTTCCTTCCTTTACCTTGTTCTACTATTTTGGACTATTCATTGCATGATTTCATGATGTTGAATAAGTGTGGGGGAGGGCTACTCTAGTAGAAAAAGGTAGCTTGTGTCTTGTGTGTTGTTTTTTTTTTCTTTTCTTTATGTGTTAATCTACCCTTTCTCACATTGACTCTTCGCTGCATTATTGAGCAGCATTGTCATATCATTAGTCTCTACGTGCATTGAGAACAATGCAAGGATTAAGTGTAGGGGAGAGATGGATTGTGTGTTTTTTGTTTTGTTTTTAGGGACTCTAATATGCCATCATGTGTTGTGCTAGCTGCTGCTTTATCCATTTTGAGCCTAATTTTTCAATAATTTTGAGATGTTTAAGCATGATCAAGTATCTCAATTGCATGTGTTAAATATTGATGTTGAAACTTGTCTAAATGAAGTGAGTTTCCATATGTTCTAAGTCTTAGAAATCATGCATTGTTTTATTTTGATGAGTTTGTTAGGAAACAAAAAGCCTAGTTGGAAGGTATTTTGGGCCTATTCGTTTCATTTCATTGTGCTCCACTTAGGCTATTGCTCTCTAGAACTTGTCCTATTTCTTGCTTGAGGCTACATTTTGCAATGGTATGGATAGAGATGACATTGGCATTCATTTCTAAACCTTCTAACCCAAACATAAACCATTCATCATTCACCTTAGTTTATCCCTTTGAGCCTTTCACTTTTGTTTCTAGTTCATTATACAAATGCTATGTTTGTATCTTTTATCAAGTTCTTCCTAGTACTATTGAAAAAAAAAAATGCCATGTGAATAGTCAAAAGAAAGAAAATAGAAAAAAAAGAAGAGAAAAAGTGTGAAAAAAGAGAAAAATTCAAAAGAAAAAAAAAGTCACAATGGTAAAATATGTGAAATAAGTTAGTTCTATAGTGCTGAGTGATCTAGCAAATTATTTGGTGCAAGCATAGTATTTATTATATTTTCCATCATTTGGCCTATTCAACATTACAACCTTACACAGTCCTTTGGATTTATTTATGCCATTGTTGCAAGTAGTGGAAAGATTAGAAATATCACAAGCCTATGGTAGAGTGTGGTCAAAGTGGATGTGAGTGAAAAATTACCTTACATGAGAGTAGAGTGCAAATACTTATCCTAGTAAGGGTTTCCAATTGAACTCATTTGGATTAAGCTTTGCATCTTTGCTAGTTCTTCTAACATGTGGCATGCTTGTGGAGTTTGGATAGATGGATACTTCACTGTCTATCAAATGTGATTCTTGAAGATCAATCATACTTGTTCATCTCTATTCTTGGTTCTTGGCTTGAAATGATTTTGCCCGGGAGTGCAAAAGCTAAGTGTGGGGGAATTTGATAGAGCTAAATATTTACATATCTTTTAGTGATTAACCTTAGACTTTTGTGGGATTTGATGAACTATTTTGGGCATAATTAGGTATTAATGTGAGATATGAGTGCAAAGGTGATTTGGGAATTAAATTGGCTAAATTGATATATTTTAAATAATATTTGTTATTCCCATTATTAATTAATTATGAACATATGATATTACCTTTGTGCATCTCATAAATGTAGGTGATGACATGGTACATTGGAGTTTAATGGAGGGCAAAGATGGAATTAAAGAAGAGCACATGTGCAGATTTAATTCCTAATTTTCTAATTTTAATAGGCATGAGAAAAGAGTTAGGTATTGTTTGGAAGCTGATTTTGAGATCTAGAACTATCCCTTAAATTACCCACTTTATTTCTATTTGCCAAACATGCCCTTAAAGAATTTTAATTCATTCCCAACTTGAAAAATCAGAGGGAATTGTATGGCAATAAAAAAAAAAAAGGGATACGAGAGATCACATTTATTTTGGGGGGGGGGCAACGGCACTTTCTCTGGATCAAAGGCTTGCTAATCTCGTGGCTGCCTCTTATGCTTTCCCACTCCAGCTTTCTCTATTCACATAGACCATCGCCTCTCCTTCTCCTTCCACTTTCCATCGATTAATTCCCTATTTTCTCTGTTTTTCGGATCAGCAACGAACATGACAGTCCAAGGTCCAGTAGAGCTGATTTTTGAATCATGAGCAACTAGAATCTTTCGTCCGATGGTGATGGTGAAGCTAACCTGAGTCCTTGAGCAACTAGGGGGGGTTCTTTGCATCTTAATTTCATTTTGCACTCGATGTATATGTAGATTATGATTCTAAGTTGCTAGAGTTTATGGTTTGTGTATATGGCTGAGGATTTAATCAGTTGATGTAATCTGGATGATGAAACTTGTGCTAGATTTGTACTCATGGATTGTAATTGGACTATAGCACTCTTTTGTTATTCAATTGCTTTCCTCTATTCTCTTGAAATCAATTGTTTGCTAGGTTTCTAGGAATTAATTGGTGAAAGATAGGATCTCTTATGAATTTAGCATGAGCTAAGTACTTAAGATACTCCTAATTGATAATTGAGTCTAAGTTTAGATATAATTGAGAAGTTAGGAGTATTGATTAGTAAGGGAACTTGCTAGTCCTTATGCTTAGTTAAGAGAAGAACTTAGAATTAAAATTGGACAAGGATGGTTAGTGGACTCATTCACCTAGGACATTCAGCTCTTTAGTTTAATTAGATAGATGAAACTCACATCCCATTCTCTTTGGTTAATTTGTTATTTACACTAGATTACTTAGGAACTAAATATAGGCTCCACGTAGAGATCGATCTAGGTTAGTTGCCCTATATTGCATTTAGCTTAGTTTTATTTGATAGCCCCACGATATGGCTCTTTAATGAGAAGGAAAATGAGGTGTGTGAGAGAGATAATTAATACAGTATAATGTGTAATTAACGTGGAGGTAAAATTGTAAAAAGGTTTAGTTCAAAATTTAAGACATCCTTTGCGAGTCATATGTAGGGATAGAAATAGGCTAGGCCCTTAACAGGGGCCTACGGCCTAGCATATTTAGTAAATAGGCTTGGCTTTGGCTCAGGCACATTGCTCAACTTATTTAGATGAACAGGCCAGACCTATTTTTATAAGGTCTAGCCTACAAGCCTACAGGTCTTGCCTATTTAACTTTTTTAATTTATACAATAATATAAGAATATATAATATCATCTAAAAAATTCTATAAATTATTTATAAATTTACCAACTTAACATTAATTCTAAGTTTCACATTTCATCGTTATTGCTCTTAACCCTTACTTTCGCATCAATCATTAAATCCCCACCTCTCTTCTATCTGATTGATCAAGATGACAATGCTAACTCACTCCCTCTCCCTTGATTTGCGCTGTCCACTAAAGCGTAATAATTTATTTGAGTTTATTTTAGTGCCAAATGAAATATTATAATCTTAGTAGGAGGAGTTTGTCCCAATTTATGTGGGAACACTAAAAGAGATAGAATATAGTTTGACATGTTACTTGTTATGCTTAGTCAATTTCAGAAAATATATCTCATTAGTCAGCAGATATTAATTTTTCTTATTCCTATTTGCTTAAACAATTGTTGTCACTAGATATTCTTGTCTTTTCCTTACTAAGCCTTTATATTACAATGAGAATGGATGTTAAGCTTTTAAGATATAATGTAATATTTTAAATTAGTGTAAAGGTTGTTATATATGAATTTAGATGCATAGCTTTTAAAGAGTATTTAAAGGTTTATATTTTAAGTAGGCTTTTAAACATGTTTTAGGCCCTATCAAGCCTTTTGAAGGCCTAGACTCAGGCCTAAAAACAAGCCTACTTATAGGCTCATGCTCAGGCTTTAAATTTCTATTGCAGGCCCAGGCTT
Organism: Inga laurina; assembly: GCA_963855925.1. Classification (NCBI taxonomy): domain Eukaryota; kingdom Viridiplantae; phylum Streptophyta; class Magnoliopsida; order Fabales; family Fabaceae; genus Inga; species Inga laurina. The sequence goes on from OY979704.1 coordinate 30,685,790, forward strand.
ATTTAAGTAAAGTCTAGCCTATTTCCACCCCTAGTCATATGTTATAAATAAGATTAGGCCATCCCAAAAACTCTCTTAGATATTGGACTATAGAGAATTTAGTGAAAAACTTGGTGATCTTCCCGGAATGAATTTCAATAATTAAGGTAAAATGTGCTTTTTGGTCGCATATCAAGAGAGATTTGAAACTTGACAATACTTCAAAGTGTATATCCTGAGTTTGGCAACTTAAAAACTAAACAGCAAAATAAAAAGTGTTAATACCATTTTGTTTCCAAAAAAAAAAAACAAAAACTCTCCATCATATTAAGCATGACCTAGGTGTTGGTCGTTTTACATATAACTTTTTATTCATCAACACTATAAACATTGTGTTTTCGCCCCCGACTTGCAGGAAATATTCCCAATGAAATTAGAAGCCTTGCAAATCTGAAATATATAGACCTATCATTCAATCAGCTATTTGGCCACATACCAAGAGGCATTGGAAATTTGACTATGCTTCAACATCTAGATCTTGGAAGCAATAACTTAGAAGGTATATTTTCACCCTCAAAGTAATGTGCTATTATCATTTTTTCGGTTAACATGACATTCTATAGATCAGCATCATATCAGTAATGATGTTTCGTCTTTTGTTGCCATGATGCAAGAGATTTTCAATTAATGGTTATATTTCTTTTACGAGATATAGTGGCTTCATTTTAATAGCTTTGAAGGTATACAGACTAATTATTTGTAGATTGCAAAGTTCTCACAATCATAATCCTAGCTCAATAGAGTCTAAGACTAGTCTAAAACTTAATCAAACAACAAAAAATTACCATAAATAAACGATCAGGAGATGAAAGTCAATCACCTGCCCATGAAAATAGGTTCCAACTAATCCCATATATACTAACAATGAGCATTGATTAATCAATTATGGCCAATAAAACAAGTATTGAGCACGCGAGGGGATAAACATATATATTGCTGTAATAATAGAAGTGAGAAAAAACACACTAATCCATAAATGAAGCCACAACGAATATATATTTGAGAAAATATTTGCATACTCCAATGAAGAAAAAGCTTTCCTAGGATGAAGCTCCATATACTTCTCCAGCACCTCAAATTTTACACTAGTATATTCAAGCAAACCTGGATGATTAACTGAGGAAAACCTTATGCTAGAGAAGTATTATCTTAGCATCCCTTCACCGATCCTTACCAACTTGGCCCCCTCTAAAAATAGAGATGATGTGGACAACTCCCTCACGTGAGTCCAAAAATGTGACACCCTTAAAGCTTGAAGAAGGATTAAGAGTACAAAAATGAGATTAACCCAAATAACTAATGAAAATGAGTAAGACCTGGTTCACAAAAGAAATTTTTTACAACTTAATAATGAGTTTATTGCCCCAAAATAAATATGGATAAGAGATATCAGAGACTTAAACATGCATTGAGCCCAAGTCCAACAACAACAACAAAAATTGAGAAAACAAAAGGGAGAGGGGAGACCAACAAGTTTAGTCTAGTAGAAGGGGCTAGTCCCTCATAATATAGTGAAACAAGGTCTGAATCCCCATTAGAAGAGTTATCACATTTAGTGCCCGACAATTCAACAAATAGGATTACCTCCTTTGTTGCCACAGCGGATTAGACAAAGAAGAGGGCATACGCTCTGTGCCGTGTGCCGCATCATCACACATTTTCAACTGCGGCAAATGGTGCCTGCCACAACTTGAATTTTGCTGCCAAAAACATCAAATTCTGAGAGCTCATATTTTGCATTACAAGCGACTTAGTTGTCCACTTGAGGCTTGGAATAAGATCTTTCCAACGACAGCTAATTTACAATCATCCGATAACCAAAATGTAGTATTTGGAATGCAAAAACCAAACGACCCTACTTAGACACTTCACAAATTTGTAACCATATCATGGCCTTTTGACCAAAATCAACAGCCAAACAAATTACAAGATCTAATATGAACATGAAAATTAATCCTTTTGCCATATGAACAATTTTACCCTCTTGGACCGGCCCATATGTCCCCGAAAGCACATGGAGCAACTGTTATAGAGTGCTCTATTCGAGGTAATTACAACATATAACTGAGCTAAGGGAATAAGCACATCAACCTTCCACTCCCATCCCCACAATGACTAACCTTTGCTGTGAAAGGTGATCTAGTCAATTAATCAAAGGTTAGGTGTTACATTCCACAACAACATAATTTTATAATAAATACCATATACTTGACACTTCCATGTCATGATCCGTGATGCAAACTCACAGTCATCAACCTCAGAGTAATACCCTTTCAATACTGAAGAACAGCCTTCCCTTGTTGGACCACAACTCAAAACTATTATGAAATCTGTTAAATAAAAGTGGTGGGATATAAATTTCAGTAACTGAGGGAACTAACCCTATACAAAAGCATACTATTAATAAGAGTGGTCATAAAAGAGTGCTTAAACAATAATACATGCCAGAATTCTCACTAACAATCGTAGTATATGATCACCATATACACCATGATTTGGAAGTAAGCTTCCCTAAGAGGCTGAGGAAATTCCTGGATTAAGCCAATCCCAAACCTTACACGCCTCAATAGCTAGCACACAATGCAAGTAACACATTGTCATTCAATCAGGGATCGCATGTAGTAGGTTTTCACACCTTGCTCTATGTTTACATATTCGAGTTGTTTAGCCATTTAAAAACACTTTTGATCCAATGGAACCCTTAGAGAATAAAAAACCTAGATACTTTTCTTTATGTTCTTGGGTTACTAACTCTTCCTTTAATAAATGGTGAATTTTTGAAGATTTGAAATTTCATAACCAATTCTACAAAAATCCAATTGAAGTGGAATCAGCTCTACTTTAAGCTTTTGGAAACCTCTTTGAAAGAAAAATAATACATGGGTTAACCTCTGTCTCGTTTTTCTTCTAGAAACACTTGCTTATGAAAAATAGATAGCGTATTTTCTCAACAACTTTTAATTTTTTTGGGTCATGTTAGAAAAATCGTATCTTTTAATTAATCTGCACATCCAAAAGTTATGAAACATGACTCATTTTAAAGTTTTGGATATATACTACTTTTCTGCAAAATCCCATAATCAAATTCACAATTTACCTTGTCATACATCACTCTCAAAATGGCGGCTTATAATTACAATAATAGCCAACAAACTATCTACTTCATACATTCTTCATATGCTTGTGGCATAGCACTTACCTTTCTCCTCCTTACGGAGGTTAATTACACACCATCTCAAAAATTTAACTTAATTAATTAAACTTTAACAAATCCACACACATATATACAAACGGATACAAATAGATAAATAGTAATCAAAATAATAATAGCTAAGTGGCTTCCTTGTGGTTTCCATCTACAAATTTCCTCCGCAAGCTTGTTCTTTCTTTTTGATGTACTGGCTCCCGTGGTGTGTATATGGGAGGGAAGGGTGAGTGATGCACTTCGCAAGTATATGGGTCATGCCAAATAATAAAGTGATGAGTGAGCTAACGTTCCCACGAGCAATCAAGTAATTAATTTTTAGGTATTAAAATCTCCATTTCTTTTAAGTTAAATGAATCTAGTTATAAACAAATTCAAAGAAAAAAAATAATGAAAACTGCTAATGTAAAACCCAACCTTGAGTCACTAATCTCTCACTAGCTCTCAAAATCTTATTTTCACTTAAGTAGTTAGTCTAAATTTTAATTTTATTAATCTCCAGTATTAATAGCTACAAGTAGCTGTTGATTCACCTATAACCCTCTCTCAAATATAAAGGGCTATATCTAGCATAATTACCCAAGAGGCAAAACAATTCCAACACACTCATCATCAATTATATGCATCATTAGGTATATGTCTTTCCTAATGGAAAAATTATTAGATTATAATATAATAATATATCACTTAATCTCATAGCCAAATTCATCAAGACAAATCCTAATTCTCTAATTCATATTTAATGGTAGTCAAGCGTCAAATGGACATATCAACAGAAGACTAAGTAATCAAAATTAACATAAATCATAACTAATAAATGAAAATAAAATCTAGTTCATTAGTGAGTTCATAATTTCTCTATGTCTAAAAGTAAATTCGCTGCTGTTCGAATCTTTATTCTGCGGTCCAGATGGCCATTCTCTTCTTTGTCCTCTTATATTTAGAACCTTGGGTCTCCACGTGTATCTCCTTGTGCACATTATTGAATCCAATCAAATCTTCATTTGCGGGTCCACGATACTATCATTCTGATCCGAAATCTTTCTTTTAAATATAATATATATCATATATATTCTATTAGACATGTAGATAGATCTATCTATGTATATATATCTTTGATGCCAGCTCACGCCTATTGCTCCCTGAGATTTGCTTCCTTTTTTTTGTACTTGGCATGGGATTTACTTAGGTGCTTTTTAATCTAACATATATATATATATATATATATATATATATATATATATATATGATACCATAGCTTATGCAGACCTGGGCAACATGCAATTTTCATGCGGAATTTAAAGTAAGGATATAAACAAGGACACACTTGCAAAATCAAAGTCTGTACAGATATTTACTAAGAGGATAAATAAAACTAGGATGATCTTTGACCGATGTTGATCCGGGTCATAGAAGGAACCATGTCCTCTTTCATACATGGACCATTTACAGAGAATTCCTTTTGAATCTCACACAGAGCATTCATTTATTTGGAATCTCAACCTTCTTCCTTCAGACCATATCAGCACAGCCTTCCTTCGTTTCCTACTGGAGGCGTATTCATCCTATTTTTATTCATCCGAACATAAAAAGACTTTTTTTTTTTTTTTTACATATTGCCCAGTAACATAATCTATAATACTTCTCTTATGATCGCATAAAATTTCCCCCTTAGATCCCTAAAAGGAGATTAGCCCATCATACCTGATTATCCTTCAATAATTGTTGATTAAAGATGATGTTGGTTGCAGCTATCACTGAGAATTGCTCGCACAGGTCAGAGAGACGAGAGAGATTTCAGAATTTCTGTATATTGCATTCAAAGATTGCTTACAAGAGGGGTGCCCGACTGAGGAGCTTACAGGGGCTTTTTATAGACTCACGGACTCAACTCTAGGATTACAATTGACTCAAGTAACTATAACTCTAGTCACTTTTACAAGACATTACATGACATCTGACATACCAAAGGACGATTACAGATAAAATTTGATAAAAGATAAGATTACATGACTCAACTTTGTCGGCCATCTTCTGATTGTCTGCTTCTGCCGACACTTATACTTGTCTTCTTCTTCTGCCGACACTCCTTCTAGAGTAAACTTGGATCTACAGTGATAGAAGGACTTTTATCATTTCCTCGAAATTCATGGCAATATTCACACTCATGATTCAGATAATCATTGATTATTTGACATATTTTTCTCTTAGTATCTGGGGTATTCTCCATCTTATTCTTCTTTATATTATCATACCATAGTCCAAATTGTTTCTCATTGGATCTATCATTAGATGGCTTCTTCTTTCCGAGGGCATATACACATGTTTTATCAGTGGAATAATATACCCAAGGATATTCTTCTCTTCCAGGTGTCATATTGGCCACCTTTATACGGTTCATCTCTTGAAAAATTATATGATAATCCTGAGCTCTTATATTAGATACTCTAAACTGGAAGTCTTCATCATCTGATATATCTTCTTTAATCTCTGGTTCATACTCCAGTGGCTTCTTGGTAGTCCCAAGCCTAATAAGATTTATAGGCATATAGAACTTTTCTGAAGTCATCTCAGCTACAGTTGAATAACACCTTATGAATACTTGATTTTGAGTTACAATATCAAAATACTCTCCAACAGCTTTTACAAGTTTCTGAGGTAATTCTGCAATTTCTTCCAAGGATCTGGATGGATACATACTTTGGATTAAACCATATTGGTACAGGGTTTTTACAATTCCTGAAGGAGTTCCTGGATAAATGATGGCTTTATTGAAAGCATAATGAGATACATATATGATGGTTTTATGGGACAAAGATAACTTATTCAACTTTTTGATAATTACTTTGTAGAAATTATATTGTTTGGGTATTTCAAAAAGATCATTATTGGGTTCTTTCTGAGAATGGTTATTCTTTTTGGTCTGGTCTTTTTCTTTTTCTTGAGAGGTCATTATTTGGGAAAAAGATAAATTTTCTGGTACATTCTGGCTTATAGGAGTTGAGGTTACAAAAGAATTAGAGGTTAAGGGTGACTCAAGTCCAAATGACTCGATTAAACTTTGAGTGTTGCGAGTAGAAGACTCGCCTGGAGTGAATGACTCCATTATAGGTGCACTTGGCTTATATGGCTCAACTTCTTTTCCTTTATAGTTCATATCATGGACATCTGTCCTTATAGGTGATTTGGCAATAGCCTTACAAGTCTCATTTTGGACATCTGTCCTTATAAGTGGATTGGCATCAGCCTTACAGAGCTTCAAATTCTCAAGCTGAATATAGATGTCATTAAGTGAATCATTAATACCAGATATAGAGCTTGTAATCCCTTGTATACTAGTACTAACTTGACTACTTAATAGACTCATATTCATTTCAAGAATATTCATCTTCATTATAAGTTGGTTCAATATCGGGGAAGCATAGGACTTCTTCTTCTTACTGGCTCCATCTGCTTAAATAGTCAGCAATTAAATTATTCTTTCCTTTTATATATTCAACATCATAATCATAATAAGCTAAATCAGATTGCCATTTAATTAACAGTTTACTACTTAACTTATTCTGTTTTATTCCTCTAGACAACCAATGCTGTACTTGTGTATTATCAGTCCTTATTATAAATCTATTATTAACTATAAATAATTCTAATTTTTCAATGGCTTTTACAGCAGCTAATAATTCTTTCCAATTAGAGTGATATCTACTTTGAGAATCATTAAATTTTCCACTAGTATATCTAGTTATTTTTTCAGTTCCATCTTCATCTTCATAATATAAAGCAGCTCCCCAATAATTATCAGAAGCATCAGTATATATTATCCATTTTATATCTTCTCTTAAAGGTATGGTTAATTTTGGCAAATCTTTACACAAAGTCTTTATATTTTCTATTATTTTTTCTATATTATTATCCCATTTCCATATAGTTTTTTCTCCTGCTAACTTAGATATTTTAGAGGTTAATTTTGATAAATTGGGTATATAATTTCTAGCTTGATTCACTAATCCTAAGAAGGATTGCAAATCCTTTTTATTGTTTATTTTCTTAAATTGTAATATTTTTTGACTTATATGATCTTGCAATTCTATTCCATTTTTTGTTAAAATTTGTCCTAAAAAATTCACTTTTTCTTTTCTTAACTCCATTTTAGATGGTGATATGTTTAATCCTTTCTCTTCTATTATCTTTACAAATTGTTCTAAATGGTTTTCATGTTCTTTCTCATCTTTTGAAAATATTAATATATCATCTATATAAATTACAGCAAAATCTCTTATTGGTAATAACATTTTTGACACATATTCTTGAAATATACTAGGGCTATTATGAAATCTCATTGGTAATACATTCCATTCATATAATCCTTCTGATGTACTAAAAGCAGTATATTTTTTACTATCTTCTTCAAGTTTTATCTGAAAAAATCCTGATTTACAATCGAATTTACTAAATATAGTTTTTCCTCTTATTATATTAAATAATAAATCCATTTTCGGTATAGGATATCTATTTCTTATAGCTAATTCATTTAACTTTTGATAATTTATAACCATTCTAGTTTTTCCTCTTTTTTCTTCACTATGTTTAGACACTATTATAGCTGGTGATGAATATTCTGATCTACTTTCTCTTATAAGATTATATTTCTTCATTTCCTCTATATGCATTATAAATTCTTTTTTATCTTCTTTAGTCCATGCATAAGGTTTACAATTTATTTCTTTACTATAATCTTTTAATTCTATTTTTGCTAAAGGCTTAGATTTTTCCCAATGTACTAAAGGATTTTCACTATAATTTTCTATAATTCTTTGTTCTATAGTTTTTACTTCTATTATGTTTAATGTTGCTAACACGTGTTGTATTTCTACTGGATTATTATTTTGTAAAAATTGTACTTCATGTTCATTATTCTTTTTCTGAAATTTTTCATCTTTTCTCCTATATGGTCTAGTTATTCTTATACCCCAAGCTTCATGTTTACAAGGTGTTGTTAATATTAAGGCTTTACTAATCATATGTATAGGAAAATATTGTTCTAAGAAATCTAATCCTAAAATTACATCACAAGAAGGTTCATTATATTGGTTCAATTCTTTTATTATTAATTCATAGTTTCCTATTTGAACTTTTACATCTTTTGCTTCTAATTCTAACATATGAATCTCTTTTCCTGCACTTTCCATTCTTAATGTCTTATTCTTCCTCTTCCATAACTCAGGTGGTAATACATTATATTTAGCTACAGTTAGATTTGCTCCAGTATCAACCAAAGCATGATATTTTCTTGATCTATATTTAGCATATATAAATTTTATAAGTATGTAATATAATGGTCTACTCATATCCTAGATAGTACTTCTAAATGTTTCTTCAATGTCTTTTTAATTTCTTTTCTGTCTTTTCTTTCTCTCATTACTCTAGCATATTCTTCTTCATATAATAAATAATGATTATCATAAATAAAGTTTAATCTTCTATTTTCCCATTTATAGGTTTTACTTAATCTCTTAATTATCATTCTCAAAAAGCTTTTATCATTTTTTGGTATAATTGTGATATATTCTTTTCTATTATATGCCCAATATTCATTATCTATAATCAATCTACTTTTATTTCTTAACTCTTCATTTAACATATGAATGTCTCCCATATTAAACTCTAGATAATAAGTCTAATTGTTTCTTTAATTCTTTCTTTATACTTCTTCTTTGTCTTTTCCTAGTTATGACTTCATTTACTAACTGTATGTACATTTGATCATTATGTTGAACTATTTCTAACAATTGGCTTATAACTGTATGTTCTATTTTATCTGTTTTGTTTGTTTTATTTATTAAGTACCTTAATAATCCTATATTACTTTTAGGTATTCTTATATCATTATTTTCTTTATTGTAATACCAATTATTTTTATCATAAAGTGTGATTCTTCTATCCATTAAGCTCTAGATAATACTTTTAATCTTTCTTTTAATACTTTTTTAATATCATTTCTATTCATCATATTATTAATTACTGCATTATAAGCTTCTACAAAATCTTGAGCTCTTATATGATATACTATTCTTAATTGTTTTTTTTCCTTTTCATTACATTTATTTATTTTATGCACTATATGATTCATCATTGCCTTATCTGCTTTAGGTATTATTATTTTTTCATCATCAATATAATAATAATCTTTATTTTCATCTGATAATATTACTCGCATTATTTTTGCTGTTTGGTGTGTATTGATCATCATATTAACTTTTGAATTACAATTGTTTGATGGTTTATGTTAAAGATTATTCTATCTGTTTGATTTCTATAAGGTTTTACTTTATCTAAAAAATCTTTTCCTAATACTACTTTATGTGATTTATTCAAGTGTTGTTCTACCCATAAAGTTAATTGTATTACATCTCTCTTATTAAATCTTATTACTATATTTGTCTTTATTCCTTCATCTGTTTCTTCATATTCATTTTCTATATATCCTAATTCTATCTTACTTTTTTCTTCATTTTCATCTATTAATGTTATTATTTCTTGCCATATTCCTTGCTTTTTTATTTCTATTATTATTTTATCCTTTTTATTTTCTTTTGTTATATCTAAATTTGTTATCTTTTGATTTATTTCAACTAATTCTGTATTTATAGGATTTATTAGAGACATTTCAGCTAACCGGCTACTACTTGCTATATCAATACTTCTCCTTGGATTCATTATATTTATTTCTAAAGGTTTATCTAGTGTATTTATTTTTAATGATCTGTTTCCTAAATTGTTATTTGCTATTAATCTTTTTCCTCTATTATCGTGGATACTTACAGTTCTATCTAGTTCTATTTCTAATATTTCAGGTAAGGTTATATTTATAGGATTTGTTTTTACTTCTTTTAATATAGGCATGAATTGTTTTTCTATACTTACTCTTCCTATTGATTTATTATATATTTTATGTTCATTTGTAAATACTAGTCCTACCATTGCTGTTATACTTATTGTTTTAGCACCTTTTAATAATTTGATTCCTTTTAATTTATGGTATATCATTATTGATTGGTCTATATTTTCATCATTTCTAGATATTGCAAAATTTGTATTTAAAGTAAATTTTAATTTTTGATATATTGAATTGCCTGTTAACATTCCTAATACACTATCTTGTACACTACTTATTATTCTTCCATCTGTTATTAATAATTCTATAGGTGAATCTATTCCTTCTTTAAAATAAGCTTTTACTAATAATTGTACTCCTGCAATATAAATTTCAGTTACTTCTTCTTTAAAAGCTAATTTAGATATTTCATTTTCTATCAATCCTTTACTTATTAATGGTATTCTTAATATGCCTTTTGTTAAAGTTGACTCTATAGGATGTTTCTTTTGTAATATTACACATTGGCTTTTAATATCTTTATTTGATTTTATTATCCTATTTACTCTACTCATAAATCCTTCATTAACTATTTGATCAGGTTTTAAATTTAATTTCATATCTTTTATTTTTTCATATTGTTTTGCATTAAATACCAATCTTTTTTCTACACTTCCTTCTGTCGTATTCCTATATTCTTCATATGATTCATATTCATCTTCCTCATTAGATTCTTCTATTTCTTTTCCTTTCATCATATATAATTTAAATTCTTCTTCTGAATCTTCTAAATATTCTGATTCTTCTGTTTCACTTAGTTCAGATTCACTTATTACTTTTATTTTATATATTTCTATTTCAGGGTTTTCTATGTCACTATATAATTCTTCATCAAATTCCAAAGGTTCTAATTCATATTCTTGGGCTTGTTCTAATATGTACATAAACTTTTTATCTTTAGGTTCTTTACATTCTGTTGATATATGACCTAATTTTCCACAATTATAACATCTACATTTTCTGGGTTTTTTACTATAATCCATTTTATTCCCTTTCTTAAAATATTTCCTAAAATATTTTTTAGGCTTGTATTTTTTATAAAACTTTTCTTTTGGATATTTTTTGAATTTATATCTATACTTGTTATATCTCTTCATTGGTTTCCATTTCTTTTCTTTATATTTTCCTTTTTTATATTTTCTCCTTATCTTTTTATTTTCATCTTTACATCCCCATCTATGTGGTCTCTCATATTCTGCACATCTTAAGATTAATTTATTTTGTTTGTAATATTTCATATTTCTCCAGGCTTGTTTACATTTTTCAGATAAATAATTTCTTAAATAATCTATTCTTCTTCCTAAAGAATCTATGTATGGAAATAATTCTGGATTTTCTTTAAATGTTTTCATATAATCATCTATTATTTCATCTCTTATTAGTTTTGGTAGTTTTCTATAAAAAAGTTCTAAATATTTTATTCTTTTCATTTCTGGGTTTTCTTTTATTTCATAATAATATTTCTGAAATTCACATATATAAGGATTTAAATATTTTGGTTCTAATGAGCATATTTCAATTTGGTATAATCTTTTTATTGCTTCATTACTAGTTATATGTTCTTCTAATGTACTACTTCTTCCTACAAATTCTGTTCTAAGTACATATTCATATCTTTTTACAAGTTTTACATAATATTCTTTTCTACTATTATATTCTTCTTTCACTATATGTCTTATTTGATTTCTCCAATTTTCTTCTTGGCTTCTCCACCAATAATATACATTTCCTATAAAGCTTGATTCTATAAGTAAATTAGTTGATTGAAAATCTAAATTATTCCTTCCTATTAGTACTATTATAGTTGCTCTTGACCATTCTTCAATTATTTTTTCGGGGTCTAATACACAATCTAAATTTAACCATATTCCAGATACAGGTATACTTTTACTTTCATATTGATCTATAGGTGTTGGCGTAAAGCCCTTTCCTCTTGGTATTTCAAATCTTATATCAAATTCTTGGTTTTCTGTTTTCTTATCATGTGATAAATCTTCTCTTTCTATTTCATTTTCTCTTTGTTCTTTATGTTTAGCATAGTCTGTTTCTGTTCTTATTTTAGACAACTCTTCTTCTAACTTTTTACTTCCATCTCCTGTTTCATTAATACTTACTCCTACATTTAATTCTTTATATTCTTCTATATTTCCTTTTATATTTGTCGCATCCTTAAAATCTCTTTGAATTTTTTCTAATTCTTGTTCTTCTAATTCCATTAAATTTTCAATTTCATCATCTTCTTCTATTGCATTCATCATTTTTATTTGTGGGTTATATATTTTAAAAATATCTATTACATCTTTCGAATATATTATTTCTGCAATTTTACTTCCTTCTTCAACTTCTTCATTTTTCTCATAATTTTCTCTTTTAGCTTTTCCTTTCGTTATTTCAATTATTTGTCTTTTCTCTTCTTCTGTAATTCCTAAATTATTAAGCTTATCATTAATCGTCCATAAATTATTATTCATTATTTGTTGTCCTTTTATTACCTGTTCTACAATTAATCTTGTTTGTCTTACATTTTCATCCATATTTTGTTTATATATTTTTTCTTTAACATTTTCTAATTTTTCCATCTCTTCCAATGCTTTCATCATATTTAATTTTCTATGCTTATGAATTATAGGTTCTAATAATTCATTTTCTTGTTTTATTTTGGGTTCTTCAATTTCCATATCTGTTACCCCTAACGAATTCATTATAGTTTTTACATTCGATTTTATTATTCTTAAATCTTCAGTATTACTGTCTATTTTCTTTTTCATATTATATATCTTTTCTTCTAAAGATTGACTTAAATATTCTAATCTTTCTTTTCTATTACTCAGCTTTTCTAATTTTACTTTTTCCTTTATATCTTCTGGGACCATTTCTAATATTTCTTCTAAATTATATATTTCCATTAAATCATAAATATTCGGGTTTATATATGTTCCTATTTGTTTCATCATATACATATTATTCCAGTTTATTAAATTCCAAATATTATCTCCATTTCCTCCCGGCATAAAAGGTGTAAATATACATGTTTCTTCTTGATTTCCTATTAAAGATAAATGAGAACTTATAGGTAAATTATTTATTTCTACTTCATAGGTTCGAGGTTATAATTTTCTTATAATATTCATCTTATATTTCTGGAAATATATATCTTTAATTTCTAACAATCAGATAAACTAATTAATCACAAATTTATCACAAACTTTAAAGATTTCTATCAAAGCAGAGTTTCTACCGAAAGTAGTATGAGAATTAACAGGGATCTAAGAGTTCCATTTTATCAAACCATAAGCTATGGTGTGTGTATATATATATATATATATATATATATATATATATATATATATATATATATATATATATATTATGTAACGAATTGCGTCCTCCAATGTTCGTTCATTGCTCCTTAATTTATTTAACATTTCCTTCTAACTTAAGTTGATTATATCTCCTGCAAGAGAGAATAGGATATGGGTAGGTTTTATATTCAAATTCCTGTTTCTCTTATAATTAATTAAATGATAGAAAATATATAAAAGATAATTAAATAGGTACAAAATATTCATAAATGTAATCAAATATATCTTAAAATCTACACCTATTTCATTAAAAAATATAGACTTATCAGTGAGGTTCGAGAGAGTCTAAGTGGAAAAATATAAACTCAATAAATACACATAACTAATGTAAGAACAACGCCTTAAAAATAAATACACATAACTATGGCACATACTCAAGGAAAAATATTCCATGTTCAAAGGCTAACGATGGTATACATGACAAATAAACATGTAAACAACTATCCACAAACTATATAAAAGTCGAAAAATTTCATTAGCTTTTGCTTCTTTTTCCAAGTTACTTCCTCTTGCTTGAACTTCTTTAGTTTTGCTTCCTTCTTTGTTTAATAGCAAAAGCCAAATCCTATTAATTATTCATGCAGGTTAGATTATTAATTCTCAAACTTTGGTACATAACCTTTGCATAATATCTCTCCCCATGATCCCAGCTCTCCTCCTTTTATTTATTTCTCTATTTAGAATGAAAATCAGTTTAACATCACGCATCCTAGCTTCCAGTTTGCTCGTCCGACTTATGCACTCGATTGAAAACTATTATGATTGTTATACACACATTTGTTACTGTTGAATTCAATAATTATTCCTCCATCATTTTACCTACCATTAGAAAAACCAATCTTTAATATGACGTTCCATTCCCAATATTATCATGATGACACATCAGGTTTACAAAGTTAAGCTCCACTCACACTATAACTGAGAATATGAACATTGCAAGTTTCAAAATTGTTAACAGCATATTGTGATATGTTGAGTCCAAATCCACCAAAGTTTTATATGCATATTTCTCATATAAAGTGAGAGAGAATAAATAACGAAGAGTAAGTCCCCTGCACGTACATTTATCTTCTTTTGTGAAGTGTCTACCAAAAGTTTTCAAGAATTTTACAATAAAAATAGTAAAGGATCTATAAACATGATATATCCAACCTATTGTATGTTAAAAAACATGATCTGATTCTATCCGACAGAAAATTACATTTTCTGATAGGAATGAGTTGGCGGATACATCATAGGTACATCTAAATAGTGAGACATTATAATTTTATTTACCTTTTGTATTAACTTGAAATATTAATTTCCTTGGTACTTCAATTAATATTTGTATTCCAGGTTCAATGCCAATGGAAATAGGCAATCTTCAACAACTTGAACATTTAACGTTGTATCAAAACAAGTTGAGCGAATCTATTCCATCACAAATTTTCAACATCTCAAGTTTGAAAATCTTGTCTCTCTTAAGCAATTCTCTATCGGGAAGTCTTCCATCAGACTTTGGATATGGGCTTTCTAATCTACAAGAGTTGTATTTATTGGGCAACAAACGTTTCGGAAGAATCCCCAGTACTGTATCCAATGCTTCTAACTTAACCATTCTAGAATTGGAAGAAAATAATTTTGAAGGGATTTTACCAAGCACACTTGGGCGTTTAAGATACTTAAAAACCCTTCAAGTATATGATAACCATTTCACCATAACATATGCTTCAAATTCTGAAACTGGCCTTTTTAGCTCGTTGTCAAATTGCAGACATTTGGAAACTCTGGTTCTTTCAAAGAATACATTGCAAATGAAACTTCCCAAGTCCATTGGAACCCTGTCTGATTCTCTACAGAGGCTGATGATAGACTCTTGAGGGATTAATGGCAACATACCATCAGAAATTGGGAAGCTGTCTAGATTGTTTAAGCTATTTTTTGATGAAAATTTTTTAAATGGATCAATTCCTCCAACAATTAGCAACTTACAGGCTCTACAGGGTTTGAGTCTTGTGGGCAATGAGCTAGATGGTTTGATCGTTGATCAGCTTTGTGACATCAAAAGACTTGCATATTTATGTCTATCTGGAAACAATTTTTCAGGAGCAATTCCGCCTTGCTTAGGAAATCTCATGTCCCTGCAAGAGCTTTACTTGGGTGCCAATAAGTTGATTTCCGAGATACCCTTTTCCTTTTGGAATTTGACAGGTATATTGAAAGTAAACCTATCTTCCAACATGTTAGTTGGAAATCTTTCATTCAAGATTCGGAACATGAAAGCTCTTGTTCTATTAGATTTGTCAAGAAATCATCTGTCAGGCATCATTCCAACAACCATATATAGGTAGCTTGCAAAATTTGCAAAATTTCTCTTTGGCACATAACATATTACAAGGGACAATTCCGGAGTCACTTGGGAATTTGTTAAGCTTAAAAGAAATAGACCTTTCCCAAAATAAGTTGTCTGGTGAGATTCCTAAATCGCTAGAGTCACTTAGATCCCTTGAGTATGTCAATCTCTCTTATAACCAACTACAAGGTGAGATTCCAAGTGGTGGGATCTTTAAAGATTTGACGGCTGAATCTTTCATGATGAATAAAGCACTTTGTGGTATTGCGAGTACCTCCATGCAGAAAAGAACAAAGAAAAGGTCATCAATGGCAAAATTGATTTTGTGGAAATGCATACTACCCTTGATCTTGTCAACAATTTTGGTTGTTACGGTCATTATCCTCTTTCAACGTAAACGAATGAGTTATAGGCACACCATGAAACAAGATTTATTAACTTTAGGAATGCCCAGAAGGATTTCGTATTTGGAAATTTTGGATGCAACAAACAGATTTGATGACAGTAACTTACTTGGAAAGGGGAGTTTTGGTTCTGTGTTCAAAGGAAGGCTTTCAAGTGGAACAGTGGTTGCTTTGAAAATATTCAATTTTGATTCAGAAGGATTGTCAAGTAGCTTTGAAGTGGAATGTGACGCAATGCGTAATGCTCGTCATCGCAATTTGGTGAAGATCATTAGTTGTTGTTCCAATGATGACTTCAAGTGTTTGATAATGGAGTTCATTTCCAATGGCAGTCTTGAAAAATGGTTATATTCTTATAACTATTGTCTTGATTTTCTTCAAAGGTTAAATATAATGATAGATATTTCCTATGCTTTGGAATATCTCCATCATGGCTTGGCAACACCAATAGTCCACTGTGATTTGAAGCCAAGTAACATTTTGTTGGATGATAACATAGTTGCTCATGTGAGTGACTTTGGCATTGCAAAATTTCTACATGAAGGGAAATCCAAGACTCATACAGAGACAATACCTACAATTGGCCATGTTGCTCCTGGTAATTATCATAAACCTTGCTTCTTCTTCTTTTTTTACTTTTGCAATTATATTTCAATATGCTTGCTCATTACAACTTGCATTCCCTCTGATGTTGTGGCGTTGACAAAGATTAGCTTGCATTTTTCACTTGATTATTATTTTTAATTATAAAACTATATTTATATGTAGTTACTAGTACTATAATAGATTATAGCTCATAAAGTTACACTAGATTATATAGATTTCTATCTGTCTTACTCATCTAGTCTTGTTAATAAGGTAAAGAGAGATTTTTTTTATCATATTTATAAGTTACGTCATTAAATCTTTCATATGATTGAACAATTTTACCATTCATTTATTACTCTATAGACCTTGTACTTTTGAGATAGAATACTACATATTAAATAGGGGTAAAGTTGAAAAATTGTTAAATTTTAATGGAAGTAATCAAATTTTAGGTTTTTCTTGAGTCAAATGAAACATAATATAAGTAATTAACTAATAAATATGGTCATAGGAGTATATAAAAAAACCTCGAACATTTTTAATTTTATGAGAGAGTATTTCATATTACGAAAAAAAGAGCTAGATTATTTTAATTCCTTTATTATTCTTACATCAAATACTTTACATTAAGAAAAATATAAATTTTAATCCCTGAACGTTTTCTCAATTATTGATTCAATCTTTAAACTTTAATTTAACATATTTTAGTCCCTATAATTTCTTGACATAGAATCAATATACTTGTAACATTTTTGACTGAAAATAGCTTAATCATTGTAATTCTT
Organism: Inga laurina; assembly: GCA_963855925.1. Taxonomy (NCBI): domain Eukaryota; kingdom Viridiplantae; phylum Streptophyta; class Magnoliopsida; order Fabales; family Fabaceae; genus Inga; species Inga laurina. The sequence goes on from OY979704.1 coordinate 30,703,439, forward strand.
TGATTCAATAAAGAATATGCACTGATATTATTAAATTCTTATTTTCTAAGTTGTTTTGATGAGATAATTGATTTTTACTTGGTGGAATCAAATCACTGTGGGCAGAATATGGATCTCTTGGAATTGTTTCAACAAAAGTAGATGTGTACAGTTATAGAATATTACTAATGGAAGTATTCATAAGAAAAACGCCAACAGAAGAAATGTTTGTGGATGGGTTGAGCTTGAAGAGTTGGGTAAGTGAATCAATGTCACCTGCTTTATTAACTCAAGTCATAGATTCCAATTTATTACAAGGAGATGAGCAATATATTGGTAATATTTTGGCAACCACGTCCTCTATTCTTAAATTGGCCTTGAATTGTTGCGCCAACTCTTAAAAAGGCGTTGCAATATGTCACATGTTGTGATATCTTTAAATAGGAGAAAGAAATGTTGAAGCTATCTATTGTGGTCCATCTCTCATTTCTATTGTGTACTCCATTTAAGAATAGGAGAAAGACTTATAAGGACCACTAAAATATGGGAGTCCCAGAATAGTCCCTCAAAATAGCTTATTTCTTATGAATCTTTAGACCTTCGGGACTATTATAGAATAATTTTGTGAATTTAGTAATGCTAGTAACATCTTTTTAACAGAGGCTCAGGAATCCCTTTGGTCTAAAAAGAAACCTTCTTCCACTAAATGCCAGAAGTTGATGACTTTAGCTCCCTGGACCCAACTTCAAAATGTAATTTCCACGTATACACAGAATTCTAATACGTACGATTGTGTTCTCTAATAAAGGGACAAAAATAAGAATATTTATTACAAAACTGATAACTTCCTCGATTATTTTGAAGGCAAGTCCAATGGTTCGTAGACAAGAGGGCGCGTGTTAAGCTGATTCCTCTGAGCTGCAAAGGATCAAAGGATGTTGTTTCTCCGGCCTGGAATGCCCAGTGCGCCTAGATGCATGAACCGATCACTTTTTCTGTTTGCCCCCAACAATGCTCTGTTTCTGGCCTCTGCCATTTTGGCTAATATAACACACATAGATTATTTCTGCTATGTGCAACACCAAGTTACTGAACTATATATATACATATATATATCAGAACAAAAGTAAAAGTAAATAACAATGAAACATGCAAGAAAGTTGAGGAGTAAACAAACCAACAAAACATGCATTTAATGTGGCAATAGCTAACTGGTGCGCATTCAAAATTGAATAAATAATTAACTAGTGCACATTGCCATGGCAAATAATCTCATGTAAGGCAATTTACATGCTCTCATACACATTCAGCATAACGGCACAAACAAACATGAAAAATTACATGAAAAAAAAAGAGTTACTACATCTTGTGCTTTCTTCCGATTTACTTGCTACCTGCTTCTTTTCTTTCATAATTCCGTGGTGGGGTTGGGCAAACCACAAAACCTAACATGGATGTAAGGGTATTTTAACACTTTAACCATTCATAACTTATAACTTAACTAATGATTCTCAAAGTCCTAGCTTTAAACAAACTCTACCCTTTATAGAAGTGGTTGACCATCTTGAGCAAAGCTCATGTATGTTATATTTAGGGACATTTGAAATGTCTATTTTCTTTGATCTTTGAGCAACTTAATCCATATCAATAGAAGTGGATGACCATCTAGCTTTAAACAAACTCTACCCTTTATTCTCAAAGTTCTACCTTTAAACAAACTCTACCGTTTATAGAAATGGTTGACCATCTTGAGCAAGGTTTATGTATGTTATATTTAGGGACATTTGAAACGTCCATTTCTTTGATCTTTGAGAAACTTAATCTATATCAATAACAACATAAACATTATTTAGAGTTTATAACTATAGACTAGACTTCTAACATTTATTTCTATACATTGTATCAATATCCTTCCATTTAATCTCTTGTAAGTTTGGCCATTTGATCATTTTCTAAATCTTGACAGTTTCTCTCCATGATGGCCAAGTTAAAACTTTCAGAAGTGTATCCCATTCCGTACAAAATTTCGCTTACAATCGCATTATGTACTCATGTTTAATAAAGCCTACTACCTTCCTACAAAAAATATGGGACAGGCTTTGGTCCTTTGCCCCAAAAGAGAAGGAAGTCCGTTTCCCTCCTATGGGCCCCAAAAGAGAAGGAAGTCCTTTTCCCTCCTATAGGCCGTTGAATCAATATCTCAATGGTTCAGATTTAAAATATTATCAAAATATTATTATAATAATAATATTTTTATAATTTATTAAATCTGAACCGCTGAGATCTTGATTTAACGGCCCATAGGAGTAAAACGGACCTCCGTTTCTTTTGGGGCAAAGGAGAGAAACCAAGTCTGAAAAATACACTAGCAAAAACAGGGCAATTGAAAGGGAATTATAAACTTTAATTCTTGTGTTACCTAGGACATCTTAGAGGCCTTAGACTTGCCTTGGATATAATTTAGGAAAAATGAAAGAAAAATAACTTTAAAATTGCAAAATTCCAAATAAGATTTGTTATCAATAGTTGATAAGGGAATGACGAAACTTGATAAGCAATTCACGACTCATTTTTTGCAAAATACCTTATTTGAGATTTTGCAATTTCAAAGTTCTTTTTTTGTCATTTTCCCTATAATTTACACAACTCAAACACCTATTCCATGTTACAATTACCCAAAACAGTAGGTACTCCCTTCAATTTCAGTTTCTAAAAATTTAATAATAACACTACATAATGTATAAGTAGTGTACAAGCTTTAACTTGTATGTGCTTATGCTTGTTATACTTGAATGTAATAATCCCCTTCATATAAATTAATATATCACAGCAAAGGATAATCAAATTTCAGCTACAATTAATATTCAGTCCATTAAGCCATATCATCACACAGACAAATCTGAACTTTTCTTGCTTCTAAATCAGTATTAAATTGTCATTTTAATACTTTAAAACAACAATCATAATTCTCTTCTTTAAATCCTTTACTAACTAAAACGAGAAGGGGAAACCCAAAGCATTCATGTCCATTCTGTATACTTACTTCATATATTACAGAACTACTAATTCTTTAGATACCATAACATCCTTCAATTACACGGACAACATTTTTTCCAGAAAAATTTTACGGCAACTCGCATATCATTTTGATCATCATAATGAAACGTTTGACATTCCTTGAAGCAATCTAAGTACTCATTTAATTCTTAAAAGTATCAAACAGTAAGTTCCTTATCATTTTCCAGCTTCAAAAGTTCAATCCATCAAGCCACATAGTCACTCTCATACAACATAGCATCTTTCTTATCCTGAATTACTTTCCAGATTTGAACATCACCATTCCAGCACTTATAAATTTGTTACCATTAAAACAGTTGCTAAACATTTAGCAGTAGCAAACAGCAAGTCTTCATTAAATTTTCAGCTTGTCAATTCCAATTTCAGCACAACAAGCACCATATCTATCACATATTTCACATACTTTATCATTTAAACTCTCTCTCACATTTAATGAATATCTAAATCAGCTATTAGCCTTCAAAATGTTCAGACAGCCGAGTACTATGATCTGGAAAATATTCCCAATTCATTAAAACCATCATCCTCAAGCAAAAGCAATTTAACTTCACTTGAGCTTTCTAGGCTCTTAAAATATTCCAAACAGCATTCCTCATTAAATCTGGAAACTTTCCAGCTTAAAATATCAACCAAAACATCTTGTTGTAATCTTTAGTCACACTTTAATCATTTAAGACACTTGTTTAACATTTTTAAGTGTGAAAGAGGGGGTTCCTCATCACTTTTGACCCTAAGAATCTGAACCCAACAAACTTCCAACAGCATACATAAATATTTATATTTAAGATAAAACATTTAAACACACTCTTGCCTTCACAAATGTGTCAGATAGCAGGACCCTTAAATCCATTTCATATGAAACTTCCCAAGTCCGTTGGAAACTTGTCTGATTCTCTACAGACACTGATGATAGATTTTTGCGGGGCCAGTGGTAGCATTCCATCAGAAATTGGGAATCCATCTAACTTGGTTCACCTATCTTCTGCTGGAAATGTTTTAAACGGACCAATTCCAACAACAATTAGAAACTTTCGGACTCTTCAGTATTTGAATCTTGCGGGCAATGAGCTAGATGATTTGATTGTTGATGAGCTTTGTGACATAAGAAAACTTACATATTCATATCTACGAAGGAACAGATTTTCTGGAGCAATACCGTCTTGCTTCGGAAATCTTATGTCTCTGCAAGAGCTTTACTTGAGCGCCAATAAGTTGATTTCCAAGATACCTTCTTCCTTTTTGGGATTTGACTGGTATATTGAAAGTAGACCTATCTTCCAACATGTTAGTTGGAAATCTTTCATTCAAGATTGGGAACATAAAAGCTCTTACTCAATTAGACTTGTCAAGAAATCATATTTAAGGCATCATTCCGACAACCATTGGGAGCCTGACAAATTTGCAAAATTTATCCTTAGCAAATAACAAATTGCAAGGGACAATTCTAGAATCACTTGGGAGTTTGCTAAGCTTAGAAGAGCTGGACCTTTCCCAAAATAATTTGTCTGGTGAGATTCCCAAATCTCTAGAGGCACTCACATCCCGTAAGTATGTAAATCTCTCTTTTAACGAACTGCAAGGTGAGATTCCAAGTGGCGGGGTCTTCAAAAATTTGACGGCTGAATCTTTCATGATGAATAAAGCACTTTGTGGTGAGCCAAAAATGCAAGTGCCTCCATGCAGAAAAGGACAAAGAAAAAGGTCATCAATGGCAAAATTGATTTTGTTGAAATGCATACTACCCTTGATCTTGCAACAATTTTGGTTGTTACGGTCATTATCCTCTTTCGACGTAAACGAATGAGTTATAGGCACACCATGAAACAAGATTTATTAACTTTAGGAATGCCTAGAAGGATTTCGTATTTGGAAATTTTGGATGCAACCAATGGATATGATGACAGTAACTTGCTAGGAAATGGGAGTTTCGGTTCTGTGTTCAAAGGAAGGCTTTCAAATGGGAAATGTTAAAATTTTCAATTTTGATATAGAAACACTGTCAAGGAACTTTGAAGTGGAATGTGACACAATGCGTAATGGTCGTCATCGCAATTTGGTGAAGATCATTAGTAGGTGTAGCAATGTTGTCTACAAGTGTTTGATAATGGAGTTCATTTCCAATGGCAGTCTTGAAAAATGGTTATATTCTTATAACTATTGTCTTGATTTTCTTCAAAGGTTAAATATGATGATAGATATTTCCTATGCTTTGGAATATCTCCATCATGGCTTGGCAACACCAATAGTCCACTGTGATTTGAAGCCAAGTAACATTTTGTTGGATGATAACATAGTTGCTCATGTGAGTGACTTTGGCATTGCAAAATTTCTACATGAAGGGAAATCCAAGACTCATACAGAGACAATACCAACAATTGGCCATGTTGCTCCTGGTAATTATCATAAACCTTCGTTCATTTTTTTCCTTTTGCAATTACATTTTACTATGCTTGCTCATCACAACTTGCATTCCCTCTGATTTTGTGACGTTGACAAAGATTAGCTTGCATTTTTCACTTGATTATTTCTTTTAATTAGAAATCCCTCCTTATATGTACTTAATTACTACTAACTAGTAATATAATATATTATAACTCATATAGTTACACTTGATGATATAGATTTCCCTCACTCTTATTCTTATAGTCCTACTTAACAAGGCAAAGAAAGATTTTTTTAAATCAAATTCATAACTCATGTCATTAAATCTTTAATATGACCATACAATTTTTCTATTCATTTATTGTTGTGTAGAGTTTGTACTTTTGGGGTAGAGTATTGTATATTAAATAAGGGTAAAGTTGGAAAGTTATTAAACTTTAATAGAGGTAATGAAATTTTACATTTTTTGTCAAACCCCATATTTATTCTGAAATTTATTAGAATAACAATGCGTAGTTCAGTGAACACACAGAAATAGCATAAATATACTGATAATAAGTACATGATTATATTACAGGAATTCCCCACAAGGTTTGTACATAATACTTACATATCCAAAAGAACGATTAAAATTACAGATAATCAAATGCTTCTTTTGAACTGGATTGGAACCTTCAGTTGTCGGTGTTTACAGCTTTACCCTTTTAACCTCTACCTTCAGCTAAATACATTTTTACAATTATGGAAAGGGGTGAGATTCATACAAATCTCAGTAGTAACAAACAATCAATCATATAAAATGTGATAAGTAAACATGCAATGCACCATATAAGTAACATAATTATAATACCGTAAATATGTTTGTCTGTTCGGCATTCGGGTACAAACCCAGTTTGTGCCCCTACTGGCCTTGTTGTGTGCACTATTTACAATCATATGACTATATGATTCCTACTTGTTTTCTTGTCCCGGCACAGATGACGGTCCACTCAGAAATGTCACACTATCCTAATTGGGTCCCACTGGGCCAAATGGTACTTGTGTTTTTCCCATTAGGTGATACTTGTGCTTTTCCTACTCCACAACCAGGCTTTGTGTCTACAACTCGTGCCACAAAACATGGCAATATTAAGCATATAAACACTCATATAGTATATGATAGAAAGAGTTACTACCTGAATTGCTCTTTCTTTGCATGTCTATCGGTCCACTATCCTTTATCTAGCTCGGGCTATTGTCAAGTCCTAAAATTCCAAATTTATAATAAATGAGTTATTACTCATTCATGTCTTATTCTAAACTCATGTTTTTGGTTATCTGTACTCAAAAATGTATATTGACCAAAATACCCCTAGGGGACTCGATCTAATCCCCATTGTACCCAGTCTAACTGTGCTTTACCAAAAATTATAATCCAGACTATTCCTACACAGTTTCATGAGTAGAATCTATTTTTGACCTTAGATTTGGGAAATTCACACTCAAATGACAAAAATGCCCTTGACATCCCCTATGATAGAGTTTTTGGGGTAAAATCGTCATTTCACACCCTAAAGCCTTCACACTTCATATTTCATATGTTCCCTACAAAATTTTCGATTCTAAACACAATGAAATCATTAAAACCTGAAATTCCAGCCCAAACACCATGAACAACTACTGGGCAAAAATCTGGAAAAATTGGGATTTTCATGTTTTATTCAACAATACAACTTTTTTTCACCTTAAATCACTTGTCTAACCACTCATTTATGCTTCCCACATGATTAATCAAAATTTGGGCAGCACCATCCCTTAGGGTTTGAGCATCCCAAATTATAAAGTTAACCAAACAAAGCCAATAAATCAACCACAACAATAACAACAACCACCTTGAATCTAATAAGATAACAAGGTTTTATGGCTTTACCTTTGCTTCTTTCTCTTTCCCTTCAAAATTATCGCCCTCTTCCTCTCTCTTCCTCTTGATTTTGTGCTTGCTATATGTGTGTTTCATGAAGGCATAGAGATTAGAGAGAGTTTTCATGAATTAAAAGGCAAGAACAAGTGGAAATTACTTGCAACTTACCTTGATTTTGCCTCTTGAACTCTTGTGCTTTTCTCTTATTCTTGTGTTCTTCACAACTCTCTCTCTCTCTCCCCCCCCCCCTCTCCCTTTGCTCTTGGCCGAAATGGCCTCTTGAAAAGGGTTATTTCCACCTCCTTAAAATGTAATATTTAATTATCTTTTTGCACATGATAATTTGACTTTGGTCTTCATCTTTTTCATTTGGCTTATAATCCTTCCACATGGCATAATTTGTGGCCAAGTAAATATTTTCCATCTCGTTTTCCCTTTTTGGCCGAAATATGGCCTAATAAAAGGAGAAAATTAATTGCTTCTTGCTTTATGGCTAAATGACCGTTTTGCCCTTATATTTTTGTAATTAAATTGAGCATTCATCTCTTTTTCTTATTTGGCCGAAATTCACATAGAACTTGGGCAAAAAATTGTGTTCTTCAATTCTGCAATTTGGGCTTCAATATTAAGCCTGTATTGCCTTAAAAGCAAAAATTGCTCCTTTGTGTCCAACATAATCATGTATGTAACCACTAATTGCAATGTTTTGCCATTCTTTCCAACATGTCAAAATTCACCATTTATTCCTTTTAATGCCACCAAGCGCAAGGAATTTTGGTGAATAAAATTTGAGATGTTACATTTTTCTTGATTCAAATGAAACATACTACAAATAACTAATAAATAGGGTCAAATGAGTATATTAAAAAAAACTCGAGTATTTTTAATTTCATGAGGCAGTGTTTCAGATTATCAAAAAAAGAGTTAGATTATTTTAATTAATTTATATTCGTATGTCAGATTCTTTACATTAAAAAAAATATAAATTTTAATCCCTGAACGTTTTCTCAATTATTGATTCAATCTTTAAACTTTAATTTAAAATATTTGAGTTCCTATAATTTCTTGACTTAGAGTCAATACTTATAATTTTTCGACTAAAAAAATAGCTTAAGCCTTTGTAATTCTCTGACTCAATAAATACTATGCACCAATATAATTAAATTCTTATTTTGTAAGTTGTTTTGATGTGATAGTTGATTCTTACTTGGTGGAATCAAATCACCGTATGCAAAATATGGATCTGTTGGAATTGTTTCAACAAAAATAGATGTGTACAGCTGTAGAATACTGGAAGTATTCACAAGAAAAATGCCAACAGAAGAAATGTTTGTGGATGGATAGAGTTGGCAAAGTGAATCAATGTCACCTGCTTTATTAACTCAAGTAATATAGATTCCAATTTTGTTACAAGGAGATGAACAATATAATTGGTAATATTTTGGCAACCACATCCTCTATTATTGAATTGACCTTGAATTGTTGCGCCAATTCCTCACAAAGGCGTTGCAATATGTCACATGTTGTGATATCATTAAACAAGGTCAAGGACATGTTTATGCAAACATGTTACTCAAAGAAATGTTGAAGCTATCTATTGTGGTCCATCTCTCATTTCCATTGTCTATTGTCTATCCCATTTAAAAATAGGAGAAAGACATATAAGAACCACTAAAATATAGGAGTCCTAGAATAGTCCCACAAAATAGCTTATTTCTTATGAATCCTTAGGCCTTAGGGACTATTCTAGAATAATTTTGTGAAATGACACTATTGCCCTTTCTAAAATTAGCTGTCACTATTTTAGTAGTTGTTTTCAGTTGGTAAGTTAAAGTTGTTACTTATTAAGTTGTTGTTGTCATCAATGTTCAACTATAAAGTTTGTGAAGGTAATTATCATGCTTTAATTGTTAGTCATTTGATAAGTTAAAATTGTTATTTATTAAACTGTTATTATCATTTTTTTAAATTTTATCTTATTTCAAATTAAGGGAATTTAGGTAATTTTGCTACAAAATTTAATCTTAAACTAATTCACAAGAACTTCACAATGATTATGATATTTTGGAATCTGAATTGAGATTTCCATACTTGGGGGTATATTTGTGTCTTTCTTCCTTTAGAAAATGCTGGATGGATGTAATACCTTATGTAAAATGGAGATATATTTTTCCCAAAAAAATCAGGACAAATATATCTGTTGTTAAATTTATTAATATTTTTGGATGAGTCGTAATATATGGATTATGGGCCTTTGATCACTGATATATGTAGGAGTCCATATATTTTTTAAGTTTTTGAAGAAGGTCGTGAAGTATTTATTGAACCCATTCAGTATCACCTCATGCATACTTGTATAATTGGTCTTCTTCGTTTGTTCTCAACAATAATATAGCAACGGTAATAATTACAGCTCATAAATTATTTGCATATTATTTATAAAATTATAAATATTGATTAATTTTTTAAAACCATATTTTTTTTTTCCAAAATAGAAACATACCCTATATATACACACATGCGGGCTCAAACAGGCCAATCCTTAGTGGGTTAGCTTAGCCTAAAATCATGTTTTACTCAAAAGCCCGGCCCTTCACGGGTTTATGATTAAACAAGCCCTAAGGCTCTAGATATCATTCAATTTGTTGATATCTTTTACCCTATCTCTTTCTTGTTCCTTTTAAACCTACCCTTAATTAATAATTTATTAGTATGCACAAGTCACATGTACGATCAAAAAGTTGGATGTATAAGCTTTGTAGCAATACAATCTATGTAAAATATGGATGAGAATTGAAAAATAAAATTAATTTGAACTTACAAATTTCATGATTTTAGTAATACTAGTAACATTTTTTTTTGTAAAATTATCCATAAATATCTCATTGGAAACTTATTTATCAAATGGGACCTTCGTGTGCAAACAATATTCCCCTTGTGCAAAAGACCTTCCCTGTGTTCAATATATTTTCCCTATGTGACCTTCTCTTGTGTTCCAACAATCTTTCCTTGTGCGCAAAAGATTTTCCCTTAAATGCTTTCATATCTCATTTGGCAAATAAGTTTCCAATGAGGTATTTATAGGCAATTTTTCTTTTTCTTTTTCTTTTTGTTTTTTTTTTGAAAGTGGCATAGGAATACCTTTGGTCTAAGAAAAAACTTGTTCATCTAACTGGCAGAAGTTGATGACTTTAGCTCCATGGACCCAACTTCATAAAGTAATTTCCAAGTACACATAGACTTCTAATATGTTGGATTGTGTTCTCTAATAAAGTGACAAAAATAAGAATATTTATTACAAAACTTGTAACTTTGGCGATTATTTTGAAGACAAGTCTCACATTCACTAGTATGAAAGACAAACTACTATACAAGACTCCGACGCAATTCACATTTACAAGTTTGAGCTAAGTAACGCTAGCTAATAATTTGAGTGAGGGCATTAAGGTGATGGAAAATGGCTGTGTCCCAGCTTGGTTGGTTTGTGTTGTAAATATATGTATGTTTGTGGGTGTGTCAAAGAAACTAGTCCCACATTGTTTGGGAATAAGAGAGTATAAGCCTATATATACTATCACATTATCTTGGGCTTGTAAAGAGGCCTAGAGGAGTGGTGGGCTCACACACACAACAACGAGCCACTGAAAGGCAAACGCAGTGGAAATCCGGCGATTTCCCTCTGCGTGCAAATAAATGCGTGATATCAGCACTTTTTGTGAAAAATATTTTGCTCCCCAAAGATACTATTTTTATTATAGATAATAAAAATAATAATATATTTGGGCTTGCTGAAAAGTTGCTATATTTTGGAGTTTGAAATTTGCAACCCTTCGTGACCAGAAGTTGTCAACGGTTTGACGCTTCCCTTAACGCTCTCTCGGTTGTCAACGTACAAGCTTGTCTTTTCTGATGATGTCTATTTGGTCTTAAGGGACGTGTTGTCCGGACTATCCGCTTCTCTGCGTAAAATTTCTCACTGTGATTACTATTACCTTATGCCAGTTCTGCTGCCTTGACTTGTTTCAAGAAGGGTCTGTTTAATCCTGGGGAGTATCGCTTCCTCTCTACCGATAGTTGCGGAATAACTCTAGGATAGTGTCCTCATACGTGACTCAGATCATCCGTTTCTTCGTTCTTCCAGATTGCTCGTGATCGCCTACAATCTATAGAGCTATTACTAGTATGGAGAACGATGCTGCTAAAAACATTCTTGAGACTCATCCCTATACAACAGTTCCTAAGACTCATCCCCAATGCAACAATGACACCTTTTGTAATGCCACTTCCGAGGCCTTTTCTTGACACCTCCAAGATTGATGTCATTGATGGAAAATATTTTAGGTATTGGCAAGAACGAGTTTATTCTGCTCTCAATATGCATGGGGTGGCTGCTACTCTCGATCAACCAAAACCTTCATTAGAATCTGACTAGGCCATGAAGGATTATTGGACATATGCAAATACGGTTTGTAGACACACCCTCATAAGTCCTCTGTCTAATTATCTATTTGATGTTTAGTTTTTTCTACAAGGAGGCACAAAAGATTAGGTAGTCACTTATCTTGAAATACACTACTGAGAATGCTAGAAAAAAAATTTGTTGTAGGAAATTTCTATCAATGGGAAATGGTTGAGGATAAAGAGATCAAACTGTAGATCAACAAGTATCATAAACTGTTAGAAGAACTCTGGGATAAAAAGATCAATTAGCCAGATGAATTTGTGGCAGGAGTCCTGATTGAAAATATGCCAGAAACATGGAATGATTACAAGCAATAATTAAAGCACAAGTAGAAGCAGTTGTCATTATCGGATCAGATTATGCATGTTATACTTGAAAATACCAACAGAAAAGCTATCCAAGCAGCAAAAGGGAATCAACTGACTTTAAAAGCTAATTTAGTAGAAGCAAAGCCGCACAACAAGAGGTAGGAATCTAAACACCAATACAAAAAGAATTCTAATTACAAGCCCAATGATTCTAACCCCATATTCAAGAAGAAATGAAATTGTTATGTCTGTGGAAAGCCAAGTCACTTTCCTGCTCAGTATAGGAAAAAGGCAACAAAAGTTGAAAAATGTAAAAGAGATGAAAATCCTCCAAAACCAAATGTAAATTTGTTGTAGGAGATGAAAATAGTGATGATGAAGTTATTGTTGTTGTGGTCTCTTAAGCCTATTAGTATGTTATATGAAGAAATGGATAGTAGACTCTAGAGCCACCAAGCACATATATGTAAATTGAGAGATGTTTGCCACCTTTCAAGAAGGAGAAGACCACATTTATTTGGCTGATTTATGAAGCGCAAAAGTTCAAGGGAAAAGAAAAGTGGTGCTGAAACTCACATCTAGAAAGACACTGGCACTGAATGATGTTTTGTATGTCCTTGAACTAAGAGCAAATTTGATATCTGTGGCTCTATTGGGAAAATTTGGGGTTAAGGTGTCATTCAAATATGATAAGATTAGTATGACAAAGAACAATGTTCTGATAGGAAAGGGTTATTGTAATCAGGGCCTTTTGTACTAAGTGTTGATGAAAATAATGATAATACATCCTCTTCTACTTACTTGATTAATTCCTTTGATGATTTCTCAAGATATACTAGAGTATTTTTACTTAGAAATAAAGATGAGGCCTTGAAAAATTCCTTTTATACAAGGAAAAGGTGGGAAATCAACTAGATAAAAAGATAGAAAGGATTAGGTCAAATAGAGGGGGAATACTTATTGCTTAATGATTTTTGTGAAAAGGAAGGAATAATCCATGCAGTAACTCCTCCATACTCACCTGAATCTAATGGTATTACTGAAAGGAAAAATATAATCCTAAAAGAAATGATGAATATTTTACTTGGGAGTTTTGCTCCACCTAATAACTTATGAGGGGAAGCTTTATTGTCTGCATGTTTCCTACAAAATAGAATATCGCAAAGGAAGACAAAGAAGACACCAAATGAGTTGTGGAAAGACTTTACACCAAACTTGAAATAGTTGAAAGTGTGGGGGTGTCTAGCAAAAGTGTTATTACCTGATCCTAAAAGAAAAAAGATAGGTTTTAAAACTACTAATTGTATGTTTATTGGTTATGCTCAACAGAGTCCTACACATCATTTTCTAGTTTTGAAAAGTGATATTTTATAACACACTACTATTATTGAAACTAAAGATGCATAATTTTTTGAAAGTATTTTTCCTTTGAAAGTTGAGCATATTCCTTGGAGAGTTGAACAATGTTTTTAACAAAATGAAGATGTGATTGAAAATTTACAGAGAAGTAAAAGACAGAAAAAAAAACATCTTTATGAGATGATTTTTATACATACTTAGTACAAGACAAACCTAGGAATTTTTATGAAGTTGTCTCTTCTCCGGATGCAAATTCTTGGAAATAAGCTATTAAAGCAGATATAGACTCTCTGAATTAAAACAAAACTTGGGTTTTAGTACACTTGCCTCTAGGAGCAAAAGCTATTAGGTGTAAATGGGTGTTTAGGAAAATATACTTTCCTGATGGGTCTATACACAAATATAAAGCTAGATTAGTTGCCAAAGGCTTTACCTAGAAAGAAAAAATCCATTATTTTGATGCCTTTTCGCATGTAACCAAGATTTCCTCTGTTAGAGTTCCAATTGCCTTAGCATTAATTCATAATCTTGTTATTCATCAAATTGATGTCAAAACAACATTTCTAAATGATGACTTAGAAGAGGAAATTTATATGGTTCAACCTGAAAGATGTATTGTTCCTCGGCAAGAAAACAATGTTTACAAATTAGGTAAGTCATTATATGCTTTGAAACAAGCACCCAAACAGTGGCATGAGAAATTAGATCAAGTTATGATAAGTAGTGATTTCTCTACTATTGAAGTAGAAACATGTATTTATATAAAAATTGTGAATAATGAAGGTGTGATTATTTGCTTATATATGGATGACATGCTTATCTTTGGTACTAGTATCAATGTTATGCTTTAAACAAAAGGTTTCCTTGCTTCAAACCTTGATATGAAAGATCTTGGAGGAGCAAAGGTAATATTGGGTGTAAAAATTATAAGGAATAAGCATGTAATTCAACTTTCTCAAGAACATTATGTTGAAAAGATTCTAAGAAGGTTTGAATAGTTTAATGAAGAACCTTTAAGTAATCCTTATGATGGTAATGTACATTTGACAAAACACAAAGGACATCCAATAGCTCAATCTAAATATGCACAAATAATTGGGAGTTTATTGCATTTGATGAATTACACTAGGCCGAACGTAGCTTATACTCTATGTAGATTGAGCAGGTATGCTTACTACCCAGGCAGTAAACAATAGGAGGCTCTCATACAATTATTACAACACTTGAGAGGTACCATGAATTATGGTATACAATATAATGGATTTCCTGATGTATTAGAAGGTATAGTGATGCTAACTGGATCTCGGATTCAGATGAAACAAAGTCCACTAGTGGCTATGTCTTTATTCTTGGTGGTAGTGCTGTCATATAGAAATCAGCCACGCAAAACATTATAACACTGTCCTCAAGGGACTTTAAGTTTTTTGCTTTGGAGTTGGCTAGTACTGAGGCTGAGTGGTTGAAAAACTTCATAGTGAATATCACTCTAGGTAACAAACCAACACCGTCAATATCATTACACTATTATAATCAAGCCGCGATAGCCATAGCTAAGAACAAAACCTTCAATGGTAAAAGCAGACATACAATTAAGACATAATATTATAAGGCAGCTACTAAAGGATGGTGTTATCTCAATCAATTATGTAAAGTCAGAAATGAACTTCAACGATATGTTAACAAAACCCCTTAGGAGAAAAATGATTGTTGAAATGTCAAGAGGAATGGATTAAAGCCACTTACTACTTGACAACGATGGCAACCCAACCTCTGTGATTGGTGATCCCATGAAGAAGGTTTAATAGGTAAGAACAAGTCATTCGTCAAATATATTTTATGTTCCTTCCTATGACACTTTGAAGGTGCTAGAGTGCATTATTGTAGGTTGAACAAAGATCTTAATGATTTCATAGCTTGATGAAATAGTATGCATAGTGCAGGTACACTTACATGAAATCACCTCTATAAATGTGGAGTGTGGCCGCTCCTATGAGATCATAGTAAAATCTCTAGAGTATTCATTAAGCACTAGGCACGTGCATAGCTGACATAACACGCAAAACCGTCGTTAACGATGAAAATATTAGGATATAATCTGACTCTTAATGCCCTTGATACATACCAAGATTTATTAGTTCATAGAAGCAGCTTCACTGACATTTATGTGTATCAAGTGTTATTGGTCTAGGTCTGGTTCATAGTTATAAGGACCATTAGATACAATGGTTAAAACCTATGAGTAACACACATATGTAGGGGATTGTTGTAAATATATGTGTAGGTGTGGGTGTGTCAAAGAAACTAGTCCCACATTGCTTGGGAATAAAAGAGTATAATCCTATATATACTATCACATTATCTTTGGCTTGTAAAGAGGCCTAGAGGAGTGGTGGGCTCGATTGCACAACAATAAGCCACTGAAAGGAAAACACACTAGAAATTCAGCGATGCCCCCCCATGCAAGAATAAATACGCAGTGCTGGCACTTTTTGTGAAAATATTTTTCTCTCCAGAAATATTATTTTTAGATGATGAAAATAATAATATATTTGGGCTTGCTGAAAAGTCACTATATTTTAGGGTTTGAAATTTGCAACCCTTCATGGCCAGAAGTTGTCAATAGTCGGGTGCTTCCCCGAACGATCTCTCCATTGTCATTATACAGACCTATCTTTTCTGATGGTGTCTATTTGGTCTCAAGGGATGTGTTGTCCGAACTATCTTACGTTCGTTGGATGTTTGTGGACCGTGTCTATATAAGGGCATAAGCAAAGTGATTGGATATGATTTTTCTGATCTCCCCTCCTCTGTGTTAAATTTTTCACTGTGATTACAATTACCTTTCGTTGGTTCAGCTGCCTTGACTTATTTCAAGAAGGGTCTGTTTAATCTTGGGGAGTACCGCTTCCTCTCTGCCAGTGGTTGCAGAATAACTCTATAGGACAGTGTCCTCAGACACTACTCAGATCATCCATTTCTTTGTTCTTCTAGATTGCTCGTGATCGTCTACAATCTATAGAGTTATTACCACTATGGAGAACGATGCTGCTAACAACATTCCTGAGACTCATCCCAATGCAACAGCGGTACCTTTTGCAATGCCACTTATGAGGCCTTTTCCTAATACCTCCAAGATTGACTTCTTTAATGGAAAAAATTTTAGACGTTAGTAACAATGATTTTATTCTATTCTCAATATGCATGGGGTGGTTGATTCTCTCGATCAACTAGAACGTTCATCAGAATCTGACTAGGCCATGAAGGATTCTTGGTCATATTCAAATAAGGTTTCTAGACACACCCTCATAAGTACTCTGTCTAATGATCTATTCAATGTTTATCGTATCTACACTGCTGAGGATGGTGTAAAACAAAAATTTGTTGTGGGGAATTTCTATCAATGGGAAATGGTCAAGGATAAAGATATCAAACTGTAGATCAACGAGTATCATAATCCGTTAAAAGAACTTTGGGATAAAAGATCAATTGCTAGATGAATTTGTGGCAGGAGTCCTGAGTAAAAAGCTGCCAGAAACATGGAATGATTACAAGCAATAATTAAAGCACAAGCAATTATCGCTATTAGATTTGATTATGCACATTATCATTAAAGATACCAACAGAAAAGTGATCCAAGCAGTAAAGGGGATGCAACTGACTTTAAAAGCCAATTTAGTGGAAGTAAAGATGCACAACAAGAGGTATAAATCTAAACACCAGTACAAAAAGAATTCTGATTACAAGCCCATTAATTCTAACCCTAAATTCAAGAAGAAAGGAAATTGTTATTTCTATGGCAAGCCAGGTCACTTTGTTGCTCAATGTAGGAAAAAGGAAAAAGTTAAAAAATGTAAAAGAGACAAAAATCCTCAAAAGCCAAATGTAAATTTGGTTGTAGGAGATGAAAATCTTGATGATGAAGTTATTGTTGCTGTGGTCTCTCAAGCCTTATTAGTATCTGATGTGAAGAAATGAGTAGTAGACTCTGGAGCCACCAAGCATATATGTGCAAATAGAGAGATGTTTGCCTTCTTTCAAGAAGGATAAGACCATTTTTATTTTGCTGATTCATGAAGTACAAATGTTCAAGGGAAAGGAAATGTGGTGCTGAAACTCATATCTGGAAAGACATTGGCACTGAATGATGTTTTGTATGTCCTTGAACTAAGAGCAAATTTGATATCTGTGGCTCTATTAGGAAAATTTGGGGTTAAGGTGTGATTCGAGAATACGATAAGATTATTATGACAAAGAATAATGTTCTGATAAGAAAGGGTTATTATAATCAGGGCCTTTTTGTACTAAGTGTTAATGAAAATAATGATAATACATCCTCTTCTGCTTACTTGATTGATTCCTTTGATTTATGGCATGCAAGACTAGGACATACACATAGATCTTATATAAAGAGATTGCCGCATCTTGGGATAATTTCTGGGATTAATTTAATGATACTACTAAATGAAAAGTATGTGCAGAAACAAAACAAACTAGAAAAACACATTTTGTTACTTAAAGAGAAACTGAACTATTTATCTTTAATACACACTAACTTAGGAGATTTAAAACAAACTGAGAGAAGAGGTGGAAGAGATATTACATTACTTTTATTGATTATTTTTGAAGATATACTAGAGTATATGTAGTTAGAAATAAAGATGAGGACTTTGAAAGATTCCTTTTATACAAGGAAAACATGGAAATCAACTAACTATAAAGATAAAAAGCGTTAGGACAGATAGATGATAACTCCCTATTTTTAGATAATCTTGAGACATATTTTAATATATTTGGGAGTTATCTATAATAAATCATAGGGATTTTAATCAGATTTTGATAAGATACCGATTTGAAGAGATTTCATGATAAATATCAAATTCTTCATAAAATAATGATAAAAAATAATAATTTAATAATCTGAAAAAAAAAAGATTAAAATAAGATAAAGATATTTCAGATTTGATTATTATTATTATCATTATTATTATCACCATTATTTTAATATTTCAATTTTTCTCCCAATATGCCTCTAGATGACGTATGTGGGGGAGTATGTGATAATACATTAACATCCCAAAAGCTACACACAGCACAATTGAACGCAAAGATATCATATCTTGAAAAGATTTGCAACGTGGGGTCCACAGCAAACACAAGGAAATCACCTAAGTTACATATATAAAAAGGCACGCAGAGACGTGAGAAAAGACACATAACACTGAGATGAAAAGGCAGAGAACACTAGAGCAGAGCGAGAAGTAGAGTTTAGGGTAGCTGGGGCTTGAAGATTCAAAGAGATTTGGAGCTTTAAAATTTGGTTTTCCAATAATTTTTCCTCTCTCTTTTTCTTAGTTTCTGATATGAACACAATTATTATTTATGGTTTTAATTTGTTGATGAACATGAGTAGCTAATTTTCTCGTTCTAGGATTTTCTTGAACCTATTTATGGATTGAATTATTTAATTACTCTATTTTTGCATCGAATAAATTTTTGTATTGATTTTATCTTGCTCTTAATGCCTCTAATTGCATGATCACCATTTAGTTGTCTTATTCATTTAAATTAATCTTGAGAAAGATAATTTAGGTGTGGAATTTGGGTAAAATCATGTTAGACTTGAAGTTTAGATATATTAAACGGATGGTTTGTTAGTATCATAGAGATATAGTTACTAACCAGCATTGTCAGATTAAGATTGGTGTTTAAAGTTAGTCTTTATAAATTAATACAAGAGATTGATTAGTTTATTAGGATAAATATTTGGTTTTGACTCGAGAGAGCATTATCGAATGTTTTTTAATCTTAGGCAAATACATATCTTCGTTTTATTGCTTATTGAGGGTAAATTAATTAGTTCATGAAATAAATAGGGGATAGATAATCCTAGGTTTCTCCTGTCTTGAAGTTCTCGATTTAATCAATTAATTCTTAAACATAAAATTGTTTTCAAAATATTCTCACTTAACCTAATTGATAACTTGATTAAGATAATTAATTCATTTTTGTCATATTCCTTGTGTGAACGATCTTTTTATATTACTTGCGACCCATACGCTTGCGATAAAGCTAGACGGCTAACAAGTTTTTGGCGCCGTTGCCAGGGACTTTTGCAAAAAGCTTATTGAACTAATCATCTTAACTATGTGATTAATCATGTTTGAGTATTTTCCTTCTTTTCTTGATTTTTTTTATAAGTTTGATATTCCTCGGTTGTTGTTTGGATTTACAGGTACCTCTCGACATATGAGTAGCGCATTGGTAGTCCACCCTAACAACCTAGACGACGAGCATCATTCTGAAGAAAAGTAACTTAAGTTTGAATCAGAATCATCAGAAGAACCGATGTCACTTGACCCAAAGATCATGGCATACCCTAATGACGAGGATATGGATCATACTTTGGATGAATATATGGAACAGGAGAGCACCACCTATCAATCTAGCATTCAATTCCCAGCTATTACTACTAGAAATTTTAAGGTGAGGCCAATTATGTTGCAGATGCTTTAGATGATCAGTACATTCACAGGAAATCAGAATGAAGACCCAATTGAGCATTTGACAAAATTTGTTCAATTGTGTGAAAATTTCAAACAGCAGGGAGTGTCTTCTGATGCATTGGGATTGAGACTCTTCCCCATGTCTTAAGATAAAAAGGCAACAGCTTGGCTTACGGCACCTCCCAATTCTATTTCTACATGGGACACCCTGGCTTCTCTATTCAAAGCAAGATTCATTCCAAGGGGTAAACGAGCAGTGCAAAGAGCTGAGTTATTGGGCTTTGCACAAGAACTAGGTGAACCCTTTCATGAGGCATGTGAGAGATTCAAAGAAATGTGGCGCAACTGTCCTAATCATGAGCAAAAGACTTATGTGTTATTGGAAGCTTTTTGGGCTGGATTGGATGGTCCTACTGTTTCTGTGATCGAGAATACTTGCAACGGTGGGATTGGCAAGAAGAAAGTGTCTGAATTATTAAAGTTATATAATGAAATTGCTTTTAGCACTCTACAACAATCCGATAAAGCCGCTCTGGGTACATGACTTATAAAGAGCCAAATATTTCTAATGCTTTTAGTATGTCTAAAGATATTGCTACTCAACTTGCAGCTATGGCCAGGAGGTTTGATCAACTTGAAATGAAGATAGAGAAGACATCTTCTAAGGGTATTCACGCTATCCAGGCCTCAGGCCTCTCTTGTGAAACTTATGGAGAAGCACATTCTTATAAGGATTGCCCACATACTATGGAGACAGTCCATTACTTGAACAACAATCAAAGATATCCTCGTGGCAATCCCTATTCTAACACCTACAGCCCAAGTATGAGGGATCATCCAAATTTCTCTTGGAAAAATGGACCAAGTGAAAATCCACCTAATCACTATGCTTGCAAGCCAATGGCACTACCAGGTTTTAAGCAACAACAAAAATCTAGAGAAAGTGATTCATAGACAAACCAGCTCTTGAGACAGATTCTTAAGAGCCAAGAAGGTATAATAAGCAAGATTAATCTTCATGATACCACCATCAGAAATCTTGAGATACAATTGGGCTAAATAACATCTCAAATGAACTCATTCAATAGAAATAGTCTCCCCAGTGACACCGTTCCTAATCCTAGAAGGGATAGTAAGGAAGATTGCAAAGCAGTAACCTTGAGAAGTGGAAAGCAACTTTCTAACATTCCTAGCCAAAGTGGAAAGAAAGAGAGCGTAAGTAATGAGGTTACTACTAGGCAAGAAGATGAAATACAGACAGATATTAATGAGGTGGCTAGAGAGCAATCTGTTGCTATTGAGAAAATGGATGAAAATAAGGAGAAAACCTGCACTTCCCCTTTAAAATATGCACCTCCACTACCATTCCCTTAGCGTCTTAAAAAACATCAAGAAGATTCACAATTCAAGAAGCTCATTCATATATTCAAGCAACTCCACATCAACATACCATTCGCTAAAGCTTTGGAACATATGCCTAAATATGCCAAATTTATGAAGGATATTCTAGCTAGGAAGCGACAATTCAGTGAGTTTGAGACAGTTGCTGTGACTAAGAGCTTCACTGATATCATTAAGCAGATGCCTCCAAAATTAAAAGATCCTGGGAGCTTTTTTATTCCTTGCCATATTGGAGATAAATTCTTGGGAAAAGGAATGTGTGACCTTGGAGCTAGCATTAACCTCATGCCTATGTCTGTCTTCAACCAGTTGAGATTGGGTGAAGCTCGACCAACAACAGTTACTCTTCAATTTGCTGATAGAAGTCTATCTCAACCTCGTGGAATCATTGAAGATGCATTAGTGACAGATGTATGAAGAAATGGATACTAGATTGTGGAGCCACCAAGCACATATATGTAAATAGAGAGATGTTTGCCACCTTTCAAGAAGGAGAAGACCACATTTATTTGGCTGATTTGTGAAGCACAAAAGTTCAAGGGAAAAGAAAAGTGGCACTGAAACTCACATCTGGAAAGATACTGGCACTGAAAGATGTTTTGTATGTCCTTGAACCAAGAGCAAATTTGATATCCGTGGCTCTATTAGGAAAATTTGGGGTTAAGGTGTCATTTGAATCTGATAAGATTATTATGACAAAGAACAATGTTCTGATAGGAAAGGGTTATTGTTATCAGGGCCTTTTGTACTAAGTGTTGATGAAAATAATGATAATACATCCTCTTCTGCTTACTTGATTAATTCCTTTGATGATTTCTCAAGATATACTAGAGTATTTTTACTTAGAAATAAAGATGAGGCCTTGAAAAATTCCTTTTATACAAGGCAAAGGTGGGAAATCAACTAGATAAAAAGATAAAAAGCATTAGGTCAAATAGAGGGGGAATACTTATTGCTTAATGATTTTTGTGAAAAGGAAGGAATAATCCATGTAGTAACTCCTCCATACTCACCTGAATCTAATGGTATTACTGAAAGGAAAAATATAATCCTAAAAGAAATGATGAATGTTTTACTTGTGAGTTTTGCTCCACCTAATAACTTGTGAGGGGAAGCTTTATTGTCTGCATGTTTCCTACAAAATAGAATATCGCAAAAGGAAGACAAAGAAGACACCAAATGAGTTGTGGAAAGACTGTAGACCAAATTTGAAATATTTGAAAGTGTGGGGGTGTCTAGCAAAAGTATTATTACCTGATCCTAAAAGGAAAAAGATAGGTTCTAAAACTACTGATTGTATGTTTATTGGTTATGCTCAACAGAGTCCTACATATCATTTTCTAGTTTTGAAAAGTGATATTTTATAACACACTACTATTATTGAAACTAAAGATGCAGAATTTTTTGAAAGTATTTTTCCTTTAAAAGTTTAGCATATTCCTTGGAGAGTTGAACTATTTTTCGAACAAAATGAAGATGTGATTGAAAATATACAGAGAAGTAAAAGACAGAAAAAAAAACATCTTTATGAGATGATTTTTATACATACTTAGTACAAGACAAACCTAGGAATTTTTATGAAGTTGTCTCTTCTCCGGATGCAAATTCTTGGAAGGAAGCTATTAAAGTAGAGATAGACTCTCTGAATCAAAACAAAACTTGGGTATTAGTACACTTGCCTCTAGGAGCAAAACCTATTAGGTGTAAATGGGTGTTTAGGAAAAAATACTTTCCTGATGGGTCTATAGACAAATATAACGCTAGATTAGTTGCCAAAGGCTTTACCTAGAAAGAAAAAATTGATTATTTTGATACCTTTTCGCATGTAACCAAGATTTCCTCTGTTAGAGTTCCAATTGCCTTAGCATTAATTCATAATCTTGTTATTCATCAAATTGATGTCAAAACAGCATTTCTAAATGATGACTTAGAAGAGGAAATTTATATGGTTCAACCTGAAAGATGTATTGTTCCTCAGCAAGAAAACAATGTTTACAAATTAGGTAAGTCATTATATGCTTTGAAACAAGCACCCAAACAGTGGCATGAGAAATTAGATCAAGTTATGATAAGTAGTGATTTCTCTACTATTGAAGTAGAAACATGTATTTATATAAAAATTGTGAATAATGAAGGTGTGATTATTTGCTTATATATGGATGACATGCTTATCTTTGGTACTAGTATCAATGTTATGCTTCAAACAAAAGGTTTCCTTGCTTTAAATTTTGATATGAAAGATCTTGGGGAAGCAAATGTAATATTGGGTGTAAAAATTATAAGGAATAAGCATGGTGTTCAACTTTCTCAAGAACATTATGTTGAAAAGATTCTAAGAAGGTTTGAACAGTTTAATGAAGAATCTTTAAGTAATCCTCATGATGGTAATGTACATTTGACAAAACACAAAGGACATCCAATAGCTCAATCTAAATATGCACAAATAATTGGGAGTTTGTTGCATTTGAAGAATTACACTAGGTTGGACATAGCATATGCTGTGTGTAAATTGATTAGGTATACTCACTACCCAGGCAGTAAACATTAGGAGGCTTTCATAAGATTATTACAATACTTAAGATGTATCATGAATTATGGTATACAATATAGTGGATTTCCTACTGTATTATAAGGTATAGTGATGCTAATTGGATCTTAGATTCAGATGAAACAAAATCCACTAGTGGCTATGTCTTTATTCTTGGTGGTAGTGCGATCACATAGAAATCAACCACGTAAAACATTATAACACTGTCCTCAAGGGACTCTAATTTTGTTGCTGTGGAGTTGACTGGTATTGAGGCTGAGTGGTTGAAAAACTTCTTAGTGAATATCCCTCTGGGTGCAAACCAACACCGTCAATATCATTACACTATGATAATCAAGCCGTGATAGCCACGGCTAAGAACAAAACCTTCAATGGTAAAAGCGGACACATACGATCGAGATATAATATTATAAGGCAGTTGCTAAAGGATGGTGTTATCTCAATCGATTATTTGAAGTAAAAAATGAACTTCAAATATCTGTTAAAAAAACCCCTTGGGAGGAAAGTAATTGTTGAAATGTTAAGAGGAATGGGACTAAAGCCAACTACTAATTGACAGCGATGACATCCCAACCTTTATGATTGGTGATCCTATGAAGAAGGTTTAATGAGTAAGAACAAGTCATTCGTCAGTTTTGACTAGCTCAAATATATTTTACGTTCCTTCCTATGACACTTTGAATGTGCTATAGTGCATTATTCTAAGTTGAGCAAAGCTCTTAATGATTTCATAGTTTGATGAAACAGTGTGTATAGTGCAGGTACATTTACATGAAATCACCTTATGAATGTAGAGTAGGGTAGCTCCTATGAGATCGTGGCAAAATATTTAGAGCATACATTACCACTAGGCACGCGCATGGTCGATATAACATACAAAAATGTCATTAACAGCGGAAATGCTAGGATATAATCTGACTCTTAATGCCTCTGATACACACCAAGATTTGTTAGTTTATAGAAGTAGGCTTCATTGACATTATGTGTATCAAGTGTTATTGGTCTAGGTCTAGTTTATAGTTCTAAGGACCACTAGATATAATTGTTATAATCGGCAGATGCCCAACAGGGGGTTGAATTGGATGTAAGATAAAAACTTAAAAACTTTAAAAATCTTTTCATATCTTAGTGAAAGTAATAAGTATAAAAGTAATGAATCATAAATCAACAATTAGATTAAATAATGTTTGTTGGAAATATAAGAGCTTAGGGAAGAGAATATGCAAACTATGATTTATCCTGGTTTGGTTGAATCTGCATGCCGTACGTCCGGTCCTAGGCTCCTCCTGAGATTTTCAAATCCACTATCTTCTTGTTTAATCCAGGCATAAGAAAAGCCTTTACAAACCCACAAGTTGAGCCAGGCACTTGTAAAGCCTTTTACAAATCTTTCTCAGTGATACTCCCCCTTACGGCAAGTTTTATGAGTAGAGCAATCCTGAAGACCTTCCTCTCCTACTTATCCATGCAAGTCTTATAAGCATCAACATTCTCTCCTGCTTATAAGTCTTACAAGCAGCAACATTCTCTACTGCTTGCACCTTGTAAGTCTTAAGGGCATAAAGTCTTACCGGCAATTCTCTCTACAGCTTTCCCCGTAAGGAAATCAACTCTCTCAAGGTCCCTCTACCTTGGGATCAATTTAGAAATATAGTTGAAAGTGTTTACAGACTCTCTCACAGAGTGGATATAATGAACACTGAAGTACAATACAAATAATCACTCTCTTAATGGTGAGTAATATATAAGCTAAAATAACAAAGAGTATCTGGGTTGAAGCTGAGGATTCATGATTTTCTCATTTTTTCATAGCTGCTCTCCTACTCTATTACCCATCTACTTTGAATGCTCTTCTATTTATAGTTGATAAAGATTGATGACTGTTGTAAGTGTTCATATATTAGAGTCCCATTGAGGCTTTCAAAATATGACTGCTGAAATAGTCATTGTTCAACGTTCTATTGAGGAATAGGATGTCGAGTACTCACGTTATGAAACTGAATGTCATGTTGTAGAGCGTTTGTGTTTCAAACATTCGTTCATGGTGGGTCAATCTTTTGTCGTGGTACATAGCCGATATTCAGTGTGTAATGATGATGCCCACCACAATTAACTCTCTCATTTGAATCTATAATATGAATGTTAACTTTCCTGTTTCACACTTGAAATATATGTTAGTTAATGTTTAGGAATAATAACAAGTGAAAACATATTAAATAAATAACATTTAACCATATTCGGATTGATCGCTGTGAGTCTGTTGCATTTTGGCTCCTATCAGGGTCTCACTCGAGTGTGTTGAAGTATCACCCTAGTATATCCTCATATTTCCACATCTTCTTTAGCTTTTGAGTTGAACTTCCATGCGAATAGGAAGAGTGTGATTTCTCACTTGTGAGTGCATTGACCTCTCACTTGAATGCAACATGCCTCACTCGAGTATATGTGTATTTTGTACTATGGAGTCACGCTTTTGGATAACACTTGCACCATATTTTTAAAGAGTATGATTTTGCACTTGTGAGTGTTGAGGAGTTCACTCGAGTGCTAAGTTCCTCACTTGAGTACATAAGTATATCTTCACTTTTGGACAGCCTTTTGCTCAGCACTTGCATCAGTTCATGAGGAAGTGAGCTTTCTCACTTGATAGTGTTGTAGGTTATCACTCAAGTGCTAAGGTTATCACTTGAGTGAATCAGTGTATTTTAGCTTCAAGCTTTGCTTTTAGACAACACTTGAGGAATTTTTATGAGAGTAAGTTTTTATACTTTTGAGTGTTTTCATGCAATACTTGAGTGTATATATGAATAATCGAGTGTGTTATAGATTCAAATTTCGAGTGCTACAGTACTGTACTTGCTATAAATTTTCTGCACTTGCTATAGTACTCTTAAGTGTTACAGTTCCCCTGATGTTATAGTACCCGTATGCTACAATGCCAAATAGTGTTGATCCGCTACAATGTCACCTCACCTTTTCCTAAAAAGAACTTGAATCTTGATATTTCCGTTAGATCTTGCAAGATCTTCTTTCGTCAATATCTTTCTTGATTTTTCTCTTCATAATCATTCTCCATAACCCATGTAGGCAACTCCTTGACTATCTTCATTTTCTTTCTTCTTCTCCCTCTTAATCATTCTCAGCAATTCAATCACTTCTTTGTTCATTCTCCTATATTTGATAATTTTGTCTTTTCATTCTTCCTTGATAATTCAACTTAATTAATCTACAAGATATTTCACATTAAAATCAGTAATTAGTCAAAGTATTATATAAACTTAATTAATCAAAGTATTATTTCTTTCTTCTTCTCCCTCTTATTCATTCTTATCAATTCAATCACTTCTTTGTTCATTCTCCCATATTTGATAATTTTTTCTTCTTATTCTTTCTTGATAATTCAACTTAATTAATCTATCAGATATTTCACATTAAACACAGTAATTAGTCAAAGTATTATATAAACTTTTAGCTCTTATCATTGTACATCCATATTTGACATCATCAAAACTAATCATATCTAACAACAATGGTTATAACATGTGAGTAACACAGTGAGTTTCTTTGATACGTATGGGGGATTGTTGTAAATATATGTATGTGTATGCATGTGTCAAAGAACTAGTCCCACATTACTTGGGAATAAGAAAGTATAAGCCCATATATACTATCACATTATCTTGGGCTTGTAAAGAGGCCTAGAGGAGTAGTGGGCTCGTGCGCATAACAATGGGCCACCGAAAGGTAAATGTAGTAGAAATCTGGCAATCCCCCCCCATGCGAATAAATATTCAGTACCAGCACTTTCTGTGAAAATATTTTACTCCTTAAAAATATTATTTTTAGATAATAAATATAATAATATATTTGGGCTTACCAAAAAGTCTCTATATTTTGGGCTTTGAAATTTGCAACCCTTTGTGACCAGAAGTTGTCAATGGTTAGGCACTTCCCCGAACGCTCTCTCTGTTGTCAGCATACAGGCCTGTATTTTCTGATGGTGTCAGTTTGGTCTCGAGGGATGTGTTATGTTGACTATCTTATATCCGTTGGCTATCTATGGACTGTGCCTATATAAGGAGCATAGGCAAAGTGCTTAGATATGATTTTTTTGATCTCCTTTCCTCTGTGTAATATTTCTCACTATGATTACAATTACCTTCCGCTAGTTCTACTGCCTTGAGTTGTTTCAAGAAGGGCCTATTAATCCTGGGGGTACTGCTTCCTCCCTACTGGTAGCTACAGAATAACTCTATAGGATAGTGTCCTCTGACGCGACTCAGATCATTTGTTTCTTTGTTCTTCTAGATTGCTCGTGATCGTCTACAGTTTGTAGGACACAACTGGCTAGCCTGGCCATTTTAAGTAAAGAACTAAACCATCGATCCTAAGCAAAGGCTCGAGTCCCAAGTACTACTTGCGACTCTTGCTCTTATAACATTTCTTCTAAGGTATCTAACCTCATATTCCAATTGAACTTGTTGCTTCATCTTATCATTGTTGACATTCAAATAATATAGGACAATTTTAGTTTCCTATTTTTAGGTAACTGACTTAGTCTTGAAGAATAAGTAATTTCCTAATTCCTTTAAGCTTGAACGGTGCCAACCAAGACAATCAATCATCATTAAGGCATCATTTATTACATTTATGACTAGGTTTTCAATTCTAGAGTGTTCTTTTGTGGCCTATATATGAAGGCTACGTTTTGTCCTAAGTTTTTGGGAGACTTAAATGATAAATGAGAGTTTTATTTCTCTTGTGTGAGCTTTGCTTGCATCCTTGTATTCTCGTACGAATACTCTAACTGTATCAAGGACCGATCATACTTGTGGTGTCTTTGTGACTAGGGTTATAAGAGATAGGTTCTCTTAAGGTCCTGCTTTTAATCATCTGTCCTGTTTGTGTCTTCAAACTTGTTTTCTAGCCGGTCTGTTACCCTCATCGTATCAACAAATCATGAATAATAGAAGGAGTCTCCTACTTTTCTTTGATTTGTTTCATTTATGTTAATAGCATATACATGGAACTTCTACTCTGAACATATAGCTTAGATACTATGAGATGGAAATGGCTACTAATGGCCATTGGTTCTTCTTTTGATATTATCTCTAATGTGAACTTCCTAACTATTGATGGCTAGTGATAACGTGTTTACATGTTTTAATTAGGTTACTGAGGGCCTAATTAGTGCCATTGATTTGTGAAGTTGTTGTGTATATATGCATGTCTAGGTGTTAGCTCTTTTACTTCTGATTCTTTTAGTTGATAATGAGGACATTATCAATTTTAATTTTGGGGGTAAGGGTATTTTTGAATGTTTTTGCTAATTTGACAAGGATTGCAAATTTGAAAATTTTGACTATTTCCTGTCCTTTGGCTTGAAAGCTAACTTATATTGATTGATTATCTTTTGTAGTAATGTATGATCCAACGATAGAAAGGATGCTTAGACTATATGTTTCATGGGAAATTGTGGTTAATATTTTTTAATGCTTGATTTATATTTTAAAGCTTGTTTCCTAACAATTTTTAAAATAAACACGGTGCACAAGTTTTAGGAATGATTTGAATACTTTTGTTAGGAGATTTTGTAGCAATTTGGTGTGTATATTCTTTCTTCAATAAAGGAATTTAGAACCTGTATTGGAATCTCTTAAAATAATTTAATGATTTCACACTTTTTTGAAAAAATATTTGGGCATTCTTTTAAATGTGTTTGTGCCTTTCAAGCCTACCTATGACAATCACTTCATTTGCACCCTATTTGAGCCTTATAAAGAAAAGCCATGTGAATTATTTTTTTGAAAGCCACACTGGACCTTAACCTTTGTAGCTTGAAAAACCATGAATTACCCTAATCTTGAGATAAATGATGATTTGATAATGATTATTGGTAGTAAGGATTGTTATGGTGGTTAAAAGATATGTGTTATAGAAAAATTGGCTATAAAGAATGTAGTGCATGTTCTTCAGTAGTTTGTACTCCTAAGTTGATTCTAGCTTGTTTTTGCTTCTCCAAAAAAAAAAAAGAAAGAAAAAAAGGAAAAAAAGAGGAAAAAAAAGAAAAAGTGTTTAATCCAATACGACTTGAGTGCAAATAAATCAATTTGAGATAAGTTTGGGGGACTGTTTGGCTTCTTGAAAGAAAATTTTGTGTGGTACAAAGAGAGTAGTTATGTATTGTCATTTATCTCAAGAAATTTGAATCCTTTTTGTGTCCCCATTCTTTCAATAAGCTTAACCATTGGCCACATTATAAGCTTATAAAATCCCATTGATTTTAAAATTCTGTGGAATGATTTGTTAGTAGAGAGAGAGAAGAAGATGGGCATATGAAGGCCTAATATTGAGGTTGTATTATACAAGTTGAAGTATTACATTTGATCTTGATAACTGCAGAAAAAGTGTTATCTAACTCTCCTCACACACACACATTTTTGAAATTGTTAGGAAATGTATTTTAAATTGTGAACCTTGCATTATTCTCTATTACATTGTTTTCCAATTGAGTATATCATCTTGAGCAACAAATGAGGAAATCATCATGCATGGATGCTAGTAGATGATTGATTAATCTAGCTCTTTCATCACTTAACTTGTTTTACTCAAGGTAGAGCAAAAAAGTTTAGGGGTGTGTTAACCTTATGAAATTTATGTCATTTTGGCACATTTACCTTTAATTTCTCACACTTTTTGGAGGATTCATACATATTTGGAGATACATATGCAAGGGAGAGATGCCTAGTTGATATTTGGGATAAAGGGATAGAATTCTTGGGTTAAGTATGAATATTTTGCCATGCTTCACCAACATTGAATTTTATAGACTTTCTTGTGTTGATAGGTTATCATTTGAGCCACATGTAGAGACATTTAAAGCACAAATTAATGACTAAGCAATTGGAAAGGAGCTTAGAAAGTCAAAACACCATTAGAAAATAAGAAAAGATGAGATAAGAAGAGGAGGAGCTTTTGGCCTCAGCCAGAAACAAAACAGAAATGCTATGGCCTCAACCAATGCATTCTTTAGCCTCAACCAGAAACAAGATAGAAAGCTTTTGGCCTTAACCAAAGCATTCTCTAGCCTCAGCCAAAAATATGACAGAAAGCTTTAGGCTGCAACCAAAAGCAACCTAACAAAAGTGACTTTCTGCAACTAAAGGAGGAGATTTATTACTACAAGTATCAAGTAGAACAAGAGATTAGTGGATAAAGCATCAAGTAGAACAATTTAATGATCATATGTGTTTGATGCAAGAGCAAAATGCATTATTGAAGGCTCAAATTGACGCCTTACTATAATCTAGGCTAGCATAAAGTCTAGTGTGTGACAGCACGAGTGTAAGGGATAGTTGCCCCTCCATGCCTAAAGTCCCCATTCCTTTGGTAATAATTTCTTCTCTAGTTAACTTTTTGTTATATAATAAATTAGTGTACCTTAATATATTAACTCTATTTTTCATATAGTGAATCGACGTGCAAGTTGCATGTTGATGAATCTTTCAAGCACGCAATTGCTATAGGTGTGGCCTACAACACCAACAATTTTACACTACATAATTAACTATTGCCCCCGAACATACTCTGATTCAGGGTTGACATATGCACAAATGAAGATGGCCTCTTACCAGTCCCTTCTCAAGATAAAGAAACAATAGTGAAAGATAATGTCGGTGGTTATGTTGCATGGCCAATAGGTTTGATTGAGTCATTTCAAAAGGTAGTTAATTTACAATTCCGTTTACCTTTTTTATATACTTCAATCTAAAACCACATGATTTAATTTCATGATTTTTGTAGGTTGCTACTTGTCCTAAAGGAAAACGAATTGAAGGGTGTGGGAAGAACTCAAAGAGTTCAGTAACTGAATAGAAGTCCCAACCCTCAACTTGTAAAACCCCATCTTACATACCACTTTACCATTGATATTAATCAGAGTACTGGAGCATAGTTCGGTGGGCAACACAAAAATAGTATAAATATATTGATATATTGATACAAGGTACTTGATTACATTATGGGTTTTCCCCTTAGGTTTTGATAATATATATACAATTTGCCCAAAATATCAAAAATAAACTAATATATAACCAACAACTCTGTTCTCTTGACCCGCACACCTCAGATGCCATTATTTACCAATTTTCCCTTGGAGCCGCTAGTTTCTACTGGAATATTTATTTATTTGAAAAGGGGTGATATTCAAAGAATCTCAGTAGTAACATACAATCATTCATATAAAATGTGAAAAGTAAATATGTCATGCTCCATGTTATGCAACAATTAATAACAATATCATAGCATGTATACATGAGTTAGGGGCTCAGTCCCCCACTATCTACAAACCTCGGTTGTGTTCTTACTCCTTAACCAAGTAGTTTGCCTTCACACATAAATTTAAATACGCCTCCATGCATAATTTGCCCTCCGTGAAAACCATGTTCATTAATTAAATCACAAAAGATGGCATGCACAATCATATAAAAATTGGCATAGTGTATGAAGGATAAAGTTACTACATTGTATCCCTTTTTGTAACAAAAAACGGGTTTCTTGAATTTTGTGTCAACGGTTCGGACTATCAATTCAATCCTAAAATTCCAAATGTACAAGAATTAGGTTAATACCCATTCATATACTACTTTAGACTCTTCCAAAGTGTTTTTAATGGTTATATTAGTCTGAAACTACAAAGTTACCAAAATGCCCCTGGGAACCCGGTCCAGGCCCATTTTTACCTTGTCTAACCGAACTTTTCCAAAAATTTTGACCCAGCCTATTCCTATATAGTTTTAATTGTAGAATCCATTTTTTACCTCAGGTTTCATAAAATTATTGCCAGATGATAGTTTTGCCCTTGACAACCCCTACTTGGGGTTTTAGGGGTATTTCCATGATTTCACTTTCTAGGGCTTTTCTCATAAAGTGTTCAACATCAACTCTACACAATTTTCTCTCTTAAACAACATTGAATCATCATATTAATGAAATTCTAGACTTAACCCCCATTTCCAGCCTTGGCAGAAACCTACCCTAAGAAAAAGGGGAAATGTGATTTTTGATTTTCAACACCAAAAGCTTGATCCTTTATGCTTCTAATCACTTATCAAGCCATTTAAACCCATACTAAACAAGATTGAGGAAATTTGGGCAGCATAACCCCTTAGGGTTGTCACTTTCCAAATTTACAAAATCAACCAACAAACACCAAACTAAGCCAAGAATAACAATAGCAACAACAATAAACCAAGAGATTTGATGTTCTTGAGGTTACCTTAGATTTATTCCCTTTCTCTCTCTAGAACCAACCTCCCTCCCTCTCTCTCAACCTTGGGATTTTGCTTGCTCCACCATGTTTTCCTTGAAGATCAAGAGGTTAGAGAAGAGATTACACAAATTGGAAGGCTTAAACACTTGAAAGTACAAGCCTTACCTTTGATTTTCCTTCCTCTTGCTCCTCCTTCTTCAAGTTTCTTAAGCTCTCTCTCTCTCTCTCTCTCTTCCTTGGGCGTGTAATGGGATAAGAAAAGATGAAGCAAAGCTTTAATGAAATATCTTTATCTTTTTCCTTAATTAAGTTTATTACAAAAATGATTTATGACATGGCTTATGTACTAAGCCTTATACTCTTCTAACCTATGTCATAAAATCCTATTATAATTGAACCAATTCCCTTCTCTTCCTTGGCCCATAAAGTGACACCCAAGCCCCTAATTACACCAAATTTGGGATTCTTCCAATTATCTTAACCACGTATACCTATATATATATATATATATATTATTTTATGCTTAATTGAACATATGCCCAACTTAATAAATTCTTATTTAAATCCCTTGGCTTTAGATGATGCCATTGGGCATATTTATTTTCCACGTAAATATTTTCCTTCTCCCAAATATCTACCGATAAAGGAAAAATATGGGCTTTTACTTTATTCCACAATTGCCATTACATTTTTTCCCAAATGCGCAATAGTTGCCAATTTTGGCAGATTTTTTGACCAAACTTTGACAAATCATAACTTTATTTGTAGAAACTCAATTGGTGTGATTCTAAAGGCTATGAAATGCTTATTGAGTCTAGTTTCAAGGAAAAATATAGCCTTTAGCCAACTGAATGTCTAAAATTTCTAGAAATTCATTAAACCTTACCTATTTCAAATTGGTTCCAGAAATAAGGTCTAACTTCAAAAATCCATATCTTTTAGTATACAAGTACAAAAATTAGCCATTACCTATCAAATTAAAGCTTAGGATGTCTAATTTCATCCTAGAAAGTTTCATTACATTTGGACTTGATTTGACTAACAAAATTCATTGCATACCAACATTGCCTTACTGGAAGCAATTAAACAGCATGCACTTGCAACTTCAATAAATGCCATTTTTGTACACAAATTTCCCATACTCTTTAATTCACCATGTTATTTGCTTTAATACCATAAAGATATAAGAAATTTTAGGGAATAGATTTGGGACACCTGCTAAATCGGGACTTAGCAGTCCACTTAATTCAGGCTTATTCTCTAGCTTCGAATCTCAAAATTTAGGATATTACACAACCAGCAACCGAAGCAACAGACAAATAGGCTCATATTGCCAACAATTGGCATTAATGGCACCAGATTTGATCCACTAAGGAGATCAGTCAATACATTTTGATATCAACATCTATCATACAGATATTGATTATCATGTCGATGGTAGTGTGCTGAACAAAGTGATTAGTCGTGATTGGCTTAGTGTGACGGCCATCAACATATGAATTAGGTACTTTATCATCATCATCTATCACTATTATTATTCATTATTCAATTTTTTGGTTTAATGACATTGTTTGTTTTCTATAAAGGCACCTGTAGGACGATCTATTATTGTGCATGGAAAGCGTGCATAAATTCGTATTTGTCAGCCCAAACCTCCTTGCCTAGTATACGAGGAAATTAGATGTGGAAACAAAATCTAACAATATTAAAGGCATCTTCATGCTGAGAGAAACCCCAAATATGCTATTTATTGTACATACAATCCAGGGTAAGTTATTTGCAACAATAGTTTAATGTATTTTTTTTACTTTTTTCACTTTTACTATAACATGATTGTCAAAGTAAAATTTTCAAAATATTTTAGGGCACATTGGATTTTGATTGTTATCCATCCTACGACAGCTAGAGGCCCCCTATTTACTATTTGGATCCTCTAGAAGCCAGTCATCCAGACAACCGGTATGATATGAAGATTATAATTAATAAGTAAGTCTATGGGTATATGTGTAAATATTTGTGTATGTGATTATTGAATAACCAAAATTAATTAGTCACTACTTGTTTTATTAGTGCATTGATCGCCTACAGAAGCCAGGTTAGATTGAGCTATTATAAACACAATGACCCAGTTAATAGCTATACCTGGAGGAAGATTACGGTACTTATATATGAATTTACTCAAATTTTGTTATTCAAAAATTTTTCTTCAAAAATTTACTTAACTATTTCATTGTATTGTTGTAGTGCCTCATCATCAAAATGTAGTTACTGAAAGATGTAGTTACTCATCATCAAAATTATGTTCTTATGCAAATAAGTTCTTTTACTTGCAGTTACTGTGTCTTAAATTTAATTGACAAGTGTTTAAGTTTTTTTATTTTAATTCATTTTGTGCATGCTTTTTATGTAGTATTATGAAGATCAACATTGTGCCCAATTGACTGACCAACAAGTAGATGAAATCATTGAAGAATGGTGTGAATATATGGTCAGGCAATTAGCTAATATTTAGGTACATACGTAGGTTGTTTATTGCCTATTCTTGTATTGTTTATGAATTATTTGTACATTAAAATTGTTTCTTGCCTACATAAGTACATATGTAGATACTTAAAATTAGTTGTACATTGCAATTGTTCTGTTGTAATTAAATACATTAGTACTGATTTAATTAACAAGTAACAAGGTATAAACCTAAATAAATATTAAAGATGATAGTATAGGAGGTTTTACCATTACTTACTTTCACGTTAGGTGCTTAGAGGATTGCCTTTGCATACCCACTGCATCTTTCTTTAAAGCTCTGTTTTTATGTATTTAGCTTTGGGATTATGCACAACTTTCTTATATGATGTAGGCTTTGCAAGAATTTTTCTTTGTCTATGAGAGATCATCCTCTTCTTCTTCTTCTCAAGTTAGTTGAATGGTACATTATGGTAGCCCTTCCTTGAGGTGAAACATACTCCTTTTATCCATTGCTTCTTTCTGTGGTTATACTCTATAACACTGGCAATAGGTGCTCTGAGAGTTCTCACTTTCGAGATAGATGATATGAACCTCTTTATTGGTGTATGAGAAACTCTTGGCTTCTTCTTCATTTTCTTTGTACCTTTATGTCTATTCTACTTATAATTAATCTGCACACATAAAGTACTAGATGGATCCTAGTTCGGTCTAATCTGTAATGGCCTACAAGCAGAAAGTCTTACCAACGATTCTCTCAATAGCTTCCCCCGTAAGGAAATCATCCCACTCAAGGTCCCTCTACCTTGAGATCAATTCAAAAATACAGTTGAAAGCGTTTATAAACTCTCTCATAGAGTAGATATAATACTTACTGAAGTACAATATAAATAATCACTCTCTCAATGATAAGTAATATAGAAACTACAGAATAGAGAATGTTTGGGTTGAAGTGGATAACTCATGATATTCGCATGTTGACGTCGTTGCTTTGTTCTCTACTTTACTCTTCTCTAAATGCTATTATATTCATAGTTGTGTTGTATAAGACAACAGTTGTAAGCATTCGTACGTTGGAGTCCCATTGCTTTGTTTTATCGTTGTGTGCATTTGAATAACAAGCCGCTATAAAATGTCCATTGCAGAGTAGAGCATCTTGTTGAAGAGTGGAATGATTCATTATGAAATGTACGTCATATTGTGGAACGGAATGAAGATGTTTGATTTTCCAGACAATCATTCATAGTGGGTCAATCTTTTGTCGTGGTAGGTAACCGATATTCGGTGTGTAATGATACCGCCCGACACAATTGCCTTCCTCATTTGAATCTATAATCCGAACGTTCATCTTCCTGTTTTACACTTGAAATATATGTTAGTTAATGTTTAGGTATAGTAACAACTGAAAACACAATGATTCAATAACATTTAATCAATCTCGAATTGTTCATTGAGTGATGATATTTTCCATAAGTGACCTCTGTTCTTGAAGATGCAATCCAAATATTTAATCTCCTATTTCTCACTTGAAATATATGTTAGTTAACATTTATGTATACCAATAAGTAAAAACATAATGAATAAATATCATTTAACCATGTTTGAGTTGATTGTTGCGAGGCTCTGTTTCGTTTGTGCATTCTGCCAGGTCTCACTCGAATGTCAGTGGACTCACTTGAGTGAACATTCCATTTTCAGCTTCTATCTTGCTCTTGGACAAACACTTTCAGTGTCATACTCACAGGACTCAACTATAAATATGGACATCACTCGAGTGCAACAATTCCTTACTCTAGTGCACTTCTTGTTTTCAGGTACTTGCTTCTTCATAGGTTAACACTTTCATGTCAACACTTGCATAACTAAAGTGCAAACCTTTACTTCACTCGAGTGCATTGTCATTCACTCGAGTATAGCGAAATACTTTCACTCTACAGCCACTTCTGGACAACACTATCAAAAATGTCAAGAGTGCCTTTTTGGACTCATGGGTGATGTAGGGTCATGTCAGACTAGATTTATTCATTTTGATTCTAAATATGGAAAATGATATATCATAAGAAAGCTCTTGTTATATGCATTCCAATGCAAAAAGAATCAGCTCCAAACTCCTTATATTCTGCAAGTTATGATCGAAAAGACAGCAAAAGTGTCAACTTCTAGAAGACATATCTCCTAGAATATAACTTAAATTAGGCAAATTACCTATTCATGGAAAGCACTTTGATCTAGTTTCATCTGGCACTAGTTTCGTCTCAATCTAATGTATCATTTATGAGTTATACCCAAAATACCAAACCTCTCTTGAAACGTGATGGTGATTTCAGTGTCAACTTCCACTGATCATATCTCCTTCATCTGAGCTTCTTTCAATGTGATCTTGGTGTAAATTGTTTGTGTTATGAGTCTTCTTTTATATTCCAGCAGTTTCAAGTCAATCCGATGTGTGGTTTGAGAGATATGGCCAAAATACTTGATCTCTATTAGGCGAAAAGAAAAACAGAGCTAAACAGAGTGTTAGAACTGGCTAACACCCAAGAGGGGGTGAATTGGGTATATTATAAAAAATTAACAAATTTAAAATTCAATTCGCATCTTATGAAATCAATAAGTATGTAAGTGATGAAATATAAAACCATAATCAGTTATTGAAATCATATTGCTAGAAATATAAGAGTTTAGGGAAGAGAAGATGTAAACCGTGATTTATCCTGGTTTGGCCCAATCCACGATGACCTACATCCAGTCCCCAGGCTGCTCTTGAGATTCAATCCACTATCTCCCTTAAGTTGAACCGGGTACTTGAGAACTACTACAATCTCACAAGTTTGACCCGAGAACTTGTGAAACCTTTACAATTCTCTCACTGAGATAAGAACTCCCCCTTGCACACTATAAGGATACAATTTTTCCCCACTCAAGATTCCCCAATCTTGAGTAACTCTCACAAATATAGAATGATTACAATGAAAGATTACTTCTCTCTATATGAAGTAGATAATGATTAAAACTGAAGTACATGGTGGGAGTATTATTACAGAGCTTCGATCAAGTAAGATTTAGAGTAATAACATATCAACATTGTAGGCATAGGCTCTCGTCTCTGTTCATTTTGAATGACTCTACTTTTATAGTTGATGAAGAGCATTTGACCGTTTTTTTTTCTTTTCTTCTTCCCGTTGAGGATTAAAATATTACTGTTGAACTAGCCATTGGAAGCTTCTGACACAAAAGTGCTTTCTCCGTCTTGTGTGTTAATCCTTGTTTGTTCACCTGGAAAATGCTTAATCACTAATATAATGAAGTGTTAGAGTGATTAAAATCAAAAAGAACAAGTCACACAAAATTTCAATGATATTCAGGAGTTTCAAGGTGATACTCTATTTTCTGGAAAAATAGTTATTCAGATAACATTTGTTGTATTCAAATATCCTTCTTTGATAATGAGTAATCCTTATTCGAATACTTTATCCTCTATTCGAATAAACTTTTAGAACTTAAAGTGTATTCGAATAGTGAATCCCATATTTGAATAGCTCCCTTGTAAAACATTTGATCTTATTCGAATAGTGCCATTTGTATTCGAATAATATTCTCTCATAATGAACTTTCATATTCGAATAGACCAACCCTTATTTGAATAGCCTTTCCACAAGATATGACATACTATTCGAATACAACTTGTTGTATTCGAATAATGCACTTTGATAATGAATCTTCATATTCCTCCAACTACTATATTTGAATAAACTTTTGAGGGCGTAACTCTTTGGATATAAATTCATGACAGATGAACTATCCCTATAAAGCTCTTTAAGTCTCCTTTGTACGGCAACTGGAATCAATCACAAATACTTTGTATTTCAAAAGTTATGATTCAATGTGTATCGACTGGTCTGGAACAGAGCTTGATTTTGATCACCAACTTCCAGACGGCATATCTCTTTGAATATAACTCTAAATATGACCAATAACCTATCCATGGAAATATATTTAAGTCTATTTTCATATGGCACTAGTTTCATTTCAATCTGATGTGTAGTTTGAGAGTTATGTCCAAAACACTGAACCTGCTCTGAAATATGACGGTGATTTGAATGTCATCTTCCAAAATTCATATCTCCCTCATCTCAGCTCCTTTTAACTTGATTTTGTTGTCAAAATGACACCTTGGGAGTCTAGTTTCATATGCCACTAGTTTCACCTCAATTTGAGCTGTGGTTTAAGAGATATGACCAAATTACTGAACGTCGCCTATGCTAAAAGAAATAGAGTCTGCTGCTGCTATTCGAATAGCACTGCTTCTATTTAAATAAAATCATCCTTTTTCAGTTATGGACTATTCGAATAGTTACTTCACTATTCAAATAGTATTTGATTATTTTTCACTGAGACTATTCTGATAGTTCTAATACTATCCTAATAGTCTTATGGTTATTTGAATAGTATTTGATTATTTTGCACTGAGACTATTCTGATATTTCCATTTATAAAGCCCAAAATTTTGATTAAGGGCTAATGAGAATTTTTTAGAATGTAATTGTGGATTAATTTGAAATTATTATGTGTTTTATGGCAATATTAATTAATATGTCATAATTGGTGGAAAAATTGAAAGAATGGAATTATTGGCCATAAGTTAGTGGTTAATGGGGGAATTAATTACTAACTAAGAGAAAAGGAGAAGTATGATTAAATGGCTAATGAAGGGATTAAAGTAACTAATTGGTGGCTTACTTTATGAGAACCAATGAAAAACTGACACTTGACAAGCTTATGTGAAGAGAGAGTGTGTGTGAAAGTCAAATCTCATTATTCTAATATATTTTTCTCTCTCTCTTTCCCTCATTTTCGCTGGAACTGGTATGGGGAAGGGAGTATCATCATTTTCCTTCTTCTCCAAGCTCATCTCTCTCTCTCTCATTTTCTCTCACCCTCTCTCGTCAGCCATTGTTGTCCAAAGGGAAAGAAGAAAAGCTTGATAAAGGTAAGAAGAATGATCTCTAATGCTCAAACTCCATTCATTAAAGCTGTTCCTTGAGTTGAGAGCTTTATTTTGATGGTTATAGTTTGCCATTTGGTGTTGGTTTTGGACCCCAAAGAATTTAAGAGGTTGGAGAATCAAGAAGTCCCTTTGGAAAAGTTAAAGAAGTAAGTGAAACCAATCTATCTATCTAAGTTTTGTGCCAAATGGATTAGCTTTGAACTTTTGGAAATTATTGCACATTTTTGAAAATTGATGATCATTGGGTATTTGGCATGTTATTGGTATGAAATTGGTATGTTGAGAGGTATTTGGATAGATAGAATTGATTTGGGATTG
This sequence comes from Inga laurina, assembly GCA_963855925.1. Lineage (NCBI taxonomy): Eukaryota > Viridiplantae > Streptophyta > Magnoliopsida > Fabales > Fabaceae > Inga > Inga laurina. The sequence continues at coordinate 30,744,416 of OY979704.1, forward strand.
AATGATTAAGTTTGGTGATTTTGGAAATTTAATGTTTATTGTTGCTAAAAACCAAAGCATGATAATGGAGTAGGATTTTGGTGGTTTCAGCCTTTCCATTGGATTCCTTAAGTGATTTTGTGTGGGGATAGCTTTGGTTGAAGTTTGGGTCCATTGGAAGCTCTTGGGAAAATTTTAGGAAAGACTATTAGTGTTTCTGCGTTTTTTGGTTTCTGATGCATCTCACTTGAGTAAGTCAGTGAAATTCCTTATTTTCCCATCAGTTTCTGTATTGCACTTCAGTGAAAAAGGGCATGAGTGTTGCCTCACTTGCGAGTGCGGTAGGTTCTCACTAGAGTGAGCCTCCTCTTACTCGAGTGCTGGCGTATTTGACACCATGAACTTGCCTCTCGAGTTGTCACTCACGATTAAAGTACAAGAGTGTGTCTTCACACTCACAAGTATTTAGCCATCACTCGAGTGCAAGGATCCGTGCTCAAGTGCTTCTCTTCTTTGAAAATTCTTGTGCTCTTGGGTTATCACTTTTTGGACCTTACTTCCTGGTACTCGAGTGAGCATTTGGCTGTTACTTGAGTGTTGCTTTCTGTGCTCTAGTGTTCTCATCTTCTGAAAGTTCTCATGCTCTCAGGTATACACTCGATGTTCCTTACTCTATAATACCTGAGTGCAAATCATACCATTACTTGAGTGAGGCCGTCTTCACTCGAGTGCCAGTGCCTCTTCACTTTAGTGAAACAATGAAAAATATCAGTGTTTGTGCTTCTAAAAGGGGATCCCTGGGGTAGTCCTTCCAACCCTGTAGGGTTTCTATTAGAGGCATATATGAGTACTTAAGAGACAATAATGATAACTAATTTAAGCATTGTGAAGATATTGAGTATTGGACTAAGTGGTAATGCATCGTCCTTAATTATGACTTTAGGATTTGATATTTTCCTGGAGCGTAGAAGGCCAGTGCCTGCTCAAGACCGGAAAGACCAAGGTAGTGACACTTTATCCTATATCATGTATATTGCATTGCTTGCTTGCATTAGTCATTAAATACAGATATAGTAAGGGGACGTTGCGAAAGCTCGGCCTTGAATATAGATACAGTGAGGGGATGTGGCGAAAGCCCAGCCTTGAATATAGATATAGTGAGGGGACATGGCAGTGTGCCTAGTCTCGAATATTGAAATGTTGTATTGTGATATATGTTTACTTGCTTTGTTTAATTATACATCAAATACGTAAACTATTGCTACTGGGATTCTTTTGAATCTCACTCTTTCCAAATAACATTTTTAGATAAGGCAAGTGGATCAAGAGGCAAACAAGTGGATAAGGGTGATTAGGACTGCTGGTGGTAGTCTTAGCTAATTTCTTTTTGGTTTTTGAACTGGTTATCATTTTGGACAAATGTATATATATTGAATAGATCATAGTATTATAGTTTTGTGTAATCCCCGGTATAAATACTGAGATGGGCAATGATGCCTTGTATAAACTTTTGGATTAATGTTTTTATCCTGAGTGAACATCGGGAATTATGCTTATACTCTGATATTATACATGTGACAAACCGAATAGGCCAGGATGGGTGAGGGTAACGTCGTGAAACTTGATACGGCAATGTGATATTGTGATTGTTGTGGATGCCCAAAAGTCCCGGTTACCACTAGTGGAGTCACTGGTGGGTGTACGGGTGAGGGTAACGCTGTGAAAGTGGATATAGCGAATGCTGAAATGTTTGTGTATACAGCTAAGACTGTCGTTTGATGTATTGAGGTTGTGGTGTTTTAGGGTTACTCCCGGAAGGGGTAACTAGATTGAGTTAAGCAGAATGGTGGCCTATGCTGCCCAACTGCCGAGATCTTATGATGTGGCTCATAAATTAGAGCCTTCAGATATTGAGATACGCTAGCCACTCATGAGTTAGAAGGGCTTGCGACGATTGTGATTATATGATGATGGTTTTGGTAGCAATCGTATGTGGAAACGATTGCATTTGTTTAATAATCATGAGGTGATTGTGTTTGTGTGGCAATCGTGAAATGGGCCGATTGCAGTTTGTGGCAACTGGGTTGCATTTATTGTGTAAGATTCTTTCTAGAATCTGAATTGTGATGCACCAATTGTGGGGGTGGTCTAGCAAATACTTTCCCAAGATAGAGTAATTTGTGAAACGGAAGCCGTTATGAAGAAGCATATGAGTTTATGGTTTAAGTGGTGCGACAAATTTCGAGGATGAAATTTATTGAACGGGGGGAGAAATGTAATACCCCGAATTTTTAAGACTTGAACTTAGAGAATAAGCCTGAGATTAGTGGACTGCTAAGCCCTGGTTTAGCAGGATCCCAAATTATGATTAAGTGATAATGACTCCAAAAGTGGATGTGGTTAGTGATAAATAAACCCTTTTGGAGATTATGGTGTGATTTGGCACCCAATGTGATTCGTATGTGTTCTAAGCAGCGCCGAAACCCTGTATTTGAGTTTAATTATAGATTAACATCTAAATTGACTTAAAATAGAGGGGAGGGCGCATTGTGAAAGAAAATAAATGAGAAAATGTATTTGATGATGATTCAAGAGGAATTGCCATAATCAAGGGCAAAACGGTAAAGTTACCGACCAATTGGTCAGTTACCGAAGAGGAAGCTCATTGGTAACTTCAAGATCAATGGTTGAGATTGAATTGTGTAATAGATCAAAGGGTGGAATCCCATGTGGTGTGCCTTTGTGAGCTCATGTGAGGTTTGTCAAGATGGTGACACTTGGCATAATGTGAGCCCTTGGATTGGTCAAAGTGTCAAAACACCTCTTCCCTCTCTCCTATCCCTTTTAGGTCGGTTTTTGGATCCAAAAAAACTGATTTGCTTCATCATTTTCACCATCTCATCTTCTCTCTCTCACACTCCATGGACGTCCCAAAGCTTGGGAGGAAAGAGAAAGTTTGAGGTGAGTTTTTAGCTTGCTTGGTGACCTCTTTAGCTTAAACACCTTTCTATAATATTGTTCATAGTGATGAGAGCTTCATCTCTATGGTTTTAGATTCTTGATTGGTGGTGTTTGATAGCTTGAGGAAAATTGGAAATATGAAGAATCAAGGAATTGGTTTGGGAAAGAGGAAGAGGTGAGTATTTGAAGCCTTTTGATCTAAGTTTTGTGATTTATGGATGAGCTTTGTGAATTTCGAATTTTGCCCTGATTTTGTGTGATTTTTGAAATGCATGAATTGCCTTGTGTTTGAGTGGCAATTGGTGTCTTGATGTGTTATAGAGCCATTGGAATTGGTTTGAGAACTTGAAATGAAAAGAATGGCAATGTGTGTTTGTGTTGGGGTTGTGTTTTGACATGTTGTGAATCTTTTGAAAACATGTCAATATAATGTGAATTTGATTGATTTGGTGTTTCCAATGGATTCCTTGTGCAAATTTATGTGGAAATGGTATTTGGTGTGAATTTGGGAACCATTGGAATCATTGGTGCAAAACTGGAAATTCTGTCCAGTGTGAATTCTGTCTGAGCAATCTGTTCGTGTGGACTTTTTGACTGGGAAAATGGTGTCTGAAAATTATGAAAATTTCCAGTCTTAAAGTTCACATCCCATGCTTCAAAATGGACACATAATTTGTGCCATTTTGTTTTGTCTTCTGTGAGTTATGGATGTCCAAAGTTTGAGGTCGAAAATGAACATTGTTTCGGGACAGTCTTGAGTTTTGGGGAATTCTGTATTTATGTGGTGATTTCTAGTAAAGGCCAATATTTTTCCTGGGCAGAGGACTTGAATAGCTTTCATTTGGCTTTGGGATCACCTCATTTCGATTTTTGTGGAATCAGTTATAATTTTTGGAAGTTCAGCCAAGAAACTGGATTTTCTTGGCCGCGGCCAGCGGATTCTGGGCCGCGGCCCAAATGTTTCTGGGCAGTTTTTGGCCGCGGCCATTGGATTTGTGGGCCGCGGCCAACCCCCAAAAATCAGCATTTTAGACTTTTAAAAGGTGATATTTGGTCAAGTGTTTCCCAAGCCTTTAGGTATATGTTTAGGCTTTGATTAGCCACCTAAAGGTCGTGAATGATAACCAACTTAAGTGTTTGAGAGTTGAGGAATTGGAAAAGGGATTAACCCTATGTCCTTGTTTGGTTATAGGGTTTGGTGTTCGCCCTGATCGTGCGCAGCCGGAGCTGGAGCTTACGTGGAAAGAGTGTAGGGAACATATCTCTTCTGCTTGTATTTGATATATGTGTTAGTGTGTTGGTGCATGTCTTAGCTTTGCATAATTGTGTGTAATTTGAAGCTGTTTCAATTTATGCTATAGCTGTAGGTATATTGTTCGAAGCATTGAGCTTGCAAATTGTCATTGTGTTATCATGAGTTGTGTGATGCAAGCATTTCATGCATTAAACATGTATCGTACGTGCATATTGATATTGTTATCCTACTGAGATTCTCTCGAATCTCACCCTCCCCTACTAACCTTTCAGACAGGGTAGTAGATCAAGGATATAGCGAGCAGCTAAGGGCGATGAAGACTCCTTCGGGATTGAAGTTGGTAGTTGGTTATCTTAGTTGGGATGTATATTTGGATAATTGTATTTGGTTATTTGGATGAATATATGTGGATGAGGATTTGATTATTTGTATTGAGATTTGTTGTGTAATTCCCTATTTGTGAAGTTGATGGGCTGATGTACCCTATGATTGTTAGCGAAGATATGTATTCTGAGATTGCCGGGAATTTATATTGCGTACTCTGATATATGAATGTGATTTATCTTCGAGTAGTAATTGTATTCGGAATGTGAATGTGAGACCAGGTTATGAATGATTTAGAAAGGTATTTAAGAAAACCCCATCATGTTATGGGTTAATAAATGTTATTTGTTTATTATTGGTCTCTATTTCACTTTAATTGTGTATTTCAGATATAATTACGGCAGGGGGTTACACTCACCATCGGGTTTATGACTTTCTTCAATCCCTTGTTTAAAGTAACATTAACCCACCTCAGGTTTATGACTTTCTTGCTTCTTGATTTTCTTGTTGATAATCATTTTCTTTCTTCTTCTCCCTCTTGTTCATTCTCATCAATTCAATCACTTCTTTATTCATATTTGATAATTTTGTCTTCTCATTCTTCCTTTATAATTCAACTTAATTAATCTACAAGATATTTCACATTAAACACAGTAATTAGTCAAAGTATAAAATAAATACACAAATTTTTTACTCTTATTATTTCACATCTATATTTGATATCATCAAAACTAATCATATCTAACAAAAAATACTTACTTCCAATGGCACTTCTATTGAAAGCACTATTGCAAGTTTGCCACTTCCAATGGCACTTGCAATGGAAGCACCATTAGAGGTCATTGACCTCGACCTATATTGGCGCTTCCAGTACTAACATCCTATGGCTCTTCCCCCATGAAAGTGCCATAAAAAGATATTTAAAAAATAAATAAATAATCAAGCTATAGTACTTCCATATATTAAAGAAGTGTCGTAGCTTCTTTTTATGGTACTAGAAGCTATGGTGCTTGGGAAGCGCCATAGTGTTCCTTAATCAGGCGCCAAGGCTTGTGATTTTTTGTAGCAGTGTTAACAGGGTTTTTGAACCAAATGCTCATAGAAATGATACTCTACTTATCACTTTATCGCTTGGCATGACCTATAATGCCCCAAATTGTGTATACGGGCTCATGACTCCATTAGTGAATGTAATGATTTTTAAACAAACACTTTCAAAGAATAAATGTGAATTATGACCCGAATTAGCAGTAGAAAGTGCCCACACCCAGTATTTAAGTTCAATTATGGTGAGAAATCCTAAATTAAGTTAAAACACTAGGGAAGGGCATATGACAAAGGGGAATGAAGTTAGATAATGCACCAAGAGGAAATCTAACTAGAATTGCCATAGTCAGGGGCAAAACGAGAAGAAAGAAATTTACCAGTTGATTAGTCAGCAACCAAAGAAGAAATTGACTAATAACTAAAATAATAAGAGGTGTGACTAAATAGCTAATAGATATGGTTATTGTAACAAGATGGTTACATGCTTTATGAGAGGTCATGAGATCATGACGTGTGGTATTACATGGAAGAAGCAAGGGAGTTGAAAAGTCAACTAGGAAATTTTTAAATCCATTTTCTCTCCCTCTCTCCTCTCAAGTTGATTAAGTGTGTGTGAGGGGGCTAAAAATCTGATCTTATCATTTCTCACTCTCTCTCCAAGATCATAGATGTTCAAGTGTAGATGAGGAAAGAGAAAGAAGAGTTTGAGAAGGCGAGTGCTATCCCTTGCATTTTAACCTTAAAGATGACTTCTAATGCTAAAAACCTCTTCTCTAGTCTTGTTCCTCTTGATGAGAGCTTCATTCCTATGGTTTTAGTTTTCAAGAGGAGGTGTTTTGGTGAACTCAAGAAAACTAGAGGTTGGAGGATCAAAGAACCAACTAGAGAAGGTGCTAGAGGTGAGTGAAAGCAACCTTTTGATATGTATATTATGGCATTTTGGGTGAGAGCTTTGGCTTGTGAATTTTACCCTAACTTTCATGTAATTAGGGTTTTAGAGGGCTCATGATGTTTTCATTGTGGAAATGGTGTCTTATGTTGTGGTTTGGATAAATGGAATTGAATTTGAGACTTAAATGTGAAGTTTGGAAAATTCTGGATTTTGCGTTTAATTTTTGTCAAATAGAACTTATGAAAGGAATAGGAATTTGGTTGTTTTGATATTTCCATTGGTTTTTATGCAAAAAATTGTGTGAGGAGTAGCCCCGGTTGTGAATTCTGACTATTGGAAACATATGTTGAAAAATTGGAAGTTTCACTAATGAAAACTCTGTGCAGAGCACCTAGTTTGCATAGAAGTTTTGAATAGTAAATGGTGTCTAAAAATTTTGAAACTCTCCAGTCTGATAGTGCACATGCCAAGCTTTATATTGATATATAATGGGTGTCATTTTGATGTGTGTACTAGGAGTTATGTATTTCCAAAATTTGAAGTTGAAACTGGAAGTTATTCTAGAACAACATCTAAAAACTTTAATTATAGGAATTTGTGCTTCCAATTGGCTAAAGAATATATTTTTTCTTGAAACTAGACTCAATGAGGGTTTCATAGCATTTGGAATCACCCCAATTTGATTTTTATAGATTTAGTTATGATTTTTTGAATTTCAGCCAAGAAACAGGAATTTTCTTGGCCTTAGCCAAGAGGTTCTTGGCAGAGGATAAAGCTTATAACCTGCTTTTAGCCACGGCCAAAGGTTTTTGGCCACATCCAAAATATTTCTAACCATTTTCTGGCTACAGGCAAAGCATTCCTTGGCCACAGCCAGCCCATAATTTTAGTAGTTTACATTTTTGAACGGCGGTAACGGGTCTAGCTTTTCCAAATCCTTTTAGGCTTTTGTTTCAGCTTCTAGTAGCTACCTAAAGGTCTCAAATAATAACCAACCCTAAGTATTTTGAAGTGAAGAATTGAAATAAGGAATAACTCATCGTCCTTGACTATGATTTATAGGACTTGACATCCGCCAGCGCGTAAGAAACCTGGGCCTGAGCAAGAACGAAAAGAACAAGGTAGTAATTCTTTCTCTTATATCATGTATAACGCTTTGTATGTATGTGCTTATCATTAAATTGTGTTGAATGTGAAGACTGCCATGAATACAACCCTGTAGACCCTTTTAAGTAATGAATATAACCCAAGGGTTCGTCAGAAAAGTTTTTTATGCACTCTGATATTATGAATGGAACAGAACTGAACAGACGAAATACATTCAAAAAGTAGAAGTGAGACCATATTGAACAGGTTTTGAAAATCTTTTGAAAACCCACTTTATAATAGGACTAAATCCTGCCTTAAAGTTAGGACCTTTCATGAGTTTTAAACTATCCACTGGTCTCTCATTTATCTTCTTTACATGTTTTCGAACCATATTAACGGCTTTTAAGGAAGGGGGTTACATGACCCATGAACTTGCGGTACAAACACAAGGGTACTAGTATTTCACTCATCTCACCTCATTGGGATAATTTCACTCTGGTTCAATTAATCAACACCTTATCATAGGCTTGTGACAACTATAACATTTCTACTATGAATAGCAATAAATGTAATGAATCAAGAGGGCTTAAAAGGCTTATAATGTTAGATAAAGGCTAAATGGAATGAATTAGAAAAAGGAATAGTTGATATGCAAGTCAGAGTTAATGAGCAATTTCATAGTATTTAAATAACTTGACAACGGTTTCCAACTCTTTTGCTAATTTATGAATAAATGCCTTCTTTAGATTTCTTTTACTTTTTTATCTACAAAACATTTTTATATTTCGTTTCTTTTTCAATTATTTTTTCTACCATTTTTATATAGTGTGAAAGGAAACTTTCCCATTGTTTTCCCCCTTTCCTTGACTCTGGTTAGGTGGTGGAGGTTCCTTATGAGATACTTGTATCTCATACTGTTCCTTCCAACCTTTGTATCTTCTTGATCTCTCTTGCATCCCCTTCATCAAGTGATGCAGTAAGAGCTGTCTTGGGAATTAGGTCCCATCCAGGACTATAAAATGTCCTGTCTACTTCGGCATAGAAATATGTCATTTGCATGATCGATGCAGTTTGACAGCTTGTTGTCTCCTTGCATCTTTGATGGGTACTTCCCTCTTGGTTTCCTCTTTATCTTAGCTGATACTAAGTACACCATTGAGGTAAATCACCGGTCGATTCCTAGAATCCTCCAGTAGTTCCCTTGTCAGTTGATATGAGTGGTCCATGGGCTGCAAGTTATGGTAAAATGCCTGCTTTTTCAGCCTTCGATCACTGTCTGCACTATTGCTTTAGAAACAACAGGAAGGTTAGTCTGAATCATGGTCGCCTTCTAGAGGCTATGCTCTCCTCAGCTATGAAAGTCGCTAATGTGAAGGTTCCCTTGGCTTATTTTGTAAACCTAACCTTAACGGGTTGGTTTATATGAATAGATCCTTGGGTTGGTACCATCCGGTTTAGATAGTACTAGACAAAACATGTCTGTTCTATCTTCTCCTACTGGTGTCAACTGCTAGGGTCCTAGTCCGCATGCATTCTACTTTCACCAAATGGTAGTTTTGTTTGCGTACTGAAGCCGGGCACCTTTCCATTTAATGGTTCCTTGTGATACTTCAAACCATTGTAACCTCCATATTAGTTGTCACAGCTATTTGTCATATCCCGCGGTCCCATATGGTTGCTTAGTCTCCCTTTTAGAGGCTATTCTAGTTTAACTTCATCTTGGCCCCTATTGACAATCATCAAAAGGTGCGTGTCACAAAGAATATTAGAATTTAGGTGCACCTCAGGCACCCCACTCCTTATACGATTACAAATGACTAAACGCCAAATTGTGTCGGCTGAAGACCGGTGATCGTTAGGACACAAGTCATATATCTCTCAAAGTACTCAGGTGGGAAATATTACGCAGGTAACACATAATAATGACCCGACATCCAATCGGCACGAAACTATATCTTGATATAGAGGTATAGGCCCACACGCTGGAGTAACCATAGGGCAAGGCCTATAGTGCATAATTAGTACATTACTGACGAGCAGACAATAGAGACTCCTAAAATAGTGTAGCAATAACTACACGATTTGAAGAGCAGACGCTGCCAACTACGCATCCCTTTTCTTTCTAGGGATTTATCTTTATTTCCAGAGTTCTTTAGAAAGTTTCCCCTCTGAATGGAGGGTATTCTAATTCTCCTTGATTCTTTAAAGGAATAAGAAAAAGGATAGTATTCATGGGAAGCCCTTCAATTATAGGTATAGGAAGGAATAAGAAGTAGCTGTACTATCCTTTCTCTATATAGGCAATACTCTTTTGTTCTCTGGCTACTAGGAGTTCCTTGGTTAGAGCTTTCTTCTTCGAGCAGTAAGGCAGTTACTTTTTCTTAATAGTCTTTGATTTAGTGAGTCTGGGTATGCCTATAAATAAGGCTTTTTAGAGTGATTTAATTGCCTTTATTTAAGAAGGAGTTATGCCCTTCAAAATCAGAGTGAGAACTCAAAAGCAACTCTTTCTTAAGTGTTTGTATCTGGCTACGTTACTTCTCTTGAAGCTAGTTAAGAAAGATAGCTTACTTTCTCTACTGGTTACTAGTGACATTCTATCACTACCTCATATGCTACGCTTTTTAGGACTACGGGGGAATAGCTAGGAGTCCGTTCCCTCATCTCCACTAGAATAGAAGAGTTAATGATGCCTTATTTTAGAGCGTTAGCACATCCATTTTCTTGCGTCACACACATCCGTTTTCTTGCTAGGAGAAGTTCTAAAAGATCTCGAGCGATAGCGAGAGGGGTGATAAGCCCTCGTCTAAGTCTATTTATTTCTTTCTTTGATTTAGGAGCTCAAAGGTCTCAAGGGTTTTTTTTCCAACTCGATCGGAGGACTCTGTTGACATCTCAACTGCTAAGGGAACGTTTTCCAGATCGCCCTTAATCATATAGCAAGGGAGGTAAAAAGAAGAAGTTAAGTATATCATAGTTGACCGCAGGTTGGATAATCTTTACTTGCCCTGTTGAAACCTCACCCTATGTCAGCAGCGAAGTCTTGCTCGTCGAAGATGTAGAAATGAAACTGTGTAGATAGAGGTGAAGGTTATAAAATGAACAACTTATTAATCCTCATAGTCGAACCTTGTTTTTATGGAATATGTACCCCGACCCTGTATCATGAACACATGAAGGGTATGGCATCGGGTCAAATAGGAAGAATTCTCCAAACACTAAAATCCGAAAAAAGGAAGGTGAAAGCCTATCTATAACTAGGGACCGCCAACCCAGATTTTGATCTACAATAGGCCAACTACTGATTCTGGTAGTGAAAAGAAACTACATACCTAACTCGCTATGCTTACAGCTTGGCACGGTTCTATGCTATGCTATTTGATCTCGATTCAAAATACCCTTCCTCGCCGCCACCTTCCTTCTGAGCCAGCCTGATTGGAATCTTGTACACTTTCATTATCGTTTTTTATTGATCCAGCCTATACTTATTTCCTCTAGCTTCGTGCAGCCGGGCCTGTACCCCATAGAACAGAAATCCATTTTAAGAATCTAGCGCTATCTATCTGTTAGCAAAAACTCCCTTTTTTCTATTATATAAAACAGGTTGGAAGATACTGGTATGCCGATACCAATCCTATAACCTTTATTTAAAGCTTATAATCCTATTTAGGGAAAGTAGCTAGTCTTGTCCTCTTAAAGGCCTCTTACCTTTCCCTTTCGGTTGGCATTATCACACCGCCATCAACAGATTCAATAGCAGCTCCTAGCCCGATTCCAAGACCTGAACCTGGTTTGAAGTTCAAACAACCTTGATCCACTATAGAAAAGTACCATTTTTCCACAGTGATAAGGACTTTGCCCAAAAGCATTGATTAGAGGAAAAATGGTGGCAAAGAAAAAGAAAGAGGAAGCACTTTTGTTGCCCGAACCCCACAATAAAAAAAGATGGAACACAAGAAGCTCAGTAGCAAGGTCGTCTCATAGTCACCACTTGTCTGTCGTTTCAAGCTTCAAAACAAGCAAAAAAAAATATACCATTGTCTCTCGAAGTTTATAAAAAGAAAATGTTAGGTCAGTCACATAACTCATCCTGTTAGTTAAGTATAGCTAATGCTACCATGAAGCTACGCTGCGCCTGCACTGACGTGACTTGCAAACAATGCTGACACTATATAGCCATATACGCAATGCTCGGGACCACCTCCCTTCGCTTTACTTCAGAGTCTTAGGCGCAGCTCTTCTAGTCAGAGAAGAGTCTAGTTTCAAACCTGTGCACTCCTAAACTATGAAAGCTTCTATCACAAATGGGAATCGTGTGATTCTTTTTATCCCCGTACTTTCTCGTTCTTATGGAGTTGTACTCCCTAGGTTATGTAGCTATCTTTCCTGGCCTGATAGTAGTAAAGGGAAAATTACTTAACCTTTTTTGCCTTTACTCCTTCTTTCCAGAGTGTACTAACAGAAAACCTGAGATAATGACGTCTACTTCTTAGCTGCTGTAAAAGTTAGTGTCTTAAAGAAAGTAAGTGCTTGCTGCTCTTGCTCTTATAGTTAAAGAACACACTAAAAGCATACCTTACATCAGGGGCATGAGTACACTACTTTCACACATAAACTCTCCTACTGTGTGTTGTATGTGCCTTCAAGCAAGAAGACTGCTTGCTAAATGAACCACTGCTGATGAAGTGCCCTATACCTGCACTAGCACTTAAATCAAACCTTTTTTTATGAAATTGATAAGCTATAGACATTTGCTTATTAAGGCACTAAAGTCTACTTCTTTCGAACTCAATACTCTCTTGTTCTTTCTAGCTTTACTGCTGTTCTTAGTTATGGATGGGCTTTTCTTCCTGGTGCTTCCCTTCCTACACTTTGGTTCTTTTGAGACAATCAAACACTTTTGCTCTGCTCTATTAGTACCAATTCTAACTCTTGTCAGTCTCCCAAGGATATAGAAGACTTGGAACTACATCAAAAGACTCAATTACATCAAGCCTTCCTCACTACCATCTCAAGAGGAGCAATCGGCTTAGGATGAATTTAACCTATTTTTTTCTTTCTCTCTCGCGAGCTTCCTTTTAGAGTCAATGTGCTTCCTTATTCGTGAGAATTTCCTCCCTTCGATGCTGTCTGTCTTCTCAATCAGTGCTCTTCTTATCGTTTCAACCTTTCCTCACATCTAAGCTTTTTAGCCTGAAGTCTTTCTTTAGCCTAATCAGATAATTGTGCTCTACTTTTGGACATAGGATTGGGTCTCACCCAATTCTTTGTTTACAATGTAGAATTCATACTATGCCGGATTTAATGTTTCAAAGAAGTAGGTAGTTGTTAACCACCGAAGTCTAGTTGATGTTTACATATGTAACTTAACCCCTTATTCTATTTATATTATAGACTTTGTCTTATTTCTTCTCTTTCCTGAATGCTGGACGGATACTAACTCTTCTTCTTTTGATAAATAGAGGGGTACGCATTCCCTTTAAAAAAGTAGTTCTTCCCGACCCCGTGCCTACCTTTACTCAATGCTCCTAAAGTCTGAAAATGAGATCGAGTGGAAAGGGGGCAGGGAAGTTAAGTTACAGACATGGTAGTCGTGGACTGGTACCACAGTACTACCTTCTTTTGGTAATCCTTATTGTGATCTCTCAGTCAGCATAAAAATTTGATAAAGCGTATGAGCACTCCACTCAAGTATGTGGAAGTGGGATATCGCAGTGAGATGCCCATAATCATATTGTAGCATTTTTAAGTAAAGGTAAAGCGAATCAGAGAGTTTGGCGACTGATAGAGCTCAATATTTATATATTTTTATTAATTAATCTTAGGCTTTTGTGGGACTTAATTGAATATTTTGGGCATAATCAAGTGTTAATGTGAGATTTTAGTAAAAGAATAATTTGGGAATTAAAGTGGTTAAATTGTTATATTTTTAATTAATATTTGTTATTCCCATTATTCTTTAATTGTGAGCAAAAGATATTACCTTTGTGAATATAATTTTATAGGTGATGACAAGGCACAACTCATTTTAACCTAAAGACAATTGAAGAAATTGGAAGGAGGGGGACCACATGAAATGAGAAGGCAAGTGGGCTGAAATGTTTGAATGAGAATTGAGAATGTTGGACCAATTAAAGAGAAGAGGATGATAGGCTAGATCAAAACAATGAGAATTGAGAGGCGTGAAAGTGGGGGAGGCAACACCGAAATGGGAAGGAATTGGACCGAAAGGGAGGTATTGAGGGAAAGAAGCAAGTTGGACCGATTGGGGCTGGAGTGTGAAAAGGGACCGAAAGAGTTAAGTGAAAAAGGGATAGCACGAATAGAGAAGAAGCGTGTGACAGCTGGTGTGTGAAAAGGGCAACACAAGATGAATAAAGCAATGAAAAAGAAAGGAAGCAATTAGAGAGCCGAAATTGTTGATTGAATTATGAAAAAAATATATGAGAGCTGAACCGAATTGATTGGGACATGAAGATGAGGCTGCTGGACCGAAACTAAAGGAAGAAAGGGAGAGTGGACTGATGTGGGCTGAATCGAAAGGAGGCAGCAGCTGGATTAGAAAAAGAAAGGAAGGGTGGGACAAAATTGTGGAATGAAAAAGGGGATGGTTGACCAAGAATAAAAGGCAAGCTAGATCAAATTAGGTCTTGGGGAACCAATTGAGCACCGAATACAATGAAAGGAAAACTGGACTGAATAAAAGGAAAAAGGGTTTAGCGACTGAAGAAGAATAAAAAGGGACGCAAGCTGCAACATGGGTGGGCATCGAATAGAATAAGAGGGCAGCAGCGAATGAAAAAGGGGGTGTAGTGCCGAATGAAATGAGAAAGGAAAGGAGGCTGAAATGAAAGAAGGGAGGAGAGGAATGGTGGCTGGGAATTAAACAAAAAGGAGCAGTAGCAAAAATGAATACAAGAGGAGGAGCTCTTCAGTCTTTATTCTCAATGGCTATTCTCCTCTCCTTTCTTCAAGCTTCATTATCTTCTTCCTCCATGAGTAGCTAAACTTTGGTGATTTCCTTGAGTTGGGTAATGGTTTGAGCTTCTAAACTTCAATGGAATTCCTTAAGCTCTCTTTTTAGTTCATGATTATGTAGCTTGGTTAAGTATGTAATTGTGATCTAGATTGTTCTATGCCAAGTGAATAAACTTGGTGGTTGAGCTAGGAGTTGATTAATTAAGCTTTGTATGATTCATATTAGGCGTAGGTTGAATTGTTTATTCCAACTTGGTTAAGTGGATTTAAATGATTAAACTAAATATCTTGAATTGTTGTAATGGTAATTACAATTTAGAATTGGAAGTTAATTATTCATCTCCTTGAGTCACTATTAATTGGTAATATTCATTTAATTGCTTTGGTTGAATGAATTAAATTATTATTGCAAGTATGGAGCCAGTGGCAGCTTAGTTCCATCCTCTTGGCTCATTATAGAATTCAAATCATTGGCAAGCAAGGAAGACTAAAACCCCAACTCAAGGGAATCTCATCTCATCATTATATTAGTTAATTGAATTTATCTTGTTGTTAGTGTTCATTTCAATTCCTTTTGCTACTTTGTTTTAAAAACTAAAAAATACAAAAATATTGCTTTAGCTTAGATTACTTCATTAGTTTAAAAATCAAATTCTCAAAATGATTTCTCATAACTTTAAAGTTTTTTTATCACTTTACTACATAGAAACTTGGAAATTAATCTCCTCACAAGGACAACCAAGGTTGAGCTACTATGCTACATTTTTTCTAACCTAGTTTTATTTTGTGAACTCACACGACATGGGTTCATCAAATTGGCGCTGTTGCCGAGGAGGTTGATTGCCAAGGTTTTAAGTAGTTAAGTTTTTTTTTTAGTTTTCATTGTGTGTCTTAGTTTTGTAGGAAGTGTGTAGCACTTATTTGAATTTTGGCAAAAATCTGATTTTTGATTAGCACTGTCTTGCTGGAACTGAAATATTTTTGCCTAGAAAATTCTAAAATTTGACATGTTAAAGTTTTTCAGCATTCTAAGCAAGACTATAGCTATAGCTATTAGGTCTACTTGATTTTAGCCAAATTCGAAGGTTTGCTATACTTTTCTGAATTTTCTTTCTTTTTTGGAATTTTTCTAGGTTTTTGATTAAGTTTGTTTTTTGGGTTTTCTTTGATTTTTCTTGGTTGCTAGTGTGTTTTTGAGTTTGTCTTAGTTAGTTGTTAGTTGTTGAAGTGTTAGGTAGTGTTTTCGGCCAATTTTCATTTTCATAGTTGTTTTGCATTCCATTTGCATATAAAATTTTCTAAAAAAATTGCATTTTGTTGCTTTACTATAATGTTCTTAGTGGCCATTGTGTGGTTTACTATTGTTTTATGGTGAGCAACTTTGCATTCTTCATCCTTGGTAAGCTCTTGGTCAAACTACCATAATGGAAGATCCTCTTTCACAAAGCTTTAAAGCCATACAACATCAATTAGAGCTTGTTCAAGCCTAGTTGGAGAGTCTAGAGAGAGGTTCCAATAGTCAAGAATATAATTCATCCTTCCACAACCTATATCATGAACGCTATCCCCAACAATCTTTTCCACCACACCAACCTTTCCATTGTCCTTCTTTCCCACTACAACCCCCATGTAGACCTCAACATGACTTTTGTTCCCTACCATACAACCTAAATCTTGACCTCATCCTTCACCACCTTATGAACCATTTCCTCTACACCATCTATCCTCTTACTCACCATACCAACCCTCATTTCAATTTTCATTCCAATCATTTCACCCACCACTTTGTGAACCCTCCCCACCATCCTACCTTGAACCTCCACCTCCATTTCATGACCTACAACCTAGTGGATTGGATACCATTTTCTTACCAGACAACATGGATTCCCTAACAAGTGCTTTAAAAAGAAAGTTTGAGACACTCCAAGAGCAATATCTTCAATTACTCATGTATCAAGGAACAATTAATAGCTCTAAGGAGAGAGAAGAGCAATTGAAAGATATTGATGAATTCTTCAAAGCATACTATGATCACATGTTATGGGTAAAGACAGGAGGTGAAGTTGGAACCCATTGGACTCAAGACCTACAAAAGGAGGAACAAGGAACCCAAAATCAAGAGCTTTATACTACTTCACATGTGGAGAGTTCTCAACCTTCAATGATTCCATCAAATACATCTATCCAAGCACAAGAAGTGAAGCAAGTACACAAGGGCAATGAAGAGTCTTTCTTACCCTTTGGTAACAATCTTATCCTCATAAAAGTTGACTCTCCTACTACTTTAATTGATGAAGTAATTCATTATTTGAGTGATAATGAGGTGGAAGAGGAAATAATTGTTGAATTCCCTCTAATGCTTGAACAAGTAATTACTCAACCCATTGATTCTAGTAGTGGTAGCTTGGATGAGCATATGCCTTGTAATGATTCTACTCCTTTGCATGATACTTTGAGTGATGATTTAGATGATAATGATGATGCTAGTGCTGAAATTTCATGTTCTTGTGATGAAACTACAATGTGTATGGATTGTATTGGTGAGAAATATCCTAAATTTTTTGAAATGCATAGAAGTAGAGATGACCATTCTCTAGAACTTAGTGATATGTATGACATACATGATGTGAGAATCAAACTCCTTTATCTTTCTCTTCTCCCTCTCTTACTTGTAAAAGTTTCTTGATGCACTCTAATTCTATATTGAATTTTGCACTTTCCACTTCATACAAGAGTAAAGATAAAGATGTTAAATCACAATTAATCACAATTGATCAATCTTAGTGCCTGGTAGTCTCCCCCACTCAAGCTTGGAATCCACTATGATAATCTCATATAGTGCTTCCTGCAGTGCCTCAACCCACTGGTCTTCACCCTCGGTTAGCATGACTCAAAACCCACTATAAACTCATGGTTGTGTTGCCTCTATAGTGCCTTAGTCCTCTGACCTTCACCCTGAGTTAGCTTAGTACCTATCTTGATCTCGTGCCTTCTTCCCTGAGGGTCTTCCCTTAATGCGCCCCTCCGTGTCTCATCTAGTAGGAAGTAGTCTTGGCATTGATCCCACAATATGGCTATCGCCCCTTTAGCCTAGCATGGTTACCCCTCACCACTTGCCACTTGGTGTTTTCTTTGCCAACATGTCCTGTAGGTTAGTCTTGGCTGTAATAAATTCTATTCAATTAGGCATGTAGGACTATTCAGTTACAAGACATATTATAATATTTGCTTGAGCAGCTATCTGATATCACTCCTTAGTCAAATAGGCAAAGAAGTAGATTTTGCCTAAAATAAGCCTTTCTTTCTCTAGTTACATCAATTCTATTATTCTATTTATTTAGAAATGAACTTCTTCTATTACATTCTTCTTATTATTAACCTTCCAATGAAAAGGAGGAGAATCATGCCCAGGATGACTTTGTCTTCTTCTTTCTTTTGAGCTGTAATCAAAGAAATTCTATTCCATCGCTTCTAATAAGCAAGGACTACTATTATAGATCTGGATTCGAGCTTTATAGCATTTCCAATATCAACAAAAGAAAACTACTACATGAAAGCTTATAACTCAATCCTATCCCTATAACCCGAGAAAAGCAACTTCAATAGAATAGAGAAGGGAAGCGGCGAAGCAAACACAAAGTCAAGTATACTAAAGTGCTTTACCCTTGCACCAAGAATGTGGAAGTCCGACCTTGTAATCCCCTACCTTGATAACCGTAATTAAGATTCAAAAATGCATAATTTAAAGGAATTAGAGACCGATGGATACGTTTTTCTCAAATCTCTTTTCTAAAATTCGTTCAACATGGTCTCATATTCATCTTCTGAATCTAATTACTCTGCGCAGTTCAATCACATTCATACATATCAGAGTGCACAGCCAAATTCCCGGTAACTCCTGGGTTTCATACATGTATAAACTAAGGGTTGTAAGTTCCAACTAGGGGATTACATGACCAACATCAACGTAATATCTACATGTATAAACTAATGTTTTGCCACAAACGACATCACTCATGGCTGTAATATCTATGCGTCAGCTTTCGCTGTGATCTCTATGTATCACAAAGTATCACTATGAGTCAGCTTGCACTGCAAACTCAAAGCATCACAATGTATTCACAAAGTATTCTTAATGCATGACAAACATACATACAATATTTCACACACAGTATAAGAGAAAAAGTCACTACCTTGTTCTTTCCGATTGTGCTCCAACGCAGGTGGATCACGAACAGTGCAAATATCAAATCCTACAATTTCAAATGTACCATTTAGACACTTCCATAGTGTTTCTTGGGGTTATATGAGTCTATCATGAAAATTTACAAAAATGCCCCCGGGGACCGGGCCCGAGCAAGCCGTACTCGGTCCGGTTGCACTTTTCTTGAAATTCTAATCTGGGCTATCCTAACATATTTCCGCCCAAGGAATCCATTTCTGAACTCAGAATTATCAAATTCAATGTAAAATTACAAACTTACCCTTGGCAGCCCTACTTCAAGGGTTTTAGGGGCGTTTTCGTAATTATGCTTGTTCGGCCTTTTCCGAAAAAGTGGCCAACTGTAACCCCACCTAATTTTTTTTCCTGAACGCAATGGAACCATCAAATCATTGAAAATCCAACTATAAGACCAATTTCTAGAGCTGGCCAAAATTTATGAGTTCTTCGGGGAAAATCGAGGTTTTATGATTTCGGCTCCTTAAACGTATTCCTTTCTACTTCTAACCACTTTATTAACTATTACATTAGGTTATAACTACCATTTGAACCAAAATTGGGCAGCATAACCCTTAGGAAACACAATTTCCAAAATTTAAAACCAATGGCAATCCGGCAAAATTTCACCAATTAAATTGCCCACAGCAGCCAGAATAGTTAATATACGAAGGTTTGGAAGTTACCTTAAGCTCCCACTAGCTTTTTCTCAAGGTGGCTAAACCCTAACCCTTGAAACACCAAATTTTGAGCTTCACAACCTTAAATAATAAATAGGAGTAGCTTAGAGTCGGAGTTATACGCGTTAGGAGCTAAATCGTCGAAGAAATTGGCTTACCTTGTGAGATTTCTTCCCTTTCTCTCTCTAAACTCTCTCACCTTCTTTCTCTTGTTTCAGGTCTAGAACAACACGAAAATGGCTGGAGAAATAAGGCTGATGGTATTTAATATCATAAATTATATGATATTTAATTATTGATTAATTTCCAACAATTTTGGATTTTTCAGAAATTCTGGCAGATTTCTGCCCAAACTTTGAAAAATCATAACTAATTCTAGAAAAATTGAATTGGAGTGATTCCAAAGCCTATGGAACCCTTATTGAGTCTATTTTTAAGCAAAAATATAGAATTTTTCTGGATGGAATCACAAAATTCCCAGAATTTCAATCTTTGCATACTGTTTCAAAAAATAATTAATTTCGTTAGGCAAACTTCAAATATCCATAACTCTTAGCTCACAAATCAAAATGATACAAATTATATGTCCATTTTGAAGCTTGACATGTGAACTTTAAGAATGGAAAATTTTAGAATTTTTAGACACCATTTGCCTATTTAAAACGTCCATACAAATCAGCTACCATGTAAGGAGTTTCAATGGACAGAGTTTTCAACTTTTGCACAATTGTTCCCAATGGTTCCAATTTCACAATAAACACTCTCCTCACATGAATTTTCACAAGGAAGCCATTGGAATCATTAAAATATCCAAATTCCCATCACACATTCTCCAAAAGTGTTTATTCAACAATAATTACATCTACTTTTGAAGTCATTAGCCCTTAATCACTTTTTGGGATATTACAGACCTAGCTAGTCAAAAGGGAAAAGAGATAGAGGTGCATAGCCCCCTAGCTTAGGCTAAATGGTCCATCCACACTCATACCCTCAAAAAAATAGTCGGTGCCTGTAGTGCTTGCTTACTTTTTAAAGGGCCGATCATATTATTTTATTCTGCTTAAGCTTGGTAAATCATACGCTGTCGGAGTAGCCACCTTACAACATTTTCTACTATCCTCAAAAGCATTTTTGCCAGTAGAAGCCAAGCTAACATTCCTTCCTTTTTCAAGATCCCATCCATTTCTTTTACCAGTTTCCACTCCAGTTTGAGATTGCTCTAGCACAAATGTTGCTCCATAGCCCGTAGCTTCCCCTAGCTCAGTCCCATATATAGATTTATAGCACATTGACCAAAACAAGAATACCCAAAACCTTTTTAGAATACCAAAAGTGAAAGAAGGTTCAACCTCTTCTCCAGTAAGTCCCATAAGAATCCTCCTGTATTCCAAACGAAAATGAGGGGCCAACTGTTGATCGCCCTGCGGTCATGAATAGTCAGCCTTTAATTTCTTGTCTATAGGTCGAGTGAGGAGTAACAATACTAGAAAAGGTTTCCTGGGTAACCCTCGGAGCAACACAGATCAGTTTTGCTGATACAAACCAGGATAGATATAGTTTCACCAACATATCACCGTGAGAGTCACGACGTCTTAGATGAGATCTAAGAACAACCAGAATAACACAAAAGATACCAAATCTGGTCAAGGATACGAGAACAGAAATAGAGTCCTTAGGATCGTAACACCCAGCATAAAGTGCTAGAGTGAAATGCCACACTGCTTCAAATAAAGTGCAGTGAAGAAGTAACCAAATTTCCATTTCAAACGTATCACATGTTGCACAAAGTGAACAGCTCCAGAGATGGTATAGCAAGGCTTTTAATCTTCTTTGAGCATAAGGTGGAAGCCCTGGGGAGTCATCATCCATTCCGTGGAAATGGAGGCCTGGTAGCAGTAGGTGGATGGCCCTAGCCTATAGCAGGTAATTTTCCTCGTAAACTATAGGAATTCAACTTAAGAGCAAGCTCGTCCCCTGAAAGAAGGTAAGGTGAAAGGTGCCCTAACTATCAATAAATATAGTAAGGCAAATCAGAGGATAGATCCCTGTGTATTGATTTAGATCTATGAGTCTTCCCTTCTTCTAAAATGGCGTAAGGAGATGACTTCCCCTGGGAGTCTTTCTTCTTCTTAAAAAAGTGAGTGTATGGAGTGATTCTTTTGCTTGACCAAGGGGAATAGTAGTTTCCTTCTTCAGGCATTGGGAATGTTAGCGCACCAACCTTCAAAGCAGTTTCTCATATTCTAACTCGTAGGATTGTCATCGACTAAGCTAGAGGAAGATGTGTCCTAGTAGGGTCTTCAGCCAGACTTAAGTAGTCGCTACCCCCTTGCTATTCGATGGTATGTCTCGCTCTACTTTAAGCAGACCCTGCCCTTTGGAGTCATTTTTGGTTGGATAGTGAAATAAAACAAGGGCTATTTAACTACTGACTCAGTCCTTTTCTATGGTGTCAACTTAATATAGGTAAAAGGCACGATAAGTCCCCCTTTAGGGTATTTGGTCATTTGTAGTCTTAAACGTGGATTTCTTCTGCTTATACTTTTCTTTCAGAGGTATTGTGTGAACTAGTAGACCAACTCTCTAGTTTTGAATCCATGATTTTGTATTGCTATAAAATATTAGGGCAGGCCTTGTACTTGCTATCGATGTCATCTGCCTTGGTGACTATATTCACTTGTAAGGGGAAGGTATCATCCAATTCAATTTCTTTGTTGTTACTGAGTAATGTCTCGGTAGCTGTCACTAGCAGTGGAGCTTTTCTTCCTTGTTTTGTGTGAGCTAGTTTAGGGCTAAAGTCAATATGAGTAATGTCAATTACTCTATTTTTCCTTGGACCGATAGGGAAGTAATCGAGGTGTAACTTCCTCAATCGTTTATGTGAGTACAGCAGTCAGCCTATTCCTCTTTCTTTTTTCGTGGTACCTTTTCTTCTGTAGTAGGGCCTTTCCCTTGCTATCTAAGACTAGCCTAAAAAGCCTTGGCCCATTCATTGTTCTTCAATGGGGAGTCATTCTTCTCTTGTTTATCCTGGTTGGGCTAAAGTCATTCTTAGTGGTCTAATCCTGTACCCTTCCGGTCTAGTAAGGAATCAAATCAGTACATAACTAAGCCAAGGAAATCGTTTCTTTAAGTCAGTGTGCTCTAGTCTAGGTATTTGATGACCCCTTTGTAAGGGAAAGGGAAGTTCGGCTAACTCTATATTGAATTTTGATTGACTATATAAGGGTAGGTCTCGTTCTATTGAAAGTGTTCGTAACGCTGCTAGTTTAGTTCCCCACTCAGATTTTCAATTTCACATTAGGTTTGAAACTCTCTATCTAAGAGTTTTAGGTTCTAGAAAACCCTATAGTAAGATGCAAGCTTAGTTAAGTTCAGTTACGCCAAGTAATCGCATATAGAGAAGTGAAGTAGCCATTTAAGTAATATAAATATCATAAGAGAAGAAAGCAACTTGTATATTATATATATATATATTCTAATTTTAGAAGTTACTGCTAATTAAAGTGACTGATCAGACTCTTACGCTCTAGAGCTCCTTGAGAACATACGGATGCAACTGGAGACAAGCCCAACTAGCTTCTTTCTTACTCTTAGCCCTTAGGGGGAAGAAAGAAGGTATAAGATAATCCACTCCTATTCCCTATGATCATCCTTTATCCGCCTATGATGTTACCCTATTCCATTATTGGAGCAAATCGTGCCTGAGAATAAAGAAAATAAGCCTAGCCCACGGAGTTTTATATACCTATTAATCTATTCACAAGCAAGTTACAGAAGGATATATAATCAACTACTGGCTTTAGAAGATATTCTGCTACTGCTTCATCATTTTAAGTAGACAACAGGAAGCCTTATAGGGCAGCCTAGTCCACAGGCAAGCATCTAGGTTAACTACAAGTCTGATTTCATTTGAAATGCCTTTAAATCAGTTCCAAGTCCCTTTCATTGTGCCTATTTCTATGTAAAAGCTATTTAAGAAGTAACGGATGCTTATTGGAGGGGAAACGAAGCTATATATTAGCTGGATCTTCCTTAGATGCGTAGTACTAATATTTCATTCATTTTAGTCAAAAGTCAGAGAAAACCAGTCTTTCTAACTCTCCCGCTGGGAAATGCAGCTATACTACATAACATAGAATAGAGAATCCCAATCCGCACATCCTACTATTTATTACTCTTTGAAAGCATCCCTTAGATTAATCTTCAAAGGTAGGAAAGAAAGATTTATTCTAGCCTGCATGCCTAAGATCCAGAAATCTTGCTATGGAGCCAAATCCTTCTCTTCAGCTACAAACACACTAAGACTAAGGCAAAGGTAGCCTTATTAGAGGATGTTGCCGTGGAATTACCAGAAGTTGGATCAAATGGCAAGGCCAAGGTGTAACACTAAGGAAAGCTATAGCTTTGACTTTTGAAATCTTTCTCTTTTGGTACACCGGGATCTAGTTAGGTTCGAAAGTCTGATTATTGCCTTTATAACTTCCCCTCTCTGCCAAAACCTTAGTAAGATGAGACGTTAGCGGCTAGAGTCAAAGGAGTAGCATCGAATCATCTCCCATTCTCACTTCCTATTTATGATATTTACCCACCATGTAATAGAACAAGCAAAGCCTTATATCGAATCTGATACTTTAGAGCCGCTAACTGCTCCTACGACTCCCGCATATTCTATTACAACCTAGAAAGGCATGAATAAAGGAAAGTCTCAAGGCATGATAGGGTTTAGACGTATGTCCGCAAATTAGTGTAGTTAAAAGTAGGATTACACGGGATCTATTGCTGATGAGGAAAAGTCGTAGGCTCTTCCGTATGGGATTGAGACTTCTTTGAGATAGAGTTACTGGTCTTTCCTGGAGATTCATCTTGCTCTCTCTTTTAGTGTACGCCTTCCTCCTTAAAAGATAAGCGAGGAAAAGGCCTAGAATTCAAAGTAGTGGATTTTGCTTTTTAGCACCTTTCCTTATGAGAAAGTATAATCAGATCATCTTGCCCCTCCGCTTTCTCCTTACTTTAGTACCTTACAGTCCAATTGAGATTTTGTTGATAGCGGGGACTTCAGTTGCCTAACTTTACTTCAAGAATGCATTAAGAAGCTCATTGGCCGCCTTCCCTTACTTCAGGAAATTCATTAATGGGCTACCTTGACTTTTGCACCAGCCTTGTTGAGGTAAAAGACCGAGTCTACCTTTTCTTCTTTGACACTAAGGCTTATCGAGGTCTTTTTGTAGTACCTCCATTCTTCCTTTTTACAGTAATAGTCATATGCTAGACAGATTAAGGATTAATGAATATAGGTTAGTAATAGCCTATTTGAATGGAACTGCATTCACATAGAGAGAAAAAACTTATTACATAAATTCTTTATAAACAGATTGAAAAGAATCAAAAGGTAGAAAGAGATTTTTTCTTTACTTTTCTCTTCCTTCCTTCTCATCGGGAGATGAGGCATTATTGTCGTTATCTTTATGCCTTTTCGCCAGGTTCATCTTATCAGTCTACAAGAAAGAAGGTAATGAGCAGTGAGTGCCAGGTAGAGCATCTTTATATATAGGGGTAGTAAGGTATGAGAAGCGGCAGTATCGGGTTAAGCAGCCAAAGCTATCAGATGAGTAGTGGTCCCGAGTAGTTTAGTTCAATCAGACCTACAAGAAAAGAAAGCACCAGGTTTAGAATGACCCACCTTGGATCTAGCAATAAAGGTTCGAATCCGTCATTGAAAGAAAAAGGGAGAGTAGTACTAACCTTCAAGAGATATTCTGACTCAGGTCAAGGAAAACCAACCTTAAAGAAGGAGATTCTCTTCCTCTACTTTCTCTAGTTAAAGATAAAACCCCCTATTTCCGATAGGAAATGAAAGAAAGGGTGAGGAAGGAAAAAAGGGTCTATCGACTGGATTACTAGACTACCTTCCTTGCTTGCCTACCTGCCATGGTACACTCATACTAGAAGTGTAAGAATGAACTCTTAACTGACCTATTGCATAAGATAAAGTTCTTTCTTTTCTTTTGATCTCGTAATGCTTCAAATTTCCTTCTCTAAAGTAAAGAATAGAGACCTAACTCTCTAAGGTTGCAGTTGGATCAAGAACCAAGCAGGGCAGTAAAGATCACGTTGTCAACCTCTTGTCTGTCGTGAGTAATTCCTCATATGAGTAATTCCTTGTACGTTGTCAACCAAGCAGGGCAGTAAAGATCACATAGGTTTCAATCACTCAAAGGAGAAGAGGGGAAAGAGCTGTTAGTGACCAGAGATACTACTTCTCAGGCACATTCCTTAACTCAAAGAGGTGTGGTGGAGTGATTCATAGCCCTTGTCACTTCCGTATAATGGCCCCTTAAAGAGTAAGAGCTTCGCGAGGCGGGATAGGGTTGACGCCTCTATATTTCTTGCACAGGCCCTATGGAACCTGTGGGCATACCTTCAGTTAACCCTCGTTGCAGGCTCTTACAGGCAGGTCATAGTTGGATATGCGTATGCCCTTCCCTAAACGGGGTCTGGCCACATGTAGGAATATGCATTAACATACTTTAAAACTACTTTTAAAGACCTATTCAAAAGTCTCACTGCACACCCACTTCACCACTGGTACTCAGTACCTGTAAGGTACACTACGCCTGTAGTATGGAATTAATAAGAGGAAGTATCATTTTACATATATTAGAGATTATAGTTCCATCATTGATGAATGCCTGTTCAAATGAACCCCGCCTTGAGTTCTTGTCTATCTACACTTTAAAAACTACCTAAAGAGATGGAAGCGATGTGCCTCAGGGACTTGAAATAAAGTTCTTTAACCAACCCAGTTAAGTAAGCTAAGGAGAGGGAAGGAAGTGGAATAGTATTGGTAGCAGAAACATCAACTTTCTGGTGTTGAAACTTCCCCTTTTTATCAAATCAACTGCCTTTACTATGATTTTAGGGAGTACAGGTCTTCCTGGAAAATCACGTCTCGACTGACAAATAAATGTTTGTCTTGTCGACGGATATATTCGCTTAGCTGTAGTATCAAAGTCTGTGGCTTGACAGACACATATCCGTAATAGCTAAAACTAAGGGGAGGGGATGAAGAATGGTTATTGAAATCCTCTTAAGCTTTTACATTTTTGGAAAGGCGTTTCCCAGTTATGGTTGATGATTCACAATGATGACTTATAGTAACAAGCGCATATGGTGCAGGAGACAAGGGAATAAAGGTAAATAGAGGTGATACCTCATGTGTCCTTCCCTCATCACCATCGCATGTCGCGAAGGTAGGAATAAGAAATCAAGGAATCCCCAGACATGCTAGGATTGTGTTTAACAAGACAACTATACTAAGTTGACAAAGGAAAGAAAGAACAAAAAGAACTTGGATCCTAGAGATGGTACATATCACACATCCTCTATTCATTCTATTTTATTGTGAGTGAGTGGGACATTCTAATCTTTCTTTGAGTTATACCCGGACTAGACTGACTCAGGCATTTAACTAGATATCTAGAGGGAAGGAATCACTCTACTACTTACTAAAGGAAAAGAGAGCTTCTTATCGAGACTGATTGCAGTAAATATTACTCATTAAGATAGTTGGAAGCAAGGAACATTCTTTTACGCTTACCCATTCTATAAGAGAATGGTTCAACTAGTTAGGCAGTCTGGCACATTATTCACTGTGCTGTATTTAAAGCAGTGTGCGTCATCCGGGGGTGATAAAAAAAACCATACCCTGTTAACAGTGTCCCTGTCCTTAATAATCAGGCTACCCTTGGATTCTTCCCTCCAGATATTAAAGAGGTGGGCAGGAGGATAGAGCCTAACTTATTATATATTATATATGGATACGGATATTCCTTGTCATTCTAATCTTGATATAGTTCCAACAGGCCTATTCTTTGACTCACTTATAGTCTATAGTATATTCTTTCTATCTTCCTACTAGGATGGATATTCTAACAACAAACTACCTAGCTTAGCAAGTTGTTCACATGGTGAACTGCATCGGAAAGGGCATTTGATCTCTCTTTTATGGGTTATTTCCCTCGTATCTAACCTATTCAAGTTAGCCTTCCCAAGCAGACAAACAGGTGGATCATCTGATCTTGAAATAGGTCATCCCAGCTATCCCGATCTTTTATATGTTCATTTCGTCAGGTATGAGATCACTCGAGCTAAGAACTTAGAAATATAGATTGCCCGTTGGTCGAGCGTCTTCAATCTTGTCGGACTAAGTTTCATGTTAAGGTAATAGTCTCTCCTATTATCATCCTTCAACCTGTATGGGGTATCTGATCTAGTCAAAACCTAAATGGTGAAATCCCTTTCTTGGAAAAAAGCAAAGCAGTGCTTTATTGGGGTGGTCAAGATCTGATTGAAGAGGAAGAGAGAGTTGGATGAAACCTGCCAGGGTATGGAGAAAGAAGAAGGTGTGATCTAAGGAAGAAAAGCCTTATCTCATTTCGCATCTGCCTTTTCTAAGGTTTCTAGTCTACGACCGAGATTGGGCAATTGACTATCTTATTGTACTATCTATTACTGTATGAGTGTTAAGCATCTCAATCCAGCTTCAACCCTTCCTTTAAATAAAGGTGCCTAACAAGGCCTTTCAAACCCTGAGGTTGAATGCCAACTACGATGCCAACAACACTCGAAGCTAGGCCCGCACACAATTTTCTACTTGGTTATGGCCGATCCTACAAGTCAAGAGTCTGGAAATGATACAGCAGCCAGTATTACGGGGTTTACTCTCTTTCAAAGATAGGTCAAAAACCATATATTCCGCAATTGCCCTTGGATTTACATTGACTCTGGTCTCCGCTCTTCATTATAGATCTTTCCACTTCTTATTGAATCGGAATCGGATTACTGGGTGGAGGAAATGCTATGCCAAATATGGACCTCTGACACATTAAGACATTAGGTTTTTGTCTCTAAAGTGAAAGGCAAAGCTAACAACCAAGGAAGTAACAGTTGCTCACTTGAAAAGCCTACATTCCTGTCTGCATCCTCTTCTTTATTGATGAGCCTACCCTTTAGTTTAGTTTGGAGACTCAGATCTAGATGCTAACTGCAGGTCCCCTTTCTTGCTACGTGGAGATATTGAAGTGATTCAGACTGATGGAATTCTTCTTTCTTCCTTGCCTACAGTTTCCTGTTCTTTCTTTTCTTGGCTTACTATCTTTCCTGATGGTGAATAGCCACTCTTTGAGTGAGGAAGTTACATATAATGGGAAATAAGAGATGGCATCGAAAAGGCAAAGGGGCTAATAAAGACTGTCTTTATAAGGGACTTTGGGGGAGATTGACCATACTTTCTTTCCAAAAGTCTCGAATTTCATTTTTGGATAGCCAGTTCCACGGGTTATACAACAGCGGGTTAGTTAGGGATAGTTTCCTCTTGGTCAAAAGGAGTCTTTCTAGCCTCAGTAGAAATAGGAGCTACCCTCATAGGAGCCTGATTATCATGCCGAATGCTATTCTTTAGGGCTATAAGTCATGCATTTCTTTCAACAGGCAAAAGTCAAGCACTAGAGCTATTTTTAGATAGGTGCTTTTTTTCCAGACCAGTTAAAGGTAAGACTTTCTATTCTCAAATGGAGGTCTTACTTATATGGAGGGCCAAATTGACCTTTGATTCAATTAAAGTAAATAGGCATCTGCCAAACAAATTAGCTTTTACTGTATTTTAGCTAATCTCTTAATAGACGCCATTCTCAGATCTGGATGTAACGGCAGGTGCCAAGGCTAAAAAGAATAGTAGCAGCAGGAACTGGGAAAGACAATATTTGACTTTGTCTCCACTGCTTAAACTGACACCGATATCTCTATTATATCAACAAAGCCTACTCAGATTCCAAACTAGCCAGGGCTTAATAACTTCTTATATTGATTGATCAGGATCCGAGGAGAGGTCTTACAAAGCCAAGCCGCGACCCCAAGAGGCATCTAGTTATAATAGGGCTTTCTCCCTCAGACGCCCATATGAAATCAAGCTAGCACAAAAGCAAGAGCAACGCTAGCGAGCAAAGTTAGGACCATCAGGTGAATTAGGGTAGTTGAGTTGCTAAGGCTGAATTTTCGAGGAATGCCAACAGCTAGATCATCCCACCACAGCCACTCTGACATCGTGAGCTCTGAAGCTCAACCATCAGGATAGGAGGAAATAGGATTCCACGAAAGGACTTGAACTAATACTGTGAGATGAACCGAAGAGTTGAGGAGAATGGGAGTGATAACCCACTCGACCGTAGAGCATTCTTCAAGCCCAATCGAAAATATCCTGCAAACTAGATTATGGATAACCGTCTATTGAATCAATCACTTTCTCGCCCTACTACAGTGGTCAGTCTGGATCAATATACCACCCCATCCAGTAACTGCAGTGGGAATAAAGAATCAAAGCATTACAGCCGCATCAATAATTAAAGGATGCCTGGTTAAAGTAAAAGATCTTTCTTTTATGGCCACCTTCTTCCAGCAATTAGTGCAGGAAGCAGTCAAGCCAATCTACAAGCTATGGACTTCTTACTCTTCCTGTTCTATTTGTATTGGAAGAGAGATGAGATTCCTTATTTAATTGAATCGGGGAAGTCTTATGACACCTCTATTCTAGTAAACAAACTCACATAAGGTATGACTGTGTCCGATGATTTAGGGAATAAGCTATCAGTAGCTTAACTGAAATATGAAGGAGTGGCTAACAAAGCGGGATCAGCCTTTTATATTGTACGATGCCAGTCAGTCAGCCTTCTCAGGTAACGGGCTCATTTCTGAGTCAGTCAATGAAGATGAGCTTTATACCGCTTGAACGAGTTAAAGAGGTTCAGAAGCGGACTCCTCTTAAGTAATGGAATTGAGGGAAATCCTAGGAAAGGATCTAATAGCCGAGTTGCAAGGTGGATATAAGTACTTAGTTGAAAGACTAAGGAGCGAAGTCTAGTTAAACTCTCGAATCAACAAGGAGCATCCTGGGATAGAAAGGTTCAAAGCAAACAACACGAACTAACAGGATAGGAGAGAGCTTGCCCCATAGATAAAGCAGAGGCAAAGGAAGCCCCATCTTTAGTCAAAGGGGAATCATCCATTATCAATTCGCTAAGCACTTGACTTTTGCTTTTAGCACCGATATATCATTTTGTGGATTCGAGATTTGTCCCAAAATTAGGTCCCATGATAACATGACTGGTCGGTCAGATCTATTACTTATTTTCTTGCATTGAAAGCTACTGAGAAAAGTAGTATTTTAGGGTGAATTTCTGAAGGTGAAGTAGTTAAGCCCCCTTCCCTCAGTTAAGGGAATTGAATTGAGTGAGCATTCTACTTAGATGAGAAAAATATGGAATTTGGGGATCACATTAGATTGAGATAGGACAAGCTAAGTCAACAACATCTTCTAACCTG
The DNA here is from genome assembly GCA_963855925.1 of Inga laurina. Taxonomy (NCBI): domain Eukaryota; kingdom Viridiplantae; phylum Streptophyta; class Magnoliopsida; order Fabales; family Fabaceae; genus Inga; species Inga laurina. The sequence continues at coordinate 30,775,219 of OY979704.1, forward strand.
AGCTGATATCTATACTCGCAAAAGCTCACATAACAGGGAAATGAATACATTCTACAGCCACTCGATATTCTCCAACCATTAGACTAGAGGTTCATCTTTCATCTTCTATACAGGAATGGAAAGCTTCCCGGCCACTTCCTGATCTCAGAGATTTGATGATAGGGATTGTTCACAACATGAGTTCTCACCTTCGACCTGACATACAGCTCTAAAAATGTCATGCGCTACTTTTCCACATCACTTGCTTTGCCAAAGGCTTGCCAGGGAATATATTCACTAAATAAATGAAAAAGGAAAAGATTCAAACCTGAGAGAGATACCGAACATAATTCATTAGATGAAAGAGACTCTATAAAAAGATAGGGATCACAGCCCAATCCAAAAGACCTTGAACACTAGACTTTATCTCATTGATAGAGAAAGAACCAGTTGGATGGGATAAGACTCTCATTACTAGAATCAATCTATCACATGTTGGGATCAGCAGGAAGTAAAGGTTAAGGTTCAGAAGTAGCTAGCCATATGCTGATCCTCGCTGAACCCTTAAAGACATCAGCTTAGACAACAGCAACTAGAGCAAGAGAAGAGGGATAAAAACTAGCATGTATTGTGAACAGCATTAGTTGTCACCGTCTAATCCTTTCATCAAAGACATTCACTGACCCACGTAAGACTGCTGAATAGAATGATTCCTCCCCTGAGTGAGATACTAAAAAAAGACTTGATAACATAACTAACCATTTCTCATGTTGCTATTAATTTATATTTGAACCATTTTCCATTCGCGACATTTTCTCTCTTAAAAATCTATTATTTTGGCTTACTCTATTTATATTGTACTGAAGAAGTGCTCTTCTTTTATAAAATTCAACTAGCTGATTCTTCACTTTTAGCCACATAGTCTTCTTCTTGTACTTCTACGGCCCAATCTAGCCGTAGCTTTGTTTCAGACAATAATTGCTCAAACTTTTGAATATCACAAAAAATGGAATCGATATCTCCAGCATCTAGTAATGACAGCTCTCTAGCCATAAACTCATCAAGGTGATGTTCGGCCTTTTTTATGTCAAGGTAAACCTCATGCATGGCTTGATGAGCATTTGGTTTAACACTGAGGTTGAGGTTTTGTTCACCGTTCCCTCCCCAAGATGTGCCTACTGAAGTAGATTCCTTCTCAAGCTCCCTACAGATCTCATCCTGTGACACGCTCTTTATTGAGCCGCCCGAATGTGAGCCTGAGGAAGTCATCATTCTAATGGATTCTATTTCCTCAGTAAAAAAGATTTTAAGAGAAAAAGCTATGGCGAAGATCAACCCCCCAGAGTAGCCCAACCCTCTTAGATAAAAGGAAAAAGCCCTCCCTTTGAGAGAGAAAGCTAGCCTTTCAAGAAATCCAAAAAAACAATTCCCTAAACAACTAAAACAACACAAGATCACCACAAGAGAAAGCAAGAAAAAGATCAAAATTTGGAGCGGGGAACAACTTTTCTTTAAAAGATGAAAGTGGGAAACAACGTTGCAAGATGATTCATTCTTTAAAGCCTTGAACCAACTATGGGCTCGATCCCATCTCTGGTATCCTTTCCTCTAGTTAGGGATGTTGCATATCAGCTTCAGTAGCAGTCACACATGCGCCATTAACACTGTAATCATTGATGTTGCTGATGCGCTGTTAGGAAGAGAAACGCATTCCTAACACTTCTTTAATGGAGGATCATTATCAAGATCAAGAATTATTTGATTTGTAGGTGCCGCCGAGGAGCTCGGTTCGGGTACCCTATTCTTTTATAGGGTCAGAGTTGAAAACTATTTTACCTTAGGAAAGGGATAAAGGGATGAGATTCCTATACTTTCAGTCTTGCTGATAGAATCTTACCTCTAGTGTACTGCACCCCTAACAGCTCATTAGTTTGATTAGTTTTATTCTTTGCTTTGAACTCATACGCTTCTCCCTTTCATTAGCTTCTACTAGCCTGAACTATCCTAGTATGAACACTTTTACCTTGTCAAGGAAAGTGGGTAAACTTGTATCCTTTTTTTAAGGTAACGATCCAGTCTTGGAAGGAGTCCATGAAGTACGCTTTCTTGTCTTCAATTATATTCATATATTCTATTATATTATATTAAAGAAGAATTAAATCAGACTTAAATCAACTTAAAAATAGATTCGCGAGAGCGTGCTTTAACATTTAAACTTCTTTTTCTTCATTCTAAACAAACAAATGAATAATGAATCGATAAATCTTTTTTAGAACTTCATAAAGAGAATTATAGGGAAACAATAGGTGAGAAGGAACAACGATGCCTACATTCAATCAATTGATTCGTCATGGTAGAGAAGAAAAATGGCGCACAGACCAGCTTTGGATCAATGTCCCCAGAAAGAAGTTGACTGTTTGTGTCTTTTAATGAGAAAACAAAAAAAAACCTAATTCAGCTCTACGTAAGATAGTGAAAGTCAGATTAAGCAATCAACAGGATATATTTGCTTACATTCCAAGGTGAGGCCCTCCCTTTTAAGGGAAGGGGAAAGAAGAGTGTGGGCTTCTTTCTCTTCATATACTACATTCATTCCATTCCTTTCATTATCCATTTTTTAGAGTACTTTAGGATCACTCAGTCATTTTTCCTAAGGCTCTGAAAGAGAGAATAATTGAAGCTCTACCAAGTAAGTTGCCCTACCTCTTATTCATCTGTTGGAGTAAGAGCTTTAGGAGTTTCATGTCAAAGGAAAGATTCACAATTCAGGGCAGATAAAGGGAGAACAACGATTAAGAACATCACTTCCAATAATAGGTTCTAGTCTCACGGTCTTAATGAAGCCAACAAAGGAGGTCCCAACTATGATGATAAGGCAAAACCTAATATCATTTATTAGGTAGTAGCCAGCATAGTCGAATTTGAAAGAAAGGGGTCTGTCTTGCCTTCCAGTAGTTCTGAGAATCTAAGAATAGCCGAAAGCCACTCAAACAAAGATAGCTTCTTGATCCCCTTATCTCATTGATTTAGCATAGGGGCTATATGCCAAACAAGGGGGAAGCTACAGATTTTTCCATATAAGTCAGCAGCATCTAACCCCGTTCTTTTGTTTGGACTCATTCAATGAAAAAGCTTAGTCAAACTCTTACCCACGCTAAACTGATTTTTTAAGCCTGGCTAAGAAATGCTATCCTCTATTCTTTTCTTGCTAAGAATGAATTCTTGAAGCCCTTCGTTCCCAACCAGTAATTCTCATCTTATGGCCTTCATGCAACAGAACGACTAGCTAAAAGAGCTCCATTACATAGAAGACCAATTGAATCTCGATTCAATGCCGAGCAAGGGAATCAGTCCAATAGAATAGCCTCTATTTTTTATTTCCATCTATGAGAATTTCCTCTACTGCGGTTGCCCTTTGTAGTATAAGTTCCCAGTCATCCAGTTGGGTCAAGTGCAAAAGGCTCTAGGTAAAAAGATGTTGGATTTCCTCCAATATTAAGATAAGCCCTTCCTAATGGAGATCTAGTTGCAGTTGGAGTATAAGTAGAAGTTTCTACCTTAGATCGAGTTGGAGTTTTTTTTAGCTAGTATCAGTCCCTCTAGAGTAGTCCCTTAGGCTAGTAGGCATCTTTGGTTAGCCAGGAGAAATAATTCATACCTCACCTCTTTTTCAAGACAGTGATATAGTGGAAATGATAAGCTATTCTATCCACTAGATTGGAATGCATTAGTTTTGGTACTAACATTGAGTACCTCTTCCCTCCTCCTCTCCTCTCCCAGCAATCAAACTCCTGTGCTAACGGGCAACATCGCGTTGCTCAGGCCGTTACTTGTTCGTACACCAGCTTTCGTGCAATGATATATGTAGTTCTTTTTTTCAAATTGTTCTCATCAATCATACCTTACTTTCTAAACCCCACGAGCCAATTCGAGTTGAGCTAATTCGAGCCTAAGCTTTGACTGCAGCTATTGGTACACCCGGGTACAGCTAAAGAAATCTGCTCCCTACCTTACTTAGATGATAGAGGCGAGCAACTCCCATACCAAAGCTTACATAATAGCTAAGTTGCTAAGTCTTCTCTCCTTTACAAGGAAGCGACACTTATGTATGAGTTATTCAAAGAAAGGGTTAGGCCTATTCGACACAGAAGATTGATGTGTCATCTTTCTCTTTCTAACTCTTGATAACCACGTTCATTTGTTATTAGTACGGAAAGGAGCCCCTCAAACAGTTTATGTTATACTTCTTGCCAGTGGAAGAGCATTAGATGAGTCAAGGGGATTTTCAAGCTTTTTAGTTTATTAGGCAAAAGCGGGATTATTGAATAAAGAGCAACTAGATCATATTGGAATGTTAAAGCCTTCAATCGAGTTCTAGTCCATCCTCCTATGGTAAGTGCTTGTTACAGGGCCTTTCAAGCTCTATCTTTCTCTAAGTAAGTATTTTAGGCAATATAAATTATGCACTGTTTGCTACGAGTACTTCTACTAACTCGGCTGGACTGACAGCAAAGAAAACTATAGTTGTTACTGGCTTGCCCATCAAAATCAAAATAAGCTTTTCTGGACCGACATAAACCATTAGCTCTTTAGGAGGGAGGGGAAGGTCTTAGCAAGGGCACTCCCAACAGCTGCAAGTAGGACTGTCATTGCCTAGAAGTAAACTACAACAGACTCAAATAGACTTACATCGAATGGAAGGGCCATAAGGAAGATATATTGCTACTAGGGAAGGTAGAACCAAGAAAACAACTGCCAAAAAGGAATTAGCAATGGGGGATTTCAAAAAAAAGGTCCAGAGGTGCCCTTCCTTATCTTTAAAATGACATATAATAATAAGCATAGCTTCTTGCTTTGCTATGAGAGTGAAAACTTAAAGTCTTTTTCTAGTGGGCAACGACAGGAGAAATTTTTGCCTTCTTATTTTGATCAGAAGTTGAAGGTTTCATAATCTCCATGCCCTTATTTGAGACAGGGCAGCCATTGGGTTATCTGTCATCTTGGCCTCTCTTCACATTGAGTCACCATTTAGTGCTTCAATATTATGCAAAGAAGGTCTATCTGGGCAGAGATTTTGACAGGTATGAGATCCTAGGCGATGACATATGTATCCATGATAGGAAGGTTGCGTTTGTATATCATTAGGTCGTGACAGATCTTGGTGTAAATATTTCTATACCTAAGTCTTTTGTCTCCGATTCTGGTGGTATTGAATTTTCAAAGCGTTTTAGGTGTCATAATTTGAGTGTAGATTTATTAAGATGGAAAGCCTGCCGAAGACTTCTAGGCAAGGAAAGAGAGGAAGGTGAGTAACCAAGGCTTACGCGGAAACTCAAATCTATGATCGGGATCAATTATTCGTTTTATAAACGCTTTAGTTTAGTGTCACCATACTTCAAGCATCGAAAAGTAGGTTTTTTGGTATACAAATAAGCCGACCTTGAATGTGACGTAGATAGGGTTAAGATTCATTCATAGGCTGTCCAAAGATCTACCTTCAAAAGCCCTCCCTTTTAGGACATCTAGGAGTAAGGCCCTTGTGCAGACGGGAACTTGTCTTTAACGGGATTTTTAATGATTTTTCCTGCGAAAGAAAGATAGAAAGACCAGTGACAGCTATTATAACGCCCAGCGTAATTATATCTGAAATACGTAATAAAAAAATGAAATAGAGACCAATAATAATTTAAAACTCATTTTCATTCCCATCCTTGAGATGGGATTTTCACAAATACTTTCGCAATCATTTTAACCTGGTCTCATATTCACATTTTGAATATAATTACCACATGAAGATAAATCACATTCATATAAATATCAGAGTACACAACATAATCATCCTGACAATCTCAGGTTCATATCTTCATTACAAAGTTATAAGGCATATTCACCCATACAATTATTCAAATAGGAATTACACAAAAACCTTTCCAAATACATATACAAATATCCAAATACTCATTCGAATACATAATCCAACCTATCCAACTATATATGTATACATCCAAACATATACAATCATCCCAACCACATAATGATAACCAAATATCATAATCAAATATCCATACGAAGTCCAAGCCACCCTTGATGCTTGCTCCCTCCTCGAGCCACCTGCCCTGTCTAAAATGTTGATAGGAGAGGGTGAGATTCGAGAGAATCTCAGTAGGAAACAGATACCAATATGCATGTAGGATAAGTACTTAATGCATGACATGCTTGCAATATATAACTCATGCTCACACAATGACATATCTGCGTGCTTAATATTTCTAATAACATACTTATGGCCATAGCATAAATAGAAATAGAGCTTCAATCATTCATATATGTTTCACATAATCAAGCAAAGCAATAACATGCATCAATACACAAAAACAAATATCAATACATACAGGAGAGGTAAGTTCCCTACCCTTGTCTTTCACGTATGCTCCCGCACCGGCTACTCACGATCGAAACGAATATTGAACCTCGATCAGGGTGAACATCAACCCTATAACCAAAACAAAGATAGAGGGTTATTCTCTATTCCAAACTCTTACTTTCATATCACTTAACGTTGGTTACCATTCATGACCTTTAGGTGGCTACTCAAAGCCTAAACACAAGCCTAGAGGGTTGGGAGAAACTTGACCAAAGATCCCCTTTTGAAACCTCAAAATCCTATTTTTGACTGTAGTAGTCGAGTGAAGAAGACCTCACTTGAGTGATGGATGACTTACACTCGAGTGATGCCCCAAAAGCACCCGAGTCCTACTGAGTGAAGCACCAGGAGTGCTTACTTAAGAGCACAGAAATCCCAGAGTCAGAAGTGCACTCGAGCACTAGCCCTGGCACTCAAGTGATGGCACAAAACTCACAAGTACTAACCCACACTCTTGACAAATCAACTGCGAGTGACAACCTGAGAAGTGGCTCTAAGTACCAACATGCATGCTCACTCGAGTGACCCTAGGTGCACTCGAGTAAGAACCCTCATCACTCGCAGGTGAAGAAGCACACTCTCACATCTTCCAAATACAAGTGCAACCAAAACTGAAGAGAAAAGGGAAAACATAACGCTACACTCGAGTGAGGCCCCTCCTCACTCGAGTGAGGCTCGATTAGAAGCCAGAACGCGGCAGATATCAAAATTTTCCCAACTCACCCAAATATGCTTCCAATAGTCCCAAAACTCTAACCCAAGGATATTCCCACATGATTTTACATAGCGAACCCATTGGACACCTCAAAACACCCAAAAACATATCATAATGGCATTTTCCCCACTTGGTCACACTTATCACACACATTATCCCAATTCTACTACTTTGCTTCCCAATGATCCAAATCAATCACAATGGCATCAAAACACAATATGACACCATTTTCAATACCATACACCATCATTATACCATTATAAAAAATCAGGGCAAATCACACAATTCACAAAACTTAATCAAAAATCACAAATAATATATCAAAAGGGAGCTCTTACTCACCTCTTCCTCTTTCTCAAGCCACTTCTTTCATTCTTCATCTTCCCAAATTCTCACAAGCTCTCAAACACCTCCTCTCATAAATTTAAAACCATAGTAATGAAGCTCTCATTACTATGAACAACATTATAGAAGAGTGTTTGAGCTAAAGAGAATTACAAGCCAACCAAAATCTTACCTTTCATTTTCTTTTTCCTCCCTTAAACTCATGAAAATGGAGGATGAAGGAGAGAGATGAGAGATCAGCTTTTTGAGCCCAAAAGAGGCCCTTTAACTGACCTTAAAGAGAAGAGAGGAGAGAGGGAAAAGTTTGAAATATTGACCCAAGATCAAGGGTCTATATTGTGACACTTGTCACAATCTTGCTTACCTCCCATGAGCTCACATACACACACATACACTTGATTTTGCCCCTTATTTTCTAAACAAATCAATCTCAACCATTGATCTTGAAGTTACCAACGAGTTTCCTCTTCGGTAACTGATCAATTGATCAGTAACTTTACTGTTTTGCCCCTAATTATGGCAATTCTTCTGAATCACCACTAAACACATTCTGTTTAGAGTCATTAACTCTTAATCAACATTTGGGATCTAGCTAAACTAGGGCTTAGTAGTCCACTTATCTCAGGCTTATTCTCTAGCCTCAAATCTCAAAATTCAGGGTATTATAGCTATGGCTAATGCTATTTTACTCCTCTTTTTTGGATAGCAATGATATAATATGCCTTCTATTTTCCAGGTTTTTCTCACTAAAGTAAGGAAGATATCACACTTTTTTAACCCAAAGTAAAGTATCAAGTTGTCTTTGCTTTGAAATTTGGAAACTTGGTCTTAAAGTGTAGCGGATGAGGCATGGTCAAGAAAAAGCTTGAGCAATGTATCAGCTAAATTACAATTTAAATCAGATTTTAATTCAAGCACGGATGATGATAGAGTAGCGTTAATCCAATTCAACACAGATCACACTGCATCCATAAGAGAGATTTCGGATAATCTGCTGAGGGACAAGGTATGCTCCCATAAACCATTTTTTTACCAGATGCTTTGAAAGAAAATGAAAGACTTTGGACTAAGAGGCTGACAAGGAGCTCAAGGTGTATTCAAGGCCAATAAGCAAGCTAAGCTACAGTGCACTATTCAAGAGCATTGCCAATTGGACCTGAGTCCAACTCCTGTAAAAAGCATACAAAGTAATCAGGGTAACACTTGTTCTGAAGCCTCTAATGATAAAGTGAGTTTTTCTACTGATCTCCCCATTACATATAGAAAGGGAATTAGATCATGTACCCAGCATCCCATCTCTCACTTTGTATCCTATGAAAAGTTGTCTCCTAGATATAGGGTGTTTACAGCTAACCTTGATAGCATTGAACTTCTAAACAATATAGAAGAAGCCCTTAAGCACCCGAAGTGCAGAGAGGCCGTGAATGAAGAGCTTCATGCTCTTAAAAAGAATAGAACATGGCAGGTCACTCAAAAGTACAAGAGTCAAATAAAATCTTGAGGCAACTTATCAAGGGTCAAGAAGGCTTAGTTGGCACAGTTTCTCTTCATGACACGGCAATCAAAAATCTTGAGATACAAATGGGCTAAATTGCTTCACACTTGAGTGCACAACCAAGAAATGGTCTTTCAAGTGATACTATTCCTAATCCTAAGCAAGAAGTTAAAGAAGAATGCAAGGCTCTTACTCTCCAAAGTGGCAAGACTTTACCCGATATTCCAAGTATGGGTAAGGCTACAACAAAGCCAAAAGACCATGTTGTGGAAGATCTTAACCTTGATGAAGAGGTTGAAGACATTATGGTTGAAGAAGAGGACAACAAGAAGAGGAAGCAACTTGAAGTGACTCTAGATGATGTGGTGTCAAGCAAGCCCATTGCTCCTAAAAATATGGAAGAAAAGAAGAGAAAGACCAATACTTCTCCTCCACGATATGTCCCACCACCGCCTTTTCCATAAAGGCTCAAGAAACATCAAGAAGATAAGCAATTCATGAAGTTTATTGAGATGTTCAAGCAGTTGCATATCAACATTCCCTTTGCGGAAGCCTTAGAGCAAATGCCCAAATATGCCAAGTTCATGAAAGATGTCCTCTCAAAGAAAAGAAGGATTAATGAACTTAAGACAGTGGCCGTCACCAAAAGCTTCACTAATGTTATCAAGCAACTTCCACCTAAGTAGAAGGATCCTGGGAGCTTCTCCATACCTTGTCATGTTAAAGGTAAATTCTTAGGGAATGGTTTATGTGATCTTGGCTCTAGTGTCAATCTTATGCCTTTGTCTATGTTCAACAAGTTGGGATTAGGTTATGCTAGACCTACCACGGTTACTTTGCAATTGGCCGATAGAAGCTTGTCTTATCCTAAAGGGATTATTGAAGATGTCTTAGTCAAGGTTGATAAGTTCATATTTCTGGCTGATTTTATTGTACTTGACTTTAATCTGGATAGAAAACTACCTTTGTTGCTAGGAAGGCTATTTTTAGCTACGGCTAGAACTTTGATAGATGTGGAGAAAGGAGAGTTGACTTTGAGGGTAGCCGATGAGCAAGTTACCTTTAATATGAATCAATTGATGAAGACTCCTCATGTGCATGAAGACTATTTCTTTCTTGATATGATTGGTCTTGTCACACAAGAGGAATTTGAGACCTCTATGATTGAAGATCCACTTGAAGCCGCTCTTCTTGAGGTTGATTCTGAGGGTTTGGATGTAGGGGAATGCAAGGCTATTATGGATGCAACAACTCCTTATCCTAAAAGGAGGATACCTTTTGAGTCACCTGATTTGGGTTCAACTGATCGACCAAAGTTGAAATCTTCTTTAGAAGAACCACCTTTACTAGAGCTGAAGGCATTGCTATCTCATTTGCAATATGCTTATCTGGGTTCTAACAACACTCTTCCTGTGATTATTGCTTCAGATCTCACCATTCAATAAGAGGAGCAATTGATTGAGGTCTTAAAAGCTCATAAAAGGGCTATTGGGTGGACAATTGCTGATATCAAGGGCATTAGCCCCTCTAAGTGCATGCACAAGATCTTTTTAGAAGAGAATCATAAGCCTTCCATTGAACTTCAAAGAAGACTCAACCCCATTATGAAGGAAGTAGTGAAGAAGGAGCTTCTTAAATGGCTCGATGCTGGCCTTGTATACCCTATTTATGATAGTTCTTGGGTGAGCCCAGTCCATTGCGTCCCCAAAAACGGTGGTTTGACTGTAGTGGCTAACACCCACAACGAACTCATTCCCACTCACATTGTGACTGGGTAGAGGGTTTGCATAGACTACCGTAAGCTCAATACTGCTACTCGTAAGGATCACTTCCCATTGCCTTTCAATAATCAAATGTTGGACAAACTAGCTGGAAGGGAATTCTTTTGTTTTCTTGATGGTTATTCGAGGTACAACCAAATAGCAATTGCTCCGGAAGACCAAGAGAAGACTACATTTACGTGCCCATATGGCACCTTTGCTTTCAAGCGCATGCCCTTTGGCCTTTGCAATGCACCGGCTACATTCCAACGGTGTATGATGGCTATTTTTGCTAACATGATAGAGTACACCATAGAAGTGTTCATGGACGACTTCACTGTGTTTGGTGATTCATATGAAGAGTGCTTAGCCAACTTAGCTCGAGTTTTAAAGCAGTGTAAAGACACTAATCTTGTGCTTAATTGGGAGAAATGTCATTTTATGGTGAAGGAAGGCATTGTGTTAGGCCATCGTGTCTCCAAAAACGGTTTAGAAGTTGACCGGGCAAAGTTAGCGGTGATTGAACAACTTCCTCCACCTATCAATGTTAAGGGTGTGAGAAGCTTTTTGGGCCATGTTGGGTTCTATCGAAGGTTCATAAAGGATTTTTCCAAAATCACTAAGCCGCTCTGTGCTTTACTTGAGAAGGATGCTGACTTCAAGTTTGATGATGTATGTTTGAAAGCATTTGAAGAGTTGAAAAGAAGACTTGTAACCGCTCCTATCATTACGGCTTTGGATTGGAGTTTGCCCTTTATAGTGATGTGTGATGCTAGCAATTATACTGTAGGAGTTGTACTTGGGCAGAAAAGGGATAAAATCTTCCATCCTATTTACTATGCAAGTAAGACACCCGATGATGCTCAAGAAAACTACACTACTACTGAGAAAGAGCTTTTGGTCGTAGTGTATGCATTTGCTAAATTTTGGCCTTACTTGATTGGTGCCAAAGTGGTTGTTCATACTGACCATTCTACACTACGGTACCTATTTAGTAAGAAGGACTCTAAAGTAAGGTTGATTCGATGGGTTTTGCTCTTACAAGAATTTGATCTTGAAATTGTGGATAGAAAAGGCTCCGAAAATCAGGTTGCCGACCACTTATCTAGGTTGAATATTGAAGCTCAACATGATGGAGATCTTCCTATTCATGAAACTTTTCCAGATGAACAACTCTTTTTACTGAGTCATTATGCAACTCCTTGGTATGCCGACATAGTAAATTACCTTGTGAGTGGAATTGTTTCTGAGGACTTGAGCTATCACCAACGGAAGAAGTTCTTACATGATGTCAAGTTCTATCATTGGGAAGAGCCCTTCCTATTTCACTATTATGCTGATCAATTGATTAGAAGATGTGTTCCAGAAGGTGAGCAACAAGATGTATTGAAGTATTGTCATTCCTCTGAATATAGAGGCCACTTTGGAGGTAACAAGACGGCTGCAAAAGTCTTGCAATCTGGGTTTTCCTGGCCATCCTTGTTCAAGGATACTTATGAATTCACTCTATCTTGTGATCGGTGTCAAAGGGTTGGCAATATCTCTAGGAGGAATGAAATGCCACTCAACAACATGTTGGAAGTGGAATTATTTGATGTGTGGGGAATTGACTTCATGGGACCGTTTCCCAAGTCCTTCAACAATCAATACATTCTTGTAGCGGTGGATTATGTGTCTAAATGGGTTGAGGCCATTGCTTCTCCAACAAATGATGCTGAAGTAGAGGTCAAATTCATGAAAAAGCACATCTTCACTCGTTTCGGTGCTCCAAGGGCTGTTATTAGTGATGGAGGCACCCACTTTTGCAACCATCAATTTAAATCCCTTTTGAAGAAGTATGGAGTGAAGCACAAGGTGTCTTTAGTCTACCATCCTCAAACAAATGGTCAAGCTGAGATTTCTAATAGAGAAATCAAGAAAATCCTTGAGAAAACTATAAGTATCACTCAAAAGGATTGGTCCATGAAGTTAGATGATGCATTATGGGCCTATAGCACCGCTTACAAAACACCTATCGGTATGTCTCCTTACCGATTGGTTTTTGGGAAAGCTTGTCATCTTCCTGTGGAGTTGGAACACAATGCCTATTGGGCTATTAAAAAGTTGAATTTTGATGAAAAAGAAGTGGGTGACAAGAGGCTCTTACAGCTTAATGAGCTTGAAGAATTTCGTTTCCATGCTTATAAGAGTTCAAGGCTTTACAAGGAGGAAACAAAGCGGTGGCATGACAAGAAGATTGTCTCTAAGTCTTTTGAGCCGGGTCAACAAGTTCTACTCTATAACTCTAAGCTGAAAATCTGTCTGGGAAAGTTAAAGTCTAGATGGTCTGAACCTTTCACTGTGGTTCAAGTCTTTGACAAGGGTGTTGTGGAGCTAGAAGGACAAGATGGTGAGAGATTCAAGGTCAATAGACAACGCTTAAAGCACTATTGGGGTGGCACGGTAGAGAGGTCATTGATTTGACCGTGTCTTTACGCCTTGGGGTCAAATGCAAAATATTTTTAATCCAAGAATTACAGTACAATGCAATACTCGGGTCGTTCTCTTGAGGAGCATTTATTAAGCTACCTAAGTAACCTAATTATCATGCGAATGCAATAAAAATAAGGGGGAAACGGTTTTTGGATTTTTAAATTAATAAACTAGAGGATTAATGCAAAAGTTAATTAAAATCTCTAAACTACTATGTTTTATCTTTTCTATAAAAATGGTGAAGGAGTGAATAGAAAGAAATTTAGAATTGGAATATGGATATGAATGATGAAATGAATCTTGGTGACAAATTTGGTGGCTTTCCTAGCTTCTTTAGAATATTTTGGGAGTTACTTTTACATCAAGTCTAATTAAAAACCCTAAGCAATCGCATTAGGTCCAATCTACCTAATACATGACTAGTCCTACAATCGCATTCTTAGTCACCTCTTAAGAAAATTGTTAAAAACCCACTTGATGTGTATTGAGAATGGATTAATGCACTTGGTTCCTCTTAGTTGAAAGCACAATCGCGACATTCAGATTAAATCAAATCCATCACACAATCTAGATATCACATAGAATGTATAACTTCATTAATCCGATAGAAAAATAAGTTCAATAAAATTCAAATGCACCAATATCAAATTCAACACATGATATTAACCAACATAGACAAATAATCACTCATCTAAGTCTCAAAAATATACATATATCAATGCAAAATTAATCCACAAAGACATAATGTATAAAATTGAGCCAATGGAAAATAGTGAACTCCACTTGTAGAACCTTGAAGCTTTAGCCACCTCCTCTATGCCACCAAGACTCAATGAACTCTAGTCACACATCGCATGAACAGTAACTATAGCTTCATCTAAACATGAAAAACCCATGGAAATTGAAGGACTGAAGTTAGTGAAAGCTAAAAATGGGTCTGTCAGCCAAGTTGAAAAAAAAAATAGAGGAATGAATCTGTGTGGGTCAAGAAGAAAATGAGAATGTTGAAAGCAATGATGATGACAGGCTGAGAGAAGGTTGGTGGTGTAGTAATGGAGAGAAGGAGGAAGCTACGGTGAAGTTAGAACAGAGGAAGGAAGGAACAGTGGAGACTATGGTGACGGCGAACGGAAATATAGAGAGGAGGGAGGTCCTTGACGGTGATGGTGGCTGTCCGTCTCTTTCCCTCTCCTCTCAAGCTCTCGTTGAAGAGATCTCCACTCAAACTTCCAGCTGAAACCGACGCTGCTGTGTCTTCTGGTATAATAATCTCGCTGGGTTTTGAGATGATGAAGGTCACTGGAGAACAGAGGAGGGGTCGACGGAAGTGGTGTGGTTCGGTGGAGGTCTCTCACCGTCGACCCTCCTCTCTCTCGTTCATTTCCTGCCACCTGCCGATCCGCCGCCCAGCTCCCTATGTGATTTTTCTCTTCTTCCCCCTTTCTCACTCTCAACTCATCTCTATTTTCTCCATGTCAGGTCAGTCCATGTCTATAATGCCATATCCATTCAGTCCAGGTCCAGGCTATCGGATCCATTAGGTCTACCCATTTCTTTCAGCTCCAGATGCAGCCAGCAAGCCCAATCAGAGTAGTCCAAGTCCCTGGTCAAAACGCAAGTTTTTGACCAGGGACTAAAATGAAAAATGAAAAGCTCTCATACTGGGACTATTTTGTAAATATTTGAAATTATTTTAGGGCTTAATCCAATTATCAAATATTCTGGGGTTTTTCTATGATTTTTCTGCCCTTTTCTTCACTCTTTGTAATTTTCTCAGAATTTTTGGGCCCTTTTTCTGTAATTTTACCCAAGCTTCAAAATATTAATTCTGACCCTCCAAATCTCAAATTTTCTTCCTTCACACCTATAATGCAAATTTAAGCTCAAGTAGCATTAAAAGTTAGGGGGACAATATAAAAAAATAATAATTAATGAATTTTGACCATTTTGCCCCTAATTCCCGTTAATTCAAAATAATTATCCCTAACCAAAATTAATGCTTAATAATGCAATAATGTCCCAGAAAATACATTAAAATCCCAAATTAATAATGGAAAATTCATATAAAAATATGGTTCAATCAATTCCCCCACACTTAGACCTTTGTACTCCTGAACAAAGGCAATTAAGCACAATTTTCTAAATTTCAATCATCAATGCAATTGAAAGACAAGCAATTTTATAATTAGAAAGCAATGGATCAATTAATCAAATTTCTCAAGTCAACACTAGTCATAGTCAAACAACGCAAAGAAGTTAGCTAACCACACAATGCAAAATATTAGAATAAAGCATAAGAGAACTGTCAAGAAATTAGTGTCTAATTCATCTCACCTCATTGGGGTCATTTCACTCTAGTTCACTTAATCAACAACTTACCATAGGCTTGTAACAACTCTAACTTCTCCACTACTAATAGCAATAAATGTAATGAATCAAGAGGGCTTAAAAGGCTTATAATGATGGAAGAAGGTTAAATGGAATGGATTAATTAAAGAAAAGAAATAGTTGATATGCAAGTCTAAGTTAATGAATAAACTCATAGCATCTAAATAACTTGAAAACTCTTACCAATTCTTTTCTAAATTCATAAACAAATGCCTTCTTAATATTTCTTTTGCTTTTCTCTCTCTCTTTCTCTTTTCTTTTTCTTTTCTTTCTTCTTCTTTTTTTTCTTTGTTTTTTTAACTATATACAATTTTTTTTATTTTTAAACTAAACTCTCTCCTTCTTTTCTTTCTTTCTCTTTTTTTTCTCTTTTCTGGTATATCCATGGCATTTCAATATACACATTTTTCAACTTTATATTGGCAAATCACTTTGATTTTAGAATACTATGAACACTATGAATAAAATAACATGCATACAATATAGGAGTGGCTTAAAAGGGGTAAACAAATGGTGATGAATGAGGGCTTGTGTTTGGGTGAAATGTTTTAGAATTGAATGCCTCTTTCATTTCCATTACACTAATGAAAATCCCGCTTCGAAAAAGAGTAGAAACAAATTCTAGAAGGTGAAAGACTAAATGAACATGCACACATGGAAAGAATTTAAGGCTCAATTAAGGTTTAATTTTTGTGTGTTTTAGTGGATTTATGTTTGGTTTTACCTTTTTGTAGGTAAGAAAGGTTTTCCCATGACTGAACGAATTGCATTGCATTGGAGCTACAATGTGCGTTTTGATACAAGGAGTTGGAACTACAAAGGGAAGTACATCTCAAATTTTACATTTGAAACTACTTGCTTGAATATCATTGTTGTTGCTTGAATGTTTGTCTAAAAGGTGAATGTAACTTGAGATGGAATTTGTATGTGGTGAATGGAGCTTTGGGATTGACAACTCTATTTTCACCATGTTTGAGTACATCATGCTGCCCTTATGCCTTTTGATGTGGATCAATGGTTTGTGAAGTGAGTTGGGTGCTGTTTGTGGAATTTGGGGTGATTTGGGAATCATTTTATGCATTTTTATTGTTGTGTGGTGTTGTCATAATGTTTTGATGTGATTGAATGGTGTGTGATAAGATTAAGGTACCATTTATGGAAATTGGGTGAGTTAAGATGATTTGAGAATCTCATTTTGCTGTCAGAATTTTTGTTTGTTTGCTGTCATCCTTTGCTGTTACTTTGTTGTGGCAAAGCTGCAGCAAATGTTTGGTTTTTCTGTGATTTGCTGTGCTTGCTGTTGCTTTGCTATGGCATACTGAAGGCAAAAGCAACCCATTTTTCAATGCTTCTGTGCAGTTTTCCTTGGGTTCACCCTTGCTTCGCTATAGCAAGGTCAAGGCAAACATATGGCATTTTTTGCCCCTTCTGTGCAGTTTTCCTTGGGTTCGCCCCTACTTCGCTATAGCAAGGCCAGGGCGAACACATGCCATTTTACACCCCTTCTGTGCATCCCGACAGCCACACCCAAAAAAAACATAAAATGAAAAAAATATATAAAAAAATAAAAAATAAACATAAATATTAATTAAAAAATATATTATTATTATTATTATTATTAAATAAATTTTACCATTTCACCCTTATTTTTCTATTCTTTACCTTCTTTACCCTTATACACCTACCCCACATAAAGCCCACATTCATTTTTCAAATTTAAAATCTTTTCCTCTTTTGTAAATTCCCTCCTAACTCACATCCTAATTTCATCCCAAACATTTTCCCTTTCAGCTTCATCGTCCCCTACTCTCATATTTCCCTTCAGCTCCAGCCTTCACCTCCAGTCTTCAGCTCCGTCTCTCTCATATTTCCCTCAGCTTGTTCCACAACTCTCACCACTTTCTCTATCACTCCACCCCCAGATCCGTTGCAGATCTCCGATCTCCACCGCTGTCTCTCGGCCTTCACACACCTCACCGCAGCTCACCGTTTTTCCCAGCTCCTCCACCGTCGACCATCACAGCTCGCCATCTCCGTTCTTCCCACACAGCACCGTCGACCCAGCCCCAATTACTCCTAACGCTTCTGCCTTCTAACCTCGCTCCCTCTTCTCTCACCACGATCTCCCTCTTCTCTCACCATCAATCTAACCTCCACCGTGGCCCAGATCCTCCACCACCAGAGCCACCTCGTCGACCCAGCAACCACTGACCCCACCATCGAAAACCTATAACCCCGATCTTCACTCGTCGTTCCCTTCCCCATTCCTCTCAGATCCATCTCCAACATTTCCCACACACACACGCCCCCTCTCTCACCGTCAACCCCATCTCCTCCAACCCTAACCTCAGCTCTATCTTCACCGTCTGAACACCCTAAAATCCACCACCCACAGCTCATTTTTTTCCTCATCTCACCACTCTCTCCACCGTCGACCTAAAGATCCTCCACCTTATCTCCACCGGCGACTCACCATTTCTGACCGTTCCTCCCTCTACCGACCCCCCATCACTCACCGAGACCCTCACCTCCTACCTAACCTCTGACCCACATCTCCATCGCCATTCCCCTTCCCCCACCACTCATCGTCTCCACGCCCTCACATTTCACCACCCACCACTCCTAATTTTCCACTTTTCCATGACTGCAACAAGTTCCTTACTTCAGGCCATAATCTTCAAATTCTTCACTCGGTAGTCTGCCCTGGTTCGCTGTGATCTTGTCTTTGGCTTCTCTGTTCAGTTGTGCTATTGTTCTTGTCTAAGGTAATTTTCATATCCTTCATCCAATTTTTTTTGGGATTTTGTTAGATTAAGGTTGAGATTGTGATTAGAGCGGCAATATGAACACTTTGTAGTTATGATTAATAGGGGAAGCATGCTCACTTTAAGCTTGAACTGATTTGGGTTGTTTGAGGATTATTAGTGTACCTGACTAGTTCGGTAGTTTCATATTTAAATTAGTTGAGACCCCACCGTAGATGCACATGCTTAGTTATTTTGAGAATTGAAACATATATATATATATCTACATACATATAAAAAAAATTAAATTCATGAAAATTCCAGCTTTGCAAAATAATTGTGTTGTGTCACATGCTTTAGAAAATGGAATTGGGAGCCTCGAAGTCATAACAGCTTTTCACAATTATTTGATTTTTAGAGGCCATTTTGCACAAAGGGAACCATTTTTACTATTTTTGTCAATTCTCTGACTAGGCTACATGTGCTACTTATGTGGATATTCTTCTAATCTATGAGCTTAGGATTGAAAAGATGTAACTCGTTTTAGGTCTAGCACTATTTTTCTCTGAATGTTGTTTACTTCCTTGTCAATCCTTGTAGACGCCTAAGTGCACTTCAGTGATTCGGTCATCTGAGCTAGTCTATGAAGCATTCTATACTTAGGCTTGCATTGATGTAGTTTAATTTGGTGATTGGTGTACTGAGCATTAGTGGTTTGGATCACCTCTGAAAGGTACATGTGAATGTCTCTTGTTTCCTTGCATATAGGCACATGAATGGCTAATTTGAGAACTACTGCATAAGATTAAGTGCTTGCACCCTTGTTCCTTGTTTACTTGTTCTAGAGGTGCTTCATTTGGAAAATCTGGTTTCACACTGCTTTCATATTCATTTTTCTACTGCCATGACAATGGCTTTGACATCATCTTTACCAAAGTCCATTTTCAATTTTGAAAACGCACCTACTAGTTCTCGAATTAGCCCGCATGTACCAATTGTTTGGAAATCTCTCCAACTCTTGAACTTCATTTTGAACTAAGAAATACTTCTTAAGTGGATGTTTCAGAATTTTTTGATTGAGTTGTTGCTACATGGGAAAGTTTGAGTTTATCTGGTAACAGTGAAACACCTCTCGACATACTGAAATGTAAAGGCCTTAATCTGCTGTTTTAAAAGTTTTGGTGTTCTTTCTAAGGCATTACCACTGCAAAGAAATGGGTTTTCTATTTTGTGGAGCTTGTTTTCTTGACAAATCAGGTGTTTCAGCTGTTATTTCACTTGACTCCATTACATAACCATTTGTTACCAGCGCTTATGTTGTTCAACTGAGTTGGAGAGCCCCTTTGGGATCATTTGAGTTAGCGAGTCACTTTGAGATCATTTGTAGTGATACAAAGAAGCGAGGATAGGTTTAGGAGTGGAATTCTGGATTGCCTTGTTGAGGTTCTTGGCCAGCCACAAGTTTGGGGGAACTTTTTCTTTTAGGACCAGTGTTTCTCTTTTTCTTTTCTTTTGTTAGTTATGGATTGTTCATTGTTTTTGTTTGTGTTTTCTTTGGTTTTGATTTTTGCAGATAATGACCAAGCGCCGAGCTGTTCCTAAAAAGCCAGCGCCTAAATAGAAAAAGGTCGATGCTGCCCCTTCATGTCCAATGCCTCCACCAACTTAACCACCTCCCTCCACTTCTGCACCAGATTTGCTAGACGTTGTCAAAGATTTCGTGAACTCACGACGTTTGCGTCAAGAGCGAGAATTCCCTCCTAATACTCAGTTTAAATTCTACAAGTTGGCAACGGAAAAACTTGGTTTAGGGAATCTGTTGGCATCGCGGGCTACTGGCAATGAAACATTTGTTTAACATTTCTATTACTATGCCCATTATCACGGAATTTCGTCAATACAGTTGAGAGGTGTCCCACCTTGTGGCGAGAACTTCATCAATTCAGAATTCATTTGACAATTCTATGATCTGCCTTTCTATCCCCAATGTCAATATCATCTTCTAAAGAAAGAGGCTGAGAATTTTCCCTTAAAGGCAATTGCTGATACCTTGGTCAAACCCGGGGAACCTCAATGGTATCGACCAAGAGGCAAGCAAATATATCTCAAGTAAATGAGCCTGAATGAATAGGCCTAAATATGGTTGAACTTTATTACTTTTAATGTCACCCCTGTAGGCAATAGCAGCATTGTGCCAAAGTTAACTGCTTTGCTTATATTCCTCTTCATGACGGGTCAACATGTGAAATTAGAAAACATCCTTTATGACACCCTGTACCATTATGCTCACGCAAAAAGGAAGGGAACTTATTTGGTTCTACCACATCTGATTTCTGACCTCTTCACCAAGGCTCAAATTTCAACATCCTCTGATGATATTCACTTTCAGCCCTCTCCCCTTTACCGGTATGATCAAACTAAGTTAGATCACAAGGGACCAGCTGACTTGGATGGTGCCCAACCCCCACTCACATTACGTAGTCTCCATGATGAGCTTTTGCTAGCAAAAAGAGAACGAGCAAAGGAACGCCTTCACCGACAGTGCGTGGAGACTATGCTGGAAGGACTCACAAGCAAGATGGGTGTCGAGGTGACACCAAGGGTTGAGAATGATGAGGAGAAGGACCCATCCACACATCACCAAGGGAAAGAAATTGTTGTTTTTCGGGGTCCAACTGAGGAAGAAATTGGTGAAGATTCTAAGTCTATTGCATCTGAGAGTGCAGATGATGATGAGGTGGTTTCTGTTGGGGAGGATGAGGATCCTGTTTCTAGTAGAGCTGCTGATGCTGATACCTCTGAGTCAGAGTATGATCTTGCAGATGATTCTGATGATTGACGAGACCCCTCTGACTGTTGAATTTTTTTTAAGCTTGTTCTTTTTGCTTCCCTGTGTTTTCTGACATCTTTTAAATGTAGGAATTAGAGTTAGCATTTCTGTGCAATTCCATTTGGGTTTATGTGCATAGTCTGTTCTTGTGTGATGTTAGCTACTGATGGCTAACAGTTGTTTTATATGCTAACTATCATTATCACTCGTTGTTCCTATGATAGGCTTGAATGTGGGCGTTGCTGCCCTTTGTTTGATTGGATGAGTAGTTGCCATTGTGCATGTACTGTTTGATGCACCTGAGACTACTGTGAATATTACTTGTAAATGTGTACAGGTTTGAGTGCTATTTGCGTACAGGTTTGTGAATGTTGATCTTTCCTTCAACCTAAATTGACAGTGAGGATACTGTTGATTTCAAGTTTGGGGGAGGGAAATTGTGAAAATTTTGAAATGTGAAAATTTTGAATGTGAACAGTGAGTGCACAAGGATATACAAGCAGTTTTAATGTATAGTTTGATTGAAAAAAGGGGTGAAATATATGAAATTTTACAAACTTAAGCCTTTGCTTGGAAAATTTTAGAGAAAATATCTTTTGAATTGGTTAAATTGTTTGTTTAGGATTGTATAAATGGTCCTATGATTGGATAGCTATTTAGCATTATGCTTGACAGGAAATTGTGATTAATATGCCTTGTTGAATGAGTTATAATGTTGGAGTGAGTTTCTAAGGAATTCTCTTGAGCATAATCTTGCACTATTGGAGTCAGGGATGTTTTGAAGGCTTTTGTTGAAGAAACTCTTGGCAAACTAGCTTATATACCTATTTTCAAAGATACAATTTCCAATTCTAATTTAGAAGTTTTTGAAGCTTATGGTGCATCTCATGTAGTTTTGAAAAATGATCTAGGCATTTCGTTAAAAAGCGTTTGAGACTTTCAAGCTATCCTGCATTGTGATTCTTCCATTTTGAACCCAATTTTGAGCCTTTATAGAAAAACCAATATAAATATTCTTATTGAAAACCAATTCACTTCCCTAACCCCTAACCTGAAAAAACCATGATACACCCTGCTTTGAGATAAAAAAAAATGGTTTGATGTGTGAAAGGGCAAGTTGTGAATATGAAATGTGTAAAGTGTTGAGGGCTGAACAAAGTGTACAGAAGCCAAGTGAGTTCAATTTTGTTGAAAGAAAAAAGAAAGAAAGAAAAAAGAGAAGAAGAAGAAGAAAGGAAGTTAGTTCATTTATCTCAAAGTTTGTGTATTTATTCCTTTTTCCCTTCCATTCAAACACCCTAAACCCATGGCCACGTTACAAGCCTAAAAGTCTTTTTGATTTTGATACCATATGAGGTAACTTGTAAGTAGAGAAGGATGAAAAGAGGATAGTGAAGTGGTAGAGTTGAAAATTTGTATATGAGTTGGAGTATTATGTGTGACTGAGATAGAATCTAGAGAAATGTCTTTTGATTCCAAACACACACCCACGCTCAAAGGACTCTTGAAAAACTTGCTTAAAGATTACAAGACATTCATCTTAGCATATTCTCTCAAGTTCCTGTTTTGTGTGATCTTTAGAGCAATGAATGAGGGCATGAACATATCTGCAATTTAGATAAGCAATTTATGAATTCATGTTACATGTGTGAATTTGCTTGAGGACAAGCAAAAGCTTAAGTTTGGGGAATGTTATTCTCTGGAAATTTTTGTATTTCATCACATTTTTCTTATATATTTGTGGTTTTAAACTAAAATTGTGCATAAAATTTATACATATGAAGGAAAATGTGATGTGTTGAAAATACTTAAAAAAGTGTAAATTTTGAGCTAGATGTATAGGGTTTTAGATTGAATTGAAGAAAATTTGGAAAGCTCATAAAATCCTTCTCTTTCTAGGAGGATGATGACAAGAAATGGAAGCTTACATGGATCCTTGGAGGTGGAGAAAAGAAGAACAAAAGCCAAAAAGAAAGATCAAAATAGCTTGAAGGTGTCCCCGGTTGCTTTTACTACGCCACAACAAAGCAAAAGCGAAAACACATCAAAAATAGGCCCTTCTGACCGCATACGCTGTGGGGTCGCTATAGCGAAGCAAAAGCGAAAACACATCAAAAATAGGCCCTTCTGACCATGTACGTTGTGGGTTCGCTATAGCGAAGCGAAAGCAAAGTTGCGATACTACAACTGTGCGTTTTGAAAAAGTGAAGCTTGAGCTGTGTTTTTAACCTAATGGGGACGCTGAAATGAACGTATTATGCACAAAGAAGAGCTCAAGAACCACAAGGAGGCTTCTTGGAGAGCTTGAGGAGAATTTTGGTGCTTCTTGAAGGAGATTCTTGGAGAAATTCAAGATTTTCTTCTCTTTTTCTGGTTTTTCCTCTCTTCTCTTCCCATCTGCTGATATGGTTATGAGTTTTATGTTGAGTTGTTGGTTTATATTGACTATGAGTGGCTAAAACTCTCATTTAGGATTACTTCTACTCATTGTATGGATTAAAACTACTATATTTTCTTGCTTTTGCTAGTTGTTGAGAATATATGCTGATTTTTCTCCATGCTTAATTACTATCTTGTGCTTGATCACCACATGATTAGTTTAGTTCAATTGAATGATGCTTGAGAGAGCTATTTTGGTCGTAGAACTTGAGAAAAATCATGTTAGACTCGAAATTTATGGATTAAATGGATGGTTTGTTGTTAGAATAGAGATATATCTAACAACCTAGCATAGTCTAATGAAGAATTGCTTTGGGAAAGATGATTTTCATTAATGAAAGATAAGAGATTGAATATTGTTAATGAAGATTAAAAATCAATCTTGACTTGAGGGAGCTTGATCTTAGAATCTTTGACTACCATATGGACTCACACAACTAGCATAAGTGAATCAATTGCATAGTTTTATGAAATACAATGAGGAAGAAGCAATCCTAAGCCTTTAAACCTTGAAGTAGAATCAATTTTACAATCACATTTGTTTTACCTTATTGTTTTTTTTCGCAAATTCTCTTAATTAACATACTCAATTCCAAATGATTCCATTCAACCTAATTAAACATATGGTTACATTAGTTAGCTCACTTTTGTCATAGTCCTCGTGGGAACGATATTTACTTATCACTTTATTACTTGCGACTCGTGCGCTTGCGGAAGCTAAACGGCGAACATTTACTAAGGTAATTAAGCAACTTGGGTTCACATAGGGGCAGACGGATCACACCCTTTTCATCAAAGCATCAAGTGGTAAGATTGGTTCAGGATCATGGGATCGCAAATCCCAAGTTTGTCTATGAAGAGCGGATCTAATTATATTAGTATCTATAATTTCTTTCTTTTGTATAATATTAATCAATAAGACCTCATTAGTAAGTGCTACAAGATCTCGTACATTGGAACCCATAGTTATAGACCCGAATCCATTAGTATGGAACATTTTCTTGTCCAAGTAAAATCCCCTAGTATATAAAAGAGTAAAAAAGTGCTTTTATTGTTGTGGAATAAGAAGCCTTCGTATCTTAATGCATGCATTTAATTTATTCGGAGCTATTAGAGCAGGATCTACTTTTTTGGGAATGAGTCAAAGCAATAACAAGAATCTTTCTACTAACCCATCTTTCACTGATATTGGTGCTTACGTCTACCAGCACCACTCTAGAATTATTGTTTCTTTTTACTTTGTTTGATTCTAGTTTATCGGATGAAACTTTCAAAAAAGAAAAAAAATGGTTGGTTCGAAAAAATTTTATATTACGTAAGTGAACTCTCCTTATAATATAGGCGCAAAACTCTAATATCGCCTATTGACGGGTCTAAACCAAGGCAATTTCTTCGACATAGCATCAGTGCCTCAAGTTCCCTTACAAGGCTGAGAAAAGAGTTTACGTCTTTAATTTAAAGAGAGTGCCCTATGAGGGCACTCTTTAAATTAAAGACGTTAGCAATCTCAGCTGAGTCAATAAGAGTTGATAGCTCTGGAAAAGCATAACCATTACCATGAACCCTCCTTTTTTAACCACCAAAGCATCAACCATTTCATTTAAACAGATCTATCTTCTAAAAAAGAAATTCACCTGAGCCAGATGAGGCAACAAGACATCTATGGCTAATTAGGTTCTTAAAGATATTAAGGAGATAGCCCTTGCTCTTATCTACGATTCCACTAAATGCAACTAATTCACAAATCATGAATTAGCCTCGAGTCAGGCATAAGCCTGAAAGAGCTTTCGCTCTAAACTCTGTTTTCTTATACCTAAACACTATAAGAAGGAAAAGCTACTCTACTGGCTTGGGAGAAGGCAAACTTCAATAGAAGGGAGAATGACTTTCTTTAGTATTGATTGCAATAGGGAACTTACTACGCTTAGAATTATAGAGACTTGAGGGGGGATAGCTAGATTCAACATATCCCAGGATATGTTATTTCATTCATTTTTGATTGTTTAAGTCCTTACTGGGTGAAAGGCATAAATGAATACCAGGTGCAAGCTCAAGGCAAGAGAAAATAGAGAGTACAGTAACCAATCAAAAACTAGATTCATAGGCAAACTAGACTAACTTACCACAGACAGTAGGGCAGAGAATTTCTTCCATTTTCTTAATAAGATCAGTAAGAAAGCAGTAAAGAAGAATAGCAGAAGTGAAGTTATTTAGGGGGGATCTTTTCACTCTTTCTAGATGTAAGCAAGAATAGTCAGTGTCAGTCTAGCGACTTCTTGATAGCATTGGTCTCGTCCCTCGGGACCAGGCTAAAGAGCCAATAATAGAAGCGATTCAACTAGAGTGAAATTCCTTACTTATCCCTACTCTCAAGGAAGCTCGAGAAGAGAGGGGAAGAAGTCTAATCAAAGTTAAGTATGAAAGCAAAAATCCTTTGAATGAATGCCTTAGTAAGGTAAGGTAAGCTCCTTCATGTCTTTGCTCCCTTAAGATGGAAGTACTCCTATCTTTTTAAATAAAGGGGGAGAGAGGAGGAAGGTAGAGATAGCAAAGCCTTTGGTAGAGAGAGATAGGGCATACCAAAGACTGATTATCGGATTACCATATTGCTAGTATAGGGATATCCCCTTCATACCTTTATGACTTTCTTACCTACTTAACTCTCCTTTGGACCCTTTACCGCTTTACTGTTACAAGAGTCTTTATCACTTAAGGAGAAATAGATGGAATTAGTTATAGCTATACTAATTAGAGGAAGGAAGGCAGTAATAACTCTTCTTTCCAAGAAAAAAACATACCCTAATCTTGCCTTTTCATCATAGGCACAATATTATAGAGCTATATGGCATACCTGGTTGGTCGTATAAATCTAGCTTTGAGAAGCCTTTCCACCTCTCCCTTTACTTTAGGAATTCTATCAGGAGCCATTCTTCTTGGTGTTTGCTTGTACGGCTTGAAACCCGAAAAGCTGGTTATTTGAAAGTGCCTCAAAACTATCTTGAAAATGTCTTCTATAAGATAGAGCTCATGTCAATCGAATGGGAAAACAATTTTCATCTTTCTTGCTTGTTTAGCTTCTCCTTCTTCCTCAGGCATTCAGCCTTAGGGTAAGCAGGTGAACTCTAGAATATTGCAGGTAGATTCTAGCTAAAGCTAAAATATCTAAAATGAATAGGTAAGGGAACTGCATCTTTCACTAATGTACCAACTGTCATGAGTTATGCGGACAACTTGCAGACTAGCTTGGTGAAAGTATAGAATAGAGGCTCTCGACTCTCTTTGACGGGATCCCTAGTTCGTATCGTCTATCGGCTCCCAATTTTCATTGCTTGAATTAAGTAAAGGAATGGCTTTCTCTCTAGGGAATTCTATCAATCAATACTGATCGTAGACAATTGACACTAAGCGGGAAGAGTAGACTTCAAGTATTGGACTTACGTGAGTTGGTCAGGTCAAGGACCTGGGGCAGTCACTACGAAGTAGACTTGAAACCGAGCAGGAACATGGCTGGGAGTAGCTGATAAGTAAAATATTTGCATATTTATTTTTCCTTATATGATGATTTTATGGATGATATTTCAGCTCAATTTAATAAATTTGGGTGTAATTAATAAATAAATCATGATTTTGGCATAAAATAGAATTTCTTGGAAAATACTAAATTAGACCCTCTTTCAGTTTTCAGGCAATATCTAGAGCTCTAGATGTCAGATTGGGACATTCTTTATATGGATAAAAAGCTAAGAAAGAGCTCTACAACTTTGATGTTGAGACCAAATTCCAGTTCTATCTCCAAGTGTTTCAAATTTTGCTTGGAAGTTGAAAGCGGGAATCATCTACCATTCCACCAACCATTTCATCTACCTCTTCATCTTTCTTTTCACCTACTACTTCATCTTCCTTTTCACCAACTACTTCATCTACCACATTTCATCTACCACTTCATCTTCCTTTTCACCAACTAATTCATCTATCACATTCTATCTACTACTTCACCTATCACATTTCATCTACCACTTCATCTACTATACTCTATTCTTCCCTATATATAGCCACCCTCTCCTTCACATTTCACTCACACCAATTCATATCCATTACTCTCATCTCTTCTCCACACATACCATTTCATTTCCATTACTCTCCTCTTTTCTCTACTTACACATCATTTCATTACTCTCATCTCTTCTCCACTTACTCCATCATCTTAGAATTAATTTTATGTATTGTATTACTTTTTGCATGCCTCCATCTTGGAATGCTTAGGATTGTATTACTTTTTGTATGCCACCTACATGGAAGGTTTTACCTCCTAAAGGGACGGTTAGATTTTTACATTTTTCATGCATCTTTTGGTTGTATATTTATGTTTGAGAATTTAATATTCAAGTTTTATGCAGTATTTATGAGGATTTCATTTTAGCTTTATATAATGTCAATTTATTTTTGTTTTATTTTTAATTTTATCATGTGCTAAATTTCCATTATCCTAGGATGATGGCGTAGCTTACTAATAACGGATTGAATATTAACTTATTAAATCTAGCTTTAATTTTTCCTTCATGATTGAGTTTTAATTATTATTCTTAATGCTTTCATTTGATTGGCCATCTTTTGAATGATTTCAATATATATGTTGAGACCGGAAGGAGATACACGTGTGTAAACCCTATAATTAAAACCATACTTGCATATGAAATAGGAATATATTCATATGAGTTGTGTAGTCTTATAGAGTTCCATAAATTTTAATGCATAATTAATTGCTTAAATTCATATAAGAATATATTGGATTAGCAATTAATTATAGAATTGCTTGACCTTGGAAGAAGCTAGTAATTAAATTAAAGAAACTCGACTATCAATCATGTGGAATAAATTGGACTAGAATAGATAAATGATTCAATCCAGAATTTGTTAAGTGAAATCTAATCCCTAGGACTTTTTCTCATTGTTGTTTCATATCATTTGCATTCATATTTGCTCATCTTTTATTTCATACTCTCAATCACCAACTAATCGGTCGACTAAATAGAATTAAAATTACTCATTTTGATACTTAGTGATCAATCCTCGTGAGAACGATACTCTACTTACTTCTGTATTACATGACTACGACAGTGTACACTTGTACTATTTAATTGATCATCTACACTCGTAACAGTAGCCTTTAATAGTACTGGTCTACCCCGATTTACCCATTGAGAGGTTTTTTGGTTTAGTCACCCCTACTTCATTAGTGGAGCTCTATTGAGAAAGACCTTGGAATTGGCCAATCACTAAGGGCAATGTTAGGTTAGCATTCTGTTAGAACGAACATAACGAACTCGAGTTTAGTTCACCGGTACGGCACAGCCGGGAAGAGCGAAGAAAGGTACAGCACAACTATCATGCTTTTTTTAGAAAGAATCCCACATAAATAAGCTTTCGAAAGAGGGGAAGGCTCCCTTTACTAGAGCGCTATCTACATTCATGTTTTCTTTATCTCAATCTCCTGAGCGAAAGCCGATAGTAAGAGCAAAGAATGAAGTAAGAGGGTTGAAGCTTCCTTGTTAGAGTAAGTTCGTTCATACCTTAGACAGCTTCTAGCCCTATCTAAGTCATTGGCAGTTGCTAGTAAGTCAGTAGCAGCCTTTAGAGCTAGGATAAGTTAGGAAGAATGTAAGAGGTTACTGATACTCAGATGATCGACCGAACAAGCAATGGACTAAGCTATACGCAAGAGTGAAGATTGCTAGGAGAGGATCGAAGTTCTCAAAATGGTTGATCTTAGCGTGATAGCCACTGCTTCATTTCATATAGTGATAATGCTTTCTCTTTCTTAGCGCTCCGCCCCCCTTATATAGTAAGGGGAACTCTGGTTGCGCGGCTTTCTCTTATAGGGGTCTATTTTCTCTTACATGACTCAGCTTGACCTACTTGACTCAGTAGTTAAAGTATCGCTTTCATATGATAAGAGTCATTGGTTCAAATCCAATAGTAGGTAAAACCGGCCGAAATCCCTACATTTGCATGCATGACAGCAAGCACGGACTAGCGGAGTCAACTAAATGACCAAAGCATCAGTTGCTTCCACTTGTGGCCTTCTTCGACTGCCTTGACACCTTAATATCAAGGAACCCCCTATCCTCTCTTCTTCTCTTCATGTATGTGGGCTACCTACCCCGTCCAGAATAGACGAACAGGAACAAGCTGAAGAAAGGCGTGAGAGAGAGTTGATACTAAACGCACCTACCCTCGTCCATAATTAGGTGAAGACCAGGGAGCCTTAAAACCCAAATGGGAAACCTTTCACCGCGCCACAGGATTCTTTCGTGAAGCACTATCTCAGACGTTTCCACTCCTACCTCCGCAAGCAAAGAGGTTTCAAAGATACCAGGAGACCAAGTGAAAGTGAACAGCCCCGAGCAAATCTTATAGAGAATGTACCCATTGTAGCCAAAAAAAAAAAAAGAAAGAAAGAATATGAACGTTGTAGACAGTAAAAAGTTCTTCAAAGTGGCATAAGAACCTAAAAAACATAGAGTGTTGGTCCAAAAGGTCACTTGAGTTTTGAATGCCCATAAAAGAAAGGAAAAGGGAAAAAGCCATGATGATCAGGAAAAGGTAGTGTTGGTCACTACTATGGCCCTATTTGCCAACGTTTTCAAATAGTTGTTGGATCGAGTCCACGCATCATATTTTCTTCCAAAAAGAAGAATTTGGTGCAGATATGATTAAAGAACTAGGTTCTTCACATATAGATCATCACATCAATATCACGCTGTGGCACGAAGAAAGAAAGCATGAAAGTACTAATAGATCAATTAATTATAGGAACACATGAAAATATCAGAACCACATATATAGGCTTGCAAAAGTCGAAACACCAATTATTCTTTTTGCAACTCGATTTGCTGGTTTTAATACTATAAGGCTGGCTCCCAAGCTTTCCTGATGCCTTTCTTTTTTAATGCCTCTCCCACTGCTTTCATCGCTGGTGCCTCCACCTCTACTAGTGGTTTTGTGGATTCACCTACTTATGCTTAGGGTTCAACGCCCTTGAGGAGAAATAGGTGGTTTTAAATCAACGAGATATGCTGCCCCCGTATAGTGACTCTCTACTGCTTTTACTTAGCAGTTTGCTCCTACCTTTGTATCTGCTATGAGTGAATCTACTCTGGGGTGAAACAACCACTGTGATTGCCTTTTACCATACCTTTACCTATGCCTATATGAATATCTTCAAGTTACAGATCCAAAGCGAGTAGTTGCTTCAATAGAGCCAGTTGATTCTGGCGATTCTATTGATGAAGCAGTCAATGAAGAAAGAAATGGTTGAGTCAGTTGAAGAAGCAAATGCTCTTGCCTTAGGGGAGCATACACACCTATTGCAAATTAGAGAGACCTGACCTACATTCATTAATCATCTCATAGGAATTTCCCTTCTCAAGGTAGGTCAAAAGAGCAATTTGGAAGACTCCCTCGAAAGGTGTCTACTAGTGGAATAGAAAGAGTTCATTATATCAACAAAGTGTAGTAGTCAAAAATGCTTACTTAAGCTCATCAATGTGTACTCACTACTCGGCTGTGAAAGAGAGGGTGCTTCTGAACTAAATCAATCCTGCACAGGTGATTACCCGGAACTTTACACTCAATGGAAAGCAAAAAGGAAGACTAAATAGCTTTGAAAGTGATTCCAGAGACTATAAGAATGACCGAGTGGCAGGTGGGGGCAGTAAAAGCATTGAGATTTGCTTGTTCAAAGATGCGTCAAAGGTATACCTATGAAAGTGGATTGCAAGGGTCAGGCACCAATGCATTATTAAAGAATAACATACCAGAATAACTTCTCAAGGAGCGTGGAAAGAAGGAGACCTAAAAGTGATATCTGTAGGCCGACCTTGGGATTGATACGCTTCGACTTAGCCTTGAAATGCTAATGGACTCTCTTGATCCAATACTCAATCTTTCACTCAAATGGGAATGCCTAATAAATCTTCAACCCCAACAGATCTTGTGAGACAAACCCTCAGTGAAGCACTGCATCTTTCTAGCTTCGAAGAAAGAGAAAGACAACAAAGTAGGACGATTTCCCAAGCTTAGGACTTTGATCAATGGGCACTGTACAATAGAGAGGCGCTAACAAGCAAAAAAGCCTCCTTTCGGGTGGTAGATGTCTGCAGTTTAAACCCAAGTACATGTGGCCTATGATCCAAACACAAGCAGTCAATCACACTATCCTTACCTTAAAACCAATTCCTTCAATTCCGCTTCTACAACAGTCTAGTTTCTCGGTACCTTACCTTGATGCCTACAGCTCAATTTGTTTTCGAGTGAGGGCAAGAATCTGTGGCGCAGTGATTTTTCTTTTAGTTGTTCTTGTGGCAGCTTTTTTTTCTTTTAACATATTTTCTTTTAGATTTACTTCCTTTTCTCTTTTCTATACAAATGGCATTTCAATGCATACATTGTTCAACTTTCTATTGGCAAGTCACTTTGATTTTAGAAGGCTATGAACACTATGAGTAAATGACATGCATACAACATAGCAATGGCTCAAAGGGGTAGGCAAAGCATAGATAAATGTAGGTTTGTGTTTTGGGTTAAAAAGGTTTAAAATTGAATGTCTCTTTTATTTTCATCACACTAATGCAAATGCCATTTCAGAAAAGAGTTGAAACAAGTTCTAGTGAAAAATAAAGTGAACATTCACACATGAAAAGAATTCAAGGCCCAAATAACCTTCCAACAAGGTTTTTCTCTAATACTCACTCTAACACAATTAATTGCATAGTGATCTAGCCATAAAACATCTAATTAACTATTCCAAGTGCTAACCTTACAAAACAATCAATCAAAACATTGCAATCAATTATAACAATGCTAAACCTTTAAATACACTAATGATATAGACACTCTTGCTTTCTTTAAAAAAAAGTAAGAAAAAAATCCAATTGTGGATTTATTTCTCTCCCCATTCACTTGAAAAGCAATACATGGTTTTAAAAAGTTGCCAAAACACTAGATCTGTTGAAAACTGAAAGAATTTCTCACAAATCATACTTTCAAAGTGGCAAATGCGACCCTTTACCACTTAAGGCATGCATTAAAGCAAGTCATTCTTGAAAAATGTTTGAAAAATGTTCTAGTTTTAAGGAATTTCTCATTTAAAAACAACCAATCAATGGGATTAAAAAATGTATTCCCATCACTCACATTTAATCAACATATTGTCCTCAATATGGAAAAATCACTCTAAAGAGAATGCTAAGTTGAAATTAAAGGCGCAATAGTAATTAAGTAGGGTAGTGGCCAAAAATACAAAGCATACATAGAGGGTTATTATTGTACATACTAAAATATACTACTTTTACTTTTTTTTTCTATTGGATTGTGTCCCTCCCCCACACTCATCTATCTCTTACAACAATCAAGCCTAAGTAATCATTGGAATTAGGAAGTAAACAAGTGAGAAAAGAGACAACCTTTGTTAGAGTATCTTGAGTCGCTTGAAGGAGAAGTTCTTATCCCTGATGAGAATCATGCATTTATCCTTTGAAACATCTTCTTCTGCAATGAATTTTCTTGGTGGAAGTGGCTCAGGTCAATCGGAAGAGGTCCAAGAATGTTAGGTGGATGTTGGCTCATATGAGGACCTTTCCAAGAATGTGCCTATAAAGACGAAAAGAAAATAGCAGTATGACATCCAAAAATAGAAACATTGAGAGATTTTAAGTGAAATAAAGGCATGTTAAGTTCTAAACTCTCTAAGTAACTATCACATCTAAGGCAATCAATGTCACTCCTATCAGTAGGAGTCTAACAAACAGTTATATTTTGAAAATTCTCTTGTATTTGCAAAGTAGAAGGTGCGGAATCCAACTTAGTATTGAGGTACACCACATCATCATTACACTCATAAGAATTAGGAGGTAAAAGAGTGGAAGAAGAAAGAGAATTGTTGAAGACATCACCCAAAACTTTTGAATTTTCAAATTATTTTCCTTTTCTATATTTGGTGGCAAATCACAAGAAGGAATTATATGGAAAGATTCATTTTCATTTACAATATCATCAATCAAAACATTTGAATCTTCACATATTAAACTATCATGCAATTAATTGGAATCAAGAGAAAAATCTTTTTCTAGGCTATAGTTTTTCTCACTCACATCAACCACATTGGCATCCATACAAGATTCAACATTTTCGCAATTGTCATGATTACAATCATCAATAGTATAACAGAATTTATCATGATTAATGGTAGAATCAACCACATCACTAAATGCTTTTTTTTAAACTCAAGAAGCAAGTGGCATTTGTTATGATAACATTCTACTAATATTTGATCTTCCTCACAAGAACGTGAAAATATTTCATTCAATTTATCACAATCATCCCAAGTACTATGAAGAGAAGCATTTTCAACAATTAAAGCATCACACAAAGAGGTAGGAACACACTCATCAACAAGTACAATCGAATCACTACTACTAGAGTCAATGGGTTGAGCAATTATATTTTTAAACAATTGAGGGGATTCAACAATTATTTCCTCATTCATCTCATCATCATTCAAATCATTAATTGCTTCATCAGTTAAAGTAATAGGAGAGTCTACTTCTATTAGAATAGGATTATTACCAAATGGTAGGAAAGACTCTTCAATGCTCTTTTGTACTTGCTTCTTATTGACATCTTGCTTGGGTGTAGGCATCGGAGGATTGGAATCTTTCACTTGTGAAGTGGCATTTGGCTTTCGCTCTTCGGTTTTCCCATCATCATTGGAGTTATAGGACCATGGAGCTCTTTCTTCTCCTTCGATCTTTATCCATAGCACATGGTCAACAAATGCCTTGATGAAGTTTTGAATGTCCTCGAATTCTTCTTCCGTTTTCTTAGAGAGTCCAAGAGCATCCTTGAGCATGAATAATTGTTGATGCCAGACCTTTAGTTGGTCATGCAATCTTCTTAGATTAAGGGTTTAGGCATCCATATATGGCAATATGACGACAGCATCAAGTCCGAAAGGTTGAGGAGGAGAGGGTTGGGGTGGATGTTCGTGGCATAGTGGAGTGGGTGGCTCATATGGAAGTGTATGTGGTGGAATGAGTGGCCACTCTATTGCTTTTTCTAACTTCTCATTGATTTCTTCTAGTTGCTCCACTTCTTATGTATGTGTGAACATGGGAGGAGGATTTTCTTGGAAATTCTTCTTCAACACTTATGATTGCTGAGTGAGATGCTCAATTTCCTTTTCTGATCTATTATTCTCTTTCTCTTGTTGTTCCATTCTTCTTATAATAGGTCCATTTGATTGTCAAAGTTGTCCAAGTGTGACCGCATTTGAGTCATTTGATTTTGGAACTCTTTAATGACTTCACTAATGGTAGGTTATTGGTTTGGCACACATGGTTAGGAAGGAGGTCCATAAGGTAGCTCAAATGATGGGTATAGAGACTCATGAGGTGGATGACATGGTGATAGAGCTCAATATTTATATATTTTAGTAATTAATCTTAGCTTTTGTGGGGCTTAATTGAATATTTTGGGTATAATTAAGTGTTGATGTGATATTTTAGTAAAAGGGTAGTTTGGAATTATAAAGCTTAAGTCATTATATTTTTAATTAATATTTATTATTCACATTATTCCACAATTGTAAGCAAAAGATATTATATTTGTGAATTTAATTTTGTAGGTGATGATATGGCACAACTTTTGTCAATTAGTAAAGGTCATAGATGTCGTTTAGAGCTGTTTAAGATATTAAAAGTGCAGAATTTTTTTAATATATTTTTTCTAAAAGGAGATTAAATGAGTAAGGGCCTTATTTGGTTATTGCAATTTTTTGCCTAATCCTAAAATAGATTTTTACCCCTCATCCAAACATGTCTTAACTCATTTCTAACCTAAAGAGAAAATGAAAGGAGGGGGGGACCATTTTGGGGTGTGAGGGGCGGCTAGAATAATTGAAGAAAGGGAGAGGGGACCACATGGAGAATTGAGGAGCTAGCCAACCAAAAGATGAATTAAAGAAAAAAAAGAGAAGGAAGAAGACGCAAGGTTGGAGCCAACAATTGAAGAGGTGTTTGGTGGAGCATCCTTGGCCACTTATTTCTTTTTCTTCCTTCTTCAATCTTCATCTTCCTCTTCCATGAGTACCTAAGTTCCAGTGATTTCCTTGAGTTGAGGAAGGCGCATGAGTGATAAGCGGTGACTCTTCCAGAATGAGAGAAGAGATGCCCTTAAAAATCTGATTCCAATGGCTGAAAAACGCTGCAGGTTTTCACATTGGTCCTTAAGTGTCATTTCTGAAATTAGGGTCCCTCAACTGTCATTAATTCTGGCACCTAACAGTCATTTGTCCATTTTCAGCTTTTCATTCCAATTTGTCCAAAGTGATCTGCAATGCAATTTAAGATAAGGTAATATCATTTTTCTCAAAAATCAATTAATATACGAGCAATCACAAAAAATGACATTTTTACCCATTTAAACTCTATTTTCATGCCATCACTATTAATCTTAATTAATCACAATAAATGCATTTTTGGCCTAAATATCATGATAAAATCCCCAAATAAAGTATATAAATATATGATAAAATAGGAATTCATCAATAATGCATTAGCTCTTCACAATAACGAACAAGGCACTAACAATTTCTTACGTAAAGTTCTCACCTTCGTCTCAAAATTTAACATTCCCGGGTTGAACTAAATCACAACTCTTTTGGCATTCACAACGTACTAATTAACAAATCTTCCTGCATATTCTCACCTCTGTCA
This sequence comes from Inga laurina, assembly GCA_963855925.1. Taxonomy (NCBI): domain Eukaryota; kingdom Viridiplantae; phylum Streptophyta; class Magnoliopsida; order Fabales; family Fabaceae; genus Inga; species Inga laurina. Next base: position 30,811,583 of record OY979704.1, read on the forward strand.
CAAAATTTAATACTTTATCTGTTATTGTCAATAGCCTTTGCGTTTTAATGAATACCAAGAGAGTACGTTGTTGTAATTAACTTAAAACACAGGAATGTTAAATTTTGTAATAAAAGTGAGAACTCGCAGGAAAAAATGATTAATGCTTTATCTAATATTTTAAATAGCTTATGTGTGTTTTAATAAAAGAAAAATAGCTAATGTGTGTTGTAAATACAAAAAGAGTTGTTGTGATTTAGTTCGACTAGGTTAATGTTAAATTTTGAGACAAACATGAGAGCTTGCAGGAAGTTGTTAATGCCTTATATGTTATTGTGAATAGCTAATGCATTGCATTTAATACTTAAAGAGTTGTTGTGATTCACTCATATATAGGGGGGATGTCAAATTATGAGACAAATTAAAAGTGAGAACTTGTAGAAAGTTGTTGATATGGCTTATTTATTATTGTAAAAAACTACTGCGATGTTGTGTAATGGTAATTATGCGTTGGAGTCAGAAATTTTTTTAAACTTATTTACTTATAAGTCCCTTTTAACTAATTCTCACATACTAAGGAAAGTTAGTTAACTCATTAACTATAGGTTAAATTTCTAATTTGGCCCTTATCTATGATTGGTTCCAAAAGTCAACATGAATATATTCTTTTTATTTACTGCAATTAATAGGGATAAAAAAGTATAAAATGCATTTACTACCATGAAATTGGACTTCTAAATAGAACCAAATTTTTTGATAAAAAATGACTTATAAATAAGATCAGAATGATTTATTATTTTCTACTATTTTATTAATAAGTTTTTGTAGCTTAATAGTTGTAAATGTTTTTGAAAAGCCAAAAGTTGGTGGGCTCAAATCGCATCTTGAACGACTTTTGCCAGCCGCAGCTTTATGGTCTACTTGGATGAGAACAAAACTCAGGGGGAGAGAAAATGGAAAGAAGAGAAATTTGAAGAGAAAATGACATTACCTCTCCGGCTTGGATGGACAAGAGAAAACACAGAAAAAAGAAAATGAGTAAATATCTAAATGATTAAAATATCCTTATCATTATATCAAAATGTATCATGTTTAAAATCAAATTAAATATTACAATACAAACATCATATTATATTAACATAAGAAAATAATTTAAAATCAAATTATTGCTTAGGAGAATTTACTAAATAAGATTAAATTTTAAGGAGTTGATCTCAAGCCATGATTTTAAGGAAAAAATAATGTGGTTAAGTAAAGAAAAAATAAAGATATTTAAATTAATTTCTCAAAAAATATTTATTTATATATTATAGGGCATGATTTAAATCCTTTTTAGATCAATATATGGATTTATGAGCAAGAGTGTTGAAAAAGAAAAAGAATTTATGAGTAAGAGAGAATTTAGCAAAATAATTAAAAAAGAGAGAGAGAGGAAATGAGCAGCGAAAAAAACTTAAATTAACATCTATAAAATAAAGAAACAGAAGGCAGAAGAAATGTGGTACAACATCAATCTTATAGAATTGTTAAAACTTAAACCCACACCCAGTCGGAGATGTCTCTGTCCTTTTTTTTAAGGGAAAATCATTCTTAGATCCCAAACAAGTAACATATTATCAGAAAGGTCCTTGGAGGTTGTAAAACACACTCAACAGGTTATAAATACCCGCAGAAAGAGTTGTACATAGAGACATTTCTGATAATATGTTACTTGTTTGGGACCTAGAAGTGATTTTCCCTTTTTTAATTGTTCTCTTCGGTTCTATAATAAGAGAGGGGGTAGAAATGGAAAAGGAGCTTTCTGCTCCTCCAAATTTGGAGAGAAGAGTTTGGGAGAAAATGGGGTAGGTCCCACATCCCATTTTCATTCAAACTTATCCTTCCTCTCATTTTTCTTCCACCATCTGAGCGGGAGAAAAGTCATTTCTCTCCCCCATTTTCCTTTCTAATTTTCTTTCCACCCTCATTTTCATCCCATTCAAGCAAGGGGTTAATGTTAAGTTCAAGGAATTGATCTGGGTTTTGCAAATGCAATGGTGTGAAATAAGCCTAGCAAACCCTGAGATAAAGCATGGTGAATATGAGGGGGAAATGAAAGATAAGGTTTCCCATGTTGGTGGTAGGCGTATGGCTTATTAGATACTCCTTCCGGTCCTATTTATAAACAACTTTCTCTCTCATATAGCTGGTCCTTTTTATAAGCAACTTTCACTTTTTGTTTGAAAATGTAATCTTTTTTTTTCTATTTTATCCTTATTAAATACTCATCATCTCTCATATCTTAAACTCATTATCTTTCATTCTTTTTATCTATTCTCTCTCCTGTACTCTTTTCATAAATAGGGGCATATATGGAAAAAAATATATGACATTTTTGACACACTTATTGTTTTTAGAGAGAATTGTGAAAAAATACCTCAGTATGAACTTAATTACCAAATGGGACCTCGGTGTGCAAACAATCTTCCAGCTGTGCAAAATATCATCCCTTGTGTGCAAACGATCTTTCCTATGTGCAATATTCTTCTCTATACGTGTGCAAAACATATTTCCCTATATGCAGAAGATCTTTCCCCATGTGCACAATATCTTCCCCTCATATGTAGACGATCTTTCCAGATCCCATTTAACGATTAATTTACTAATAAAGTCTTTTTTCACAATTCTTCCTTATTTTTAACTACTAATTCGTTTTACACATAAAAAAAATTATTTATAAATAAGAACAGAGGGAGTATTTTCGAATTGTTTTTAGAAAAAATGTATGCGAGATATTCAAAGCGTGATCTAGGAAATCAATTCCATAGAAATGGAGAGACAAGTTGATCATAAAAAACAGGAAGGTAGTTGCGAGTCGCACACTCATTCATGGTGGAAATTTGTGTCCGCCTAACAGAGTCAATTTAAAAGACAGACTGATGATGGCCCACGTGATATTAAATTAATTTTTTAAAGGGAGGGCCAATAACAGTAGCTTGATACTGGGATCCTTGTGCATCGCCAATGCGTTGTACTACGGGCCTGGCGCACCCCCTTAAAAAAAAGAAAAAAGATAGTGGGGCCTGCAATAATGTCATTCAAAATGGATTTCACTGTTTTTAAAAAAAATAGTAAAATCTCTAACTACCTTTTAGTTTTACCTTAATTACAAGAACAACTCTACATATATTTTGAAAATTTATATAAATATTCTTAAAATTAAATATATACTACACAAACCTCTATTATAAAATTAAAACTAAAATCATTAGTTAGCGGATAAGTTTGACTTTTAAACTTTTGTTTGATCAAAATATCTCTATTTAATAAAAAGAATTATTTATACATTCCTATTTAAAAACCATAATTTTTATACAAAAAAAATAATGATAATACATATATATTGTGAAACTTTTCATAAGATGTTATCAAATTTATTAATTTAATTATATTATAAAGTTTTATAATTTTAATTTTTTATCACATTTAGTGAAACTTAGAGAAAATTAATCTTCCAGTGTCTCAACTTTTAACTCATTTAAAAATCAATCGTACAACTCAATCCCTGAACTTTTCAAAGTCTGTATAAGGGATCCTATTGTCATGTGTTAGGTATGTGGGATAATCTAATCCTCACCATAGAAAGGGAGGTTAACTTGAGTCTATCCCCTCAAGAGTTCCCACGAGTTATGGGGTTTGTTCAGTGCCCTAACTAAAGGGATGCATGATTAATGTTAAACTCAAATGGGTTACAATTTTTCTTTTTTAAGTAAGAGCTGAATTCCATTAACTCAAGAGCATTACAATTATAGTTTGAGTTTGTTGCTCTATTGTTAATGAAGACGTTCTTTCGCATTTTATTTTGGTTATTGTTTTCCAATTAATTAATGATGTTAACTAAAATTAAACACGCTATCAAAATCAAACGTTAGCTTTTAGACTTGAGCATGAGCTTGTAATAGGCCACGTAGTCCAGCAGGCTAAGCTTAATATGTGGCTTAATCGATGTGGCATTAAATTTCTAAAACAACAATAATTTTGTAACCGATGGAGTACGTACATATACAAGCATGCAGTACTTGATATATAAAAAAAGCATACACGAGCAAAAAGCAGTCATATTCTTACATACAAGCTTTAGATAGAGAGATTGGGATCAGAAACTCAAAAGCAATGAAAAGAACAGGCAACAACTTGGCAACCAATTTACTTAGGGCCCTCATCTTGCAGGGAGCACAGATGCGAGTGCTGCCCTTTTGTAATGTCACAATTCCTATGTCCTCAGTCCTCACTATAATGACGTCATTATGATGCTTTTCAAAGTTTTACTATTAATTATCAGGTGGTTGTCATCAGTCCTTTCATTCAAAGAGTTCAACAAAATTTGGAATTCTTTTAGTGAAATAGTAGGGCTTCATATCATCGATCTTGTGGCTTGTTGGTTAGAACGTGTTTAATTTGTTTCACCTTTGAAGCCACAAGCTTGATTCCGAAATGCGCGCATTCGAACGGTTAGTTCGCAAGTTGGATGCAGTTTTGAGTTTTTTTTTTTTAAAAAAATTAAATCAGAAATAGACAATTTTAAAGTGTTTTCTTTATAATATCATAAAAAATTTAAAAGCATACCTGTTTTTACCCAGAAGATATCAAAATCAAAATGCTACTCATTTTATATAAAATCTAAGATCAAGATAAAAAAAAGAAAAATATTTAGAAGGCTGGGACATTATAAAAATGTTAGTTAGCTGACAAGTTTGACTCTGAAATTTTTGTTTGACTAAAATACCCCTATTTAATAAAAAAATTATTTAGGCATTCATATTTACGAAAACATATTTTTTTTAATAATTCTAATACATATATTGCTAGCATACACTACAAAAAAAATCACTTTCAGCAGTAACATTTGGCGGCGACATTTAATCGAAAGTGTGTTTCAGCGGCGACTTTAGTGTCGCCGCTAAAAGTGTTGTTTGAAATTTAAAAAAAAAAAATTTAAAACACTTTCAGTGGCGACTATTAAAAGTCACCGCCGAAAGTGAGTTTCAGCGGCAACTTTAGTGTCACCGCTGAAAGTGTTGTTTGAAATTTAAAAAAAAAAATTTAAAACACTTTCAGCGGCGACTATTAAAAGTCGCCGCTGAAAGTGAGTTTCAGCGGCGACTTTAGTGTCGCCGCTGAAAGTCTTATTTGAAATTTAAAAAAAAAAAAAATTAAAACACTTTCAGCGGCGACTTTAGTGTCACCGCTAAAAATCTTATTTGAAATTTTTTTTTTAAAACATTTTCAACGGCGACTATTAAAAGTCGCCACTGATACTCACTTTCAGCGGCGACAACTAAAGTCGCCGCTGAAAGTCAATTTCATTTTTTTTTATTAATATTTTTTAAAAATAATATTTATAAAATTTAACTATTAATTATTAAATAATTCTATTTAACCTTAATTATTAAAATTATATTATTATTTATTAATATTATATTTATAATTTTATATTAAAAATAATATTTATGATATTAAATTATTATTTATTAAGTAATTTTAATTAAAAATTTTTTAATTTAAATATATAAATATTTTTTTCGTTTTTATTTAATTTTTCATTATTTTTAATAATATTATATTTAATTAATAATTAATTATATGTATATAATTAATTAATTATATGTATGTATGTTTATATATATGATAATATTATATATATATAATAATATGTAATAATATAACATAGGTTCATTTCGGCGTAACTAGCAAAGATTCGCGCGTGAAGGCATCGACTCCCTGAGGTCGCGGGTTCAAACTGGAGGAGAGTCACTTGGAGGAATTATGAGGAGGTGACACGTGGCAGCAAGGCGAGGCGACACGTGGCAATTGTAAATTAAATTTTTTTAAAAAATTCAAATTTTTTTAATAAAAAATTAAATTTTTTGAATTTTTTTTTAAAAAAATTAACACGTTTAATGGCGACAATTTTTAAAACTTTCAGCGACAGTCGCATTGCGGCGACTTTTTATCACCGCTGAAAGACTTTCAGCGACGACTTTTAGACTTTCAATGGTGACAAAAGTGCCGTCGAAAGTGTTTTTTTTTTTTTTGTAGTGATACTAAAATATTTAGTAATGCAATTTTGGTCATGATATATTTAAAATGAAGCAAGCAATTCTACCCCCTAACAGCCCCTTAACGTGGTTCTCTTATTTTAAAATAATAATGATAATAATAATAACTTCCTCCCTAGCTCCCTTCACACTTCTCATTCTTCAACGTTTCACACCAACTTTAGAGAGTCCTCTTGCCACTGCGAGCTCTATACAGAGTTTCCAAACTTGGATCTTCAAAACTGAGAACTCTTATATATGAAGCTAATGAAAATTGTAACTTCTTATTGTCTCCTTCCATTTCACTCCTCTGATCTATACTCTCTACCCAGTACTCTCTTAATTTCTAGGCCTCAATTCTCTCTTTTTTTTTCTTTTTTATTGTGATTTTTAACTCCAGTGATCATCAGAATACTAACACAGGATGGTGGGTGCTTGCTCTTCGAAGAAGAAATTGCGCTTCATCCGCGCTGAAGAAGTTGTATTCTTCCATCTTAACATACTGACTCTAGTACAGCTTGGATGGGTTTTTTCATGACAATTTCACATTATCAAGTGATTGATAAACAGTGCTGGAGAAAACAAAAATCTAAACCCATGATCTATTTTCACTTAATTACTAGGATCTAACTCAGAAGAAAATGGATCAAGATGATCTGAATCTGAAATAAAAAATCCTTAAATAACGAAGCAAGAGAGGTGGGAAAGAAAGGGAGAGATCTAAGATTGGCACCAAGATTATGTATAATATATCGTCAAAGAATCAGAAGAAAGAAGTACGACTTGGAGTTGGAGAGATGAGTCTTTGAATTGAAGATGGAAAAGGAAAAACCCAAATCCCTCTTTTCTGAATTCTTTGCAAGCGAAAAATAATTAAGGAAGGACTGGAAATACAAATGCAATTGAAATGCAGGAAAAAACCCCATCTGACTTATCAGTTATAAAATTATTGTTGTTTTAGAAATTCAATGCCACATTGATTTAAACTACATATTAAGCCTGCTGGACTACTTGATCGGTTACTAACGTTTTTCAATATACATCTAGTACTTTAAAGTATTTATTTCTTATTGGCAAAAAAATAATCCTCCTTCACTGTCATCGACCACACTCTCTCCTCACTTCCGATGACCCTCAAGAAACAATTGTTAATTCATTAAATTCGTCTTAAATTGAAAGGAATTTCCAACTTAACCTATATTAAATGAGGTATTAAATGAAATAGTAAAGATAGTCATATTTAAACATTAATTGCAAGGGTAAAATTGACAAATAAGCATTAAGTTCTGTCCAAGTGATTTATATTGTGGATCAACTTACTCTTCTAGAAGCAATTTATATTATGGACTGGAGGGAATATATATATTATTTATATAAGAGCATTACATATGAGTAAAAAGTGATCCATTAGCATTATTCACTAGGTGTAGATCTACTGAATAATACTAATGGAAGTATTCACAAGAAAAAGGCCAACAGAAGATATGTTTGTTGATGGATTGAGCTTGAAGAGTTGGGTAAGTGAATCCATTCACATGCATTAACCCATCAAGTCATAGATTTTAATTTCTTACTATATCACATCCTTAATATATGATCTCACTTCTAATGTAATTTACACTATAATCAAGATTTTATATTAAGAATGGAAGGTAGTACAAGGAGATGATGAACAATATGTTGGTAATATTTTGACAACTACATTAACTACTCTTAATTTGGCTTTAAATTGTTGCGCCAATTCTTCACAAAGGGGTTGCAATATGTCACATGGTTTGGTATCACTGAACAAGATCAAGGACTTGTTTATGCAAAGATGTCATTCCAAGAAATATCGAACCTATATCTGCAATTTTTTTTTCTATCCCTCAATTTAGGAAACGTTAGATGCAACACCTAGTGAGAGAAATAGAATGGAGATAAATTGAAGACAAATAAGAGTTTGTAAATTTGATTGTTTCTTTTTTGTTGGATGAATTGAAATATATGGATTATGGGCAGAAACAAGTTGCTAAAGACCTAAAGTTCAGCCCTCGGCTTGGGGTAAGCCCAACCTCAAGAATAAAATTTGATCATAATAAAAAAGTGCATGGGATTCAATCCCTTTACTCTAATTTTTTTTTGTTTTTGGGTTGTGGCTCTCGATTGTTAAAAAAAAAAATCAAAGGTTTTCAATAAGGTATTTAGATGTTGAGCCCATTTGAGAACACTTGATGAAATCTTCTATTTGGGCCTTTTTGTTTGTTCCGAACAATAATATAGCCATAGTTACGTATTATAATTATTGTTTTATTTTTATTTTTAATATCATATAAATAATGATTATTTCTTAAAAATCTTTTTTTTTCTTTTGTTATCTTTACTTACTTTACATTTTTTGTTAACTTAACTGTTTTTTTGTTTGAAATATATTTTTAATGTATTTTTGTCTAGCATACATTAAAATATAATTTAATCATGATCAATTCAAATACAGGCGCATAATTAAACTCTGAAAAAATGTCGATCTGTTATGAATATTAAATATGTGGATGTCCATTGACTCATTACTCTTCTAGTCAGCTTGACATAAAGAAGAAAAGAAGACATGACACAAAGCAAAAGCAAAAGAAGACAAGGACATAAAGAAGATATAAAGTAACCATGGTCATGTAACCAGAGTTAAATATAACCATGGTCAGGCAACCAGGGTTAGATTTCGAACTCTATATAAAGGCCTGTAATCGATTGTTTTAGTTGAACTTCTCTCTAACTTCTCTCTAGAAATTCTATCAATTTTCTCTGAATCCTATCAATCTTCTTATCACATATACTTTTATAACACGTTATCAGCACGAAGGTCTAAAAGAAGGTATGATCTTCTTATGGTTTCTTTAATGATTATATATACCTTGTTTTATTTTATAGATCTGGGATAATCTGAGCCACTATATGGAATTAGAGAGATACTTTTACCGACTGTTATATAACATCGGGTTCCATGGCTAAAATTGGAGATCGTTATTGTTTTTATATATTATTTACAAGTTCTTTTATATTATTATTATTGTTATTATGGCCAGAAACCATACACATCTGATTCTTGAAATTATGACAAGAAGTCATAATGTTTTAATTTCTTATAATATGGCCAAAAGCCATATCCATTCTTATTATATAGCCAGAAGCTATATACATTTTTCATCTTATTATATGGCCAGAAGCTATATATATTTTTATCTTTTATCTTATTGTACGGCCAGAAGTTATGTACAATTTTTATCCTGAAGATAATAGTTAATTCCTCATCTTGAGATTAAATATCCCGAAGCCATACATGGCCTGAAGTCATGAGATTAAATGGCCCAAAGCCATACATGTTTTAATTTTCTTATCTTGCCTTATGAATTATTTATTGTCTTTATGAATTTACAGTTATTATATTGCATATTTACATTTCATATTTTAATTATTTTCATTTATTTCTTTAATTAGTTTGAACAATGGCAAACCTGGCAAAACTTGAAATTGTGGCTCTTGATATTACCAGAAAAAATTATTTATCTTGGAAGTTGGATGCGGAAATTCACCTGAATGCTAAAAGTCTGGAATACACAATTAAAGAAGGGAATAAGGCATCCAACCAAGATAAAGCTAGATCCATGATTTTTCTTCGCCACCATTTACATGAGGATTTAAAAACTGAATATTTGACAGTGATGGACCCACTTGTCCTTTGGAACAATTTGAAAGAAAGATATGATCACCAGAAGAAGGTCATTCTTCCAAAAGCTCATTTTGATTGGATGCATTTACGCTTGCAAGATTTTAAATCTATAAGCGAATATAACTCAGCTATATTCAGAATTACTTCTAAATTGAAATTATGTGGAGAAAATGTTACTGATGATGATATGTTAGAAAAGACATTCTCCACATTTCATGCATCCAATTTTCTCCTGCAGTAGTAATATCATGAAAAAGGTTTCAAGAAATATTCTGAGTTAATTTCTCGTCTCCTTGTGGTTGAACAAAATAATGAGCTTTTGTTGAAAAATCATGAATCTCATCCAACAGGCTTAACTCCATTCCCTGAAGTGAATGTAGTAACTAATGAATTTTATTGTGGCCGTGGACGTGGACGTGAACGTGGACATGGGCGTGGTCGTGGTCGATATCATGGAGGTTCAAATTCCTACCAGAAGTGGGAAAAGACTGATAAGAACCAAAAAGGGGAAAGCATTAGGCATAACAAATATGCTGATAATCCATACTATCGATGTGGTGGCAAGGGCCATTGGTCTCGTACCTGTCGCACACCAAGGCACCTAGTTGATCTTTACCAAGAATCAATTAAAAATACTGGTAAAAGATCAAATGTTGAAGTTAATCATGTTGATCAGGGCAAGAATTCTGAGTATGGCGATATAGATAATAACTATTTGGATGTTGCAGATTTCTTAATATAATTTGAACTGTTATATTTATTTAAAGTTGTTTCTATCATATGTATTAATTTTATTTATGTTTTTATGAAGAATGAATCCTATTGGCATCAATCCTGAAGATTTATGTCTCGTTGATAGTACAACAACCCACACCATACTCAGACATGATAAATATTTTTCTTCCTTGGTAATACGAGAAGCCAATGTTCAGACTATATCTGGTAGTATAAATTTAATTGAAGGCTCCGGAAGAGCTAGTATTTTGTTACCTGAAGGAACAAAATTATGCATTGATAATGCATTTTATTCTACCAAGTCTAAAAGAAACTTACTGAGTTTCAAAGATATCCGCAGAAATGGATATCATTAAGAAACAACAACTAAAAATAATAAGGAATATCTTGTCATTACAAATATAGTTGCTGGTAGAAAATGCATATTAGAAATTTTTCCTATTTTTTCTTCTGGTTTGTATTACACATGTATAAGCACAATTGAAACACATACTATTGAGAACCAGAAGTTCAATAATGCAGACCAGAAGTTTGCCAATTCAAACCAGCAGTTTGATAACGCAGACCAGAAGTTTACCAATTCAAACCAGCAGTTTGATAATGTAAACCAGAAGTTTACTAATGAATTTAATGTTTGGCATGACCGGTTAGGCCATCCTGGTTCACTCATGATGCGACAAATAATTGGGAATTCATGTGGACATACCCTGAAGTGTAAACAAATACCACAATCCCATATTTTTCATGTGCTGCATGTTCCAAGGGAAAGTTAATTATTCGCCCCTCACTAAGCAAAGTAGAAAGTGAGTCTCTCACATTTCTAGAACGGATACAGGGAGATATTTGTGGGCCAATACACCCACCATGCGGACCATTTAGGTACTATATGGTTTTAATTGATGCATCAACTAAATGGTCACATCGTTGCTTATTATTTTCTTGCAACTTGGCGTTTGCGAGATTACTTGCTCAATTGATTAGATTAAGAGCACATTACCCTAATTATCCTATCAAGAAAATACGTCTTGATAATGCTGGTGAATTTACATCACAAGCTTTTAATGAATATTGTATGTCCCTTGGAATTGATGTTGAACATCCTGTAGCTTATGTTCATACGCAAAATGGACTTGCATAATCATTGGTTAAAAGGTTACAATTAATTGCAAGACCTTTACTTATGAAATCTAATCTACCAATTTCTGCTTGGGGTCATGCCATTTTGCATGCAGCAATGTTAATTCACATTAGGCCAACAAGTTATTTAAAGGTTCCCCCCTTACAAATGGTTTTTGGTCAGGAACCTAATATTTCCCATATAAGAATTTTTGGGTGTGCGGTATATGTGCCTGTAGCACTGCCACAACACACCAAGATGGGCCCTCAAAGAAAGATGGGAATATATGTTGGGTATGAATCTCCATCAATTATAAAATGGTTAGAACCATCCACAGGAGATTTATTTACGGCACGATTTGCCGATTGTCATTTTGATGAATCATTTTTCCCAACATTAGGGGGAGAAAACAAACAGCTAGGTAAAGAAATTAGTTGGAATGAATTATCATTGGCTCATTTTGATCCTCGTACAAAACAGTGTGAACTGGAAGTTCAAAAGATAATTCATTTACAGAATTTAGCTAATCAAATGCTAGAAGCATTTACTGACCCAAAGAAAGTGACAAAGTCACATGTCCCAGCTGCTAATGCTCCTATTAAAATTGATGTCCCTGAAGGACAACCTGCTATGAATGAATCCAAAGTAAGCCTGAAGCGTGGCAAGCCCATCGGTTCCAAAGATAAAAATCCTCGAAAAAGAAAAGGAGCAAAGAATATAGATGGTCAGGTTGAGGATAATGAAGAAAAATTAGTAGCTCTAGAAGAGCCATCTCCTGAAGAGATATTATCTCCAGAAGAGAACATTGTAGTCCCAGAAGAGACCCAGGTACCTGATATATGTGAAAATAATGATATCTTAATAAATTATGTTATGAATGGAATCCGATGGGATAGAAATGAAGTCAACGTTGATGACATCTTTGCTTATCATATAGCATATGATGTAATGAATGATAATGAGGATCATGAGCCCAAATCCATTAGTGAGTGCCAACAAAGAAAATATTGGCCCCTATGGAAAGATGCCATTAATGCAGAATTAAAATCATTAGCAAAACGAAAAGTATTTGGACCTGTAGTCCTTACACCTAAAGATGTAAAACCAGTTGGATGCAAATGGGTCTTTGTATGAAAAAGAAATGAAAAGGGCAAAATAACTAGATATAAGGCACGTCTAGTAGCCCAAGGTTTTACACAAAGACTTGGTATTGATTTTGAAGAAACGTATTCACCAGTAGTGGATGCGACTACTTTTCGTTATTTAATCAGTCTAGCAGTAGATGTAGGACTTGATTTACATCTAATGGATGTTGTGACTGCCTATTTATATGGATCACTTGATAGTGATATTTATATGAAAGTCCCTGAAGGACTTAAGATGCCAGAAGCATCCAATTCAAGTTCTCGAGAACAATACTCAGTTAAGTTAAATAAGTCCCTATATGGCCTGAAGCAATCAGGGCGCATGTGGTATAATCGTCTTAATGAATATTTGTTGAAAGAAGGATACAAAAATGATCCAATATTCCCATGCATCTTTATGAAAAGATCTAATAGTGAATTTGCTATAATTGCTGTTTATGTTGATGATATCAATATCATTGGAACTCCTGAAGAGCTTCAAAAGGCAATTAATTGTTTAAAGAAAGAATTTGAAATGAAGGACTTGGGAAGAACAAAATTTTGTCTTGGATTACAGATCGAGTACTTTAAGAAAGGGATCTTTGTATATCAAGAAACTTATACAAAGAAGGTCCTAGAGCGATTTTACATGGATAAATCCCATCCATTATATACCCCAATGGTTGTAAGATCTTTGAAGGTGGATAAAGACCCATTCCGACCCCGAGAAATTAGTGAAGAAGGTGATGAATAACTATTTGGTCCAGAAGTACCATATCTTAGTGCTATTGGAGCACTAATGTATCTTGCTAATCACACACGTCCTGATATATCATTTGCTGTTAATTTATTAGCAAGATATAGTTCTTCACCAACATGAAGGCATTGGAATGGAATAAAGCATATTCTTCGTTATCTCAGAGGTACTATAGACATGGGGTTATATTACTTAAATGTATCCAAGCATGAACTGATTGGTTATGCAGATGCCGGATTTTTGTCTGATCCACATGATGGTAAATCACAAACGGGCTACCTATTTACATGTGGAGTTGCAGCTATTTCATGGCGATCTATGAAACAGACTATATCAGCCACATCATCTAATCATGCAGAAATTCTAGCAATACATGAAGCAAGTCGAGAATGTATGTGGTTGAGGTTAGTGATACATCATATACGTACAACTTGTCATTTATCTTCTGACAAAATGATTCCAATAATCCTATATGAGGATAATGCTGCATGTATCGCTTAACTTAAAGAAGGCTATATCAAAGGTGATAGAACAAAGCATATTTCACCAAAATTCTTTTTCACTCGTGACCTTCAAAAGGATGGTGAAATAGATATCCAGCAAATCAGTTCAAGTGAAAATCTAGCAGATTTATTCACCAAGTCACTCCCAGGTACAATCTTTGAAAAACTTGTTCATGATATTGGTCTTCGGAGATTCAAAGATTTCAACTGATATTATCAAGAGGGGGAGTCGATACACGCTGTACTCTTTTTCCCTTATCTAGGTTTTGTCCCACTGGGTTTTCCTGGAAAGGTTTTTAATGAGGCAGCACTCGACGGTATATCAATGAATGATGTACTCTTTTCTTTGGCTAGGTTTTTATCCCACTGGGTTTTTCCTAGTTAAAGGTTTTAATGAGGCACATTCATAATGGACATCCAAAGGGGAGTGTTATGAATATTAAATATGTGGATGTCCATTGACTCATATTACTCTTCTAGTCAGCTTGACATAAAGAAGAAAAGAAGACATGACACAAAGCAAAAGTAAAAGAAGACAAGGACATAAAGAAGATATAAAGTAACCATGGTCATGTAACCAAAGTTAAATATAACCATGGTCAGGCAACCAGGGTTAGATTTCTGACTCTATATAAAGGCCTGTAATCGATTGTTTCAGTTGAACTGAATGAGAACTTCTCTCTAACTTCTCTCTAGAAATTCTATCAATTTTCTCTGAATCCTATCAATCTTCTTATCACATATACTTTTATAACACGATCAATTTAATTACCAATCTCATTTCTAATATATTAAGCAACTCTTTCATTACATCATATAATTGATCATTATCATCTAGTTCCTCCCCTTTCAAAACAGAAACTTTTGTTTTCTCTACACTCAAGTAACGAGGTCGCAGATTTTTTTTTTTTTTTTTTTTTTAAAGTCTCTCAAATGAATGAACTAGTGACAGGAGGATTTTTATAACTATCTGATATTCAATATTATTGGATTATACTTGAATACTATCAGACCAACAAAACTAGCTCTTCAAAAATACGTCTTTAACAAATATAAAAGTATATATATATATTTTTTAATGATCAGCATATTGAGAAATTCATGTGTCATTGCAGTATAATATTTATCTCTTTAAAATAACTAGCATCAACCTCAATCATGTGCATGAAGATTAAAATAACTACGTAGAGGTTTTATAAGTATTGTGGTATATGGACCATGGTTTTTTTTTTTTTTTGATGGCCATTATAATGGCCCTTTTGATCAATAATATGTAGGAGTCCATAAGCCACCTTTCACGTACGCGTCTGGCTTCTCTCCCATGCGGTTCCTGTCCATTGCCTCTCCCTTACTTCAAGTGACGTTGTTTTGCGCGCAACACACAGTCCCCTTCAATGCCGAAACTAGTCGTCCTCCACTTTCCTCTTACTGGTTTAAAAACAAAAAAGTCCTCCACTTCCCTCCCAGACTCGCCCATGTGATCAGAGAAAGGGTTGTAAAAATATATTTAAAAACTAATTATTCTTTTAAAAAATTTAGTAAGTGTCGTGTTTATTATGGTTAACATGGAGATTGAGGAGTCACACTAGTTATTTTTCAATAAGATACTTATCTAGCTTGCAATATGTTTTAACAAAACTAAAATAACATTAAACCATGTTAAATCTGTTTTAAAATTTAGCCATTTTTCAAATTTGCTCTTGTGTAATATACATTATACCCTATAAGAACAAAATATATACAATAATAAATGAAATATAAAATTGTACATCCAGATAAAAGATTTAATAACATGACTTAAAAATAGGATTCATCGTGTCTTTTTTAATAGAATGAATATTTTTAATAGGGCATAATGTATAAAAATAAGGGTAAATTTCAAAATTTGTTAAATTTTAAGACAAAATTAATAAGATCTAATGTTATTTTAGTTTTGTTCAAACATATTGCAAGCTAGATAAAATAATGGAGATTTTGTGTTGTGCGCAAAACGACATCACTTAAAATAGGGGAGAGACATAAAATACCAAGGAAAATGAAAACGCCGTTGCCGGGGATCAAACCTGGGTCATCTATGTGACAGGCAAGAATGCTCACCACTATATTACAACAACCTGTTTGAAATGTTTTATATTATTTCGTTACATGTATTTTAGTAACTTAGGGCTATTTCTTTTCTTTTCTTTTTATATACGAGGCACTATTTCTCGTTACGCTATTGCAAATTTTTTTACAATTTTTGATGTGACGAAGCCAAAAGCCCAAAATTGTGCATCACCCTATACTCCGCCATCCCTCAAGTTTAAACTTTAAACTATTTTCCCCCTCACTTCATCTATTTTCATATAATTATTAATAATTGGTATTCATACTATAAAACCTCTCAAATTTAGTTGTGACATGTATGTTAAATAAAAAAAAATTCTTGCAGTACTAGTCACTTTATGCCATTAAAAAATATTTCTTATTAATTCTTTTTGTGGTCATAAAAAAAAATTTTCTTATTAATTGACTCCCTAGTGTTTGCCAACTTTATCTTTCTTGGCCAAAAATATATTGTTTTATGTTTCCTGTACTTTTTCCAACAGTTTTGCATTTTCGTTTCCACTAACCTGATAATTTTACTTCCTTAAAATATTTTTAAAAAAAAAACAACTGTGACATGAAAGTCATATTTTATTTACAAAATTATTTTCATCATATTTCTATATCTACTATTATTTTCCATATCAACTGAGAGATCAAGAAGATTTCCCACATGAATGTTTTAGCCACCTCAATTCCCAAAAATATTCCTTTATGCCAAACACATACCAAAGCACACTGCAAGACAATTTCTCAAGCACACTGCAACAGCATCAAACTTCTGAAACACAAAGGCCTCAGTAAATCATTAGCAACTTAGCATCTTTAAAACCAATTAAGGCCTCAAACTCCTGCAAAGTAAATTTCCAGTGCTTTAATCATCCCAGCATCGTTGCAAATTTGAAATTGCCAATATAAGCAACCAACACAAGTGACGATCAATCAAATTGCATAATAGCAGGTGAAAGCTGCAGAGATTCATTCAACTCACCAAACATAAATGTACAATGTTATGTTTCACAAGCTTCCATCCCATCTGCCTTGCATATGTTTGAAACTTCAGATTACAAACAATCTTCCAAGAATTTTCCCCCCATCTCAGTTAATTTACAAAAAGCATTATTAGACTGTAATTAATACCAAGAAAGAAGAGGAAAAGTAAAATTCATTCAACAAAGCGCCATCGGCTACGGTTCGTTCCATTACTATTCTGGTCACGACTGTTTGAAGAATTATTGCTTCCTCTGGTCTCAGCATATTGATTATTACTGTTTGAGCTAGAAGAACGGAATGGCCACAGAAACGAAAAAGGGCTTCTCCTTCCTTGGTTCTGCTGGCTATTCTCTCTCCCCCTAAGGCTATCATTGTTGGTGCTTTCTGCATTACTTCCTCCCAAATTACGACTAGCATGAGGATTAACCTGTCCATGAGGCGGCAACTCAACACGGCAAACAGGGCATGAGTTATGTTGAACCAACCAAGGGACAATACAATCAGAATGATAAATATGGCTACATGGCATGGCCCTCGCCTCAGAGCCAAGTTCGAATTTGTCTTGACAAACCGGACATTGAGAGTCAGAACGAAGATGAGCCTAAACTAATGTTACTCCATAGAGAAGAACTTTGTAGTTGTTATGTATATAATATAATGTTGTGAATGAGAGTCTACCATAGATGATTTTTCCCATTAGACTTTGCTATAATTCTACAATAAAATATATGTTGCTTTTAATTTTTTATGAATGATAACATAGCAGACTTGTCTGATTTCTATTTGACTTCAGAAATAATAGGTTCCCAATTTATATAAATTCAGCTTCATCAATAAAGATCAATCAAAGAAATATAAAGTGCATGATCTAACTGTGTCTTTGCGTCTCAAGGTCAAATGCAAAATTTTTTATCCAAGAATTACAGTACAATGCAATACTCGGGTCGTCTCTCTTCATAAGGAGCATTTTATTGAATCCTCAGTAATACTGAGTGCTAAGAGAAATTGATTAAAAAAGGTTTTAGAAATTAAATATGTGTGTGTGTGTGTGTGTGTGTGTGTCTATTTTTTAAATATTAAATGCAATAAATAAACACACCCAAATAAAAGAGAAAATATAATTTAATTAAATACATAAACAAACATGTTACTCAATTAAATCATAGGGAAAATTCCAAAAAACTACACTCAAAATATAAAAAGGACAAATCAGTACATCGAAATTGAGAAAAGACGAATCAAGCGGGTGTCAGAAAAAGGAGGAATCTGTCCTTTTGAAATTTCGGCCAAATTATGAAAATGCCCTTCAGCCCTCAGTCGCAATAACAACATAAGAGTTGTTAATGGCGAATCATGAGTTGTTAATGGCGAGGTGAGTGTTGTTATTGGCCCTGAAACTTCTAAAGTGTGAAAGAAGAAATTGGAGTTTTTAATGTCGAATCCGGTGTTGTTAATGGCGAGATAGGTGTTGTTATTGGTCTTGAAATTTGTTAATTGTAAAAGAAGAATTGCAGTTGTTAATACCGAATCCTAAGTTGTTAATTACGATGATCATGTTGTTATTTTGAAGTGGGCTTGAAGTGCTGAAGGGCATTTTCGTAATTTGGCCGAAATTTCAAAAGGACAGATTCCTCCTTTTTCTGACACCCGCCTGATTCGTCTTTTCTCAATTTTAATGTACTGATTTGTCCTTTTTATATTTTGAGTGTCGTTTTTTGGAATTTTCCCTAAATCATAATAATGCCACAAGCACAAATTAATCACAAATTTAATTCAAAATTTATACACACAACAATCAAAATTTATAAATAGGTCTTAACTTCTCGTGTCCGATCTAAATTCACCTATAATTTTCACCTCTACTAGAAGTTTGGACTTGAGGAAATGTTTATACGTGGTTACGAATATATATACCAACACCGAACAAGGAGAAGAGCACCCAAAAGGAGAGGATCACACCGCCACCACATGCCAAAAAATGAGCTCAATGGACTTATTCATTTTTTAAGTCTTTTAAATACAATCAAGTACAAAATGTGAGCAGCACACTGCATATATAGAAAAATGTGCATCACATGCATTAATTTAGTAGGTGAGTTGTTCGATTTAAAAAAAGTAAACAGCGAGCTAGACTTGTTTCTTTTTTTTCTATGTAATTTAATGCATAGATTTTAAATCCCAATTAATTTAAACCTACTATCTTAACCCCAAAAAATTCTAAAATATTACAAGAATTTGATATTGGAATGTGTAGTATTAATTCAATTCTTATTTTTTAAACGTTGTCTTATGAGTTACTTGATTTGTACTTGGTGGTGGAATCAAATGATATGCATAAAATATGGATCAGTTGGAATAGTTTCAACAAAAGCTGATGTATAGATCTACTGAATAATATTAAAGGAAGTATTCACAAGAAAAATGTCAACAGAAGATATGTTTGTTGATGGATTGAGCTTGAAGAGTCGGGTAAGTGAATGCATTCACATGCATCAACTCATCAAGTCATAGATTTCAATTTATACTATAATCAAGATTTTACATTAAGGACCGAAGGTAGTACAAGGAGATGATGAATAATATGTTGGTATTATTTTGACAACTACATCAACTACTTTTAAATTGGCCATTGTCATAAAGGCGTTGCCATATGTCCCATGGTGTGGTATAACTAAATAAGATCAAGGACTTTTTTTATGCAAAAATGTCATTCAAAGAAACATCGAACCTATATCTGCAATTAACTTGTTTTCTTTTTTATATCCCTCAATTTAGGAAACGTTAGATGCAACACCTAGTGAGAGAAATAGAATGGAGATAAATTGAAGACAAATAGGAGTTTGTAAATTTGATTGTTTCTTTTTTGTTGGATGAATTGTAATATATGGATTGTGGGCAGGAACATGTTGCTAAAGCTCTGCCCTAGGCTTGGGTGAGCCCAACCTCATGCTAAAAATTTGATCATAATAAAAAAGAGTGCGTGGCCTTCAATCTCTTCAGTCTAATTATTTATGTTTTAGGGTTGTGGCTCTTGTTTGTTTTGTTTTTTTTAAAAAAAAAAGCATAGGCTTTCAAGAAGGAATTTTGGGATTTATTAAGCCCATTTGAAATCACTTGATGCCATTTTGTATTTGGCCCTTTTTGTTTGCTCTGAACAATAGTTTAGTCATAGTTACGTATTATAATTATTGTTTTATTTTTATTTTTAATATTATATAAATAATGATTTTTTAAAAAAAAAATCATTTTTTTCTTGTTATCTTTACTTACTTTACATTTTTTGGTTAACTTAACTGCTTTTTTGTTTGGAATAGATTTTGAATGCATTTTTGTCTAGCATACATTAAAATATAATTTAATCATGATCAATTCAAATACAGGCTGATAATTAAACTGTGAAAAAATAACGATCAATTTAATTACCAATCTCATTTCTAATATATTAAGCAACTCTTTCATTACATCATATAATTGATCATTAGCATCTAGTACCTCCCCTTTCAAAACAGAAACTTTTGTTTTCTCTATAATCAAGTAAAGTGATCGCAAATTTTTTTTTTTAAGTCTCTCAAATGAATGAGCTAGTAATAGGAGGATTTTTATAACTATATGATATTCAATATTATTGGATTATACTTGAATACTACCAGACCCAAACCAAAATAGCTCTTCAAAAATACGTCTTTTACAAATATATTTTTTTTTAATGATCAGCATATTGAGAAATTCATGTGTCATTGCAGTATAATATTTATTTCTTTAAAATAACTAGCACCAACCTCAATCATGTGCATGAAGATTAAAATAACTACTTAGAGGTTTTATCGGTATTGTGGTATATGGACCATGGGCCCTTTTATTATTGCAATTATAACGGGCCTTTTGATCAAAAATATGTAGGAGTCCATAAGCTACCTTTTACCTTAGCATAAAAAAGCAGCGAAGATAAAAACACCGGGGATCAAACCCGGCTCACTCTCATGACAGGCAGGAATACTCACCATTATGCTCCGATGACCTGTTCGAAATGTCTTATATTATTTCATTACATGTATTTTAGTAATTTAGGGCTATTTCTTTTTAAAAAAAAAAAAATACAAGGCACTGTTTCTGGTTACGTTATTGCAAATTTTTTTACAATTTTTTATGACGAAGCCAAAAGCCCAAAATTGTGCATCACCCTAAACTCCACAATCCCTTTTAAAGTTTAAACTATTTTCCCCTTCGCATCATCTATTTTCGTATAATTATTAATAATTAGTATTCATACTATAAAACCTCTCATAATTTTAATTGTGACATGTATGTTAAATAAAAAAATTTCTTGCAGTACTAGTCACTCTATGCCATTAAAAAATATTTCTTTTACTTATTAATTGACTTCCTAGTGGTTGCCAATTTTACCTTTCGTGGCCGAAGATATATTGTTCTATGTTTCCTGTACATCTTTTTTCAACAGTTTTGCATTTTCGTTTCCACTAACCTGATAATTTTACTTCCTTAAAATATTTTTAAAAAAAACACAACTGTGACATGAAAGTCATTTTTTATTTACAAAACTATTTTCATCATATTTCTATATTCTATATCTACATTCTCAATATCAACTCAGAGATCAAGAAGATTTCCCACATGAATATTTTGGCCACCTCAATTCCCAAAAATATTCTTTTATGCCAAACACATACCAAAGCACACTGCAAGACAAAATTTCTCAAGCACACTGCAACAGCATCAAATTTCTGAAACACAAAAGCCTCAGTATATTTAAAACCAATTAACGCCTCAAATTCCTGCGAAGTAAATGTCCAATCCTTTAATCATCCCAGCATCATCGCAAATTTGAAATTGCCAATATAAGCAACCACCACAAGTGACAATCAATCAAATTGCATAATAACAGGTGAAAGCTGCAGAGATTCATTCAACTCACCAAACATAAATGTACAATGTGATGTTTCACAAGCTTCCTTCCCATCGGCCTTGCATATGTTTGAAACTTCAGATTACAAACAATCTTCCAAGAATTTTTCCCCCATCTCAGTTAATTTACAAAAAGCATTATTAGACGGTAATTAATACCAAGAAAGGAGAGGAAAAGTAAAATTCATTCATCAAAGCGCCATCGGCTACGGTTTGTTCCATTACTATTCTGGTCACGACTGTTTGAAGAATTATTGCTTCCTCTGGTCTCAGCATATTGATTATTACTGTTTGAGCTCGAAGAACGGAATGGCCACAAAAACGAAAAAGGGCTTCTCCTTCCTTGGTTCTGCTGGCTATTCTCTCTCCCCCTAAGGCTATCATTGTTGGTGCTTTCTGCATTACTTCCTCCCAAATTACGACTAGCATGAGGATTAACCTGTCCATGAGGCGGCAACTCAACACGGCAAACAGGGCATGAGTTATGTTGAACCAACCAAGGGACAATACAATCAGAATGATAAATATGGCTACATGGCATCGCCCTCGCCTCAGAGCCAAGTTCGAATTTGTCTTGACAAACCGGACATTGAGAGTCAGAACGAAGATGAGCCTGTGTGATTGTTATGGTAGGCATTGCATCAATTGAAGAACGTGAAGCCGGGGGCGGACCATGCCGGTCATTCATAGTGAGCTGTTCAATAAGTTCTTCCAGTCCAGGCCCCATGAAGTAGTCACTAACATCAACACGCCTAGGACCGCTTCTAGGGATGCCATTAGTCAAATTGAATCCAGGAACCTGACCATGAAATATCAAGTAAGGACCAGAACTAATAAAACCCCAACTCTGATCAGGACCAATGGCAGATATAGATCGCCCTCTAACATCAAAGTTTGGGTTTCGTCCAGCCATTCTCTGCCTCAGGATATTATCAACTGAATCTAGAAATCTTGTTTCTGGGAATCTCCTCCCCATAACAGCATGAATAGCACCAAATATGTCGGGTACTTGATGAAAATCCTCCACGTGTGCCGTTCTTTGCGTCTCATCAAGTTCTACCACAAAGCCCCGATCACAATAAGGGCATGTGAAATCTCTCCCTTCAGGTATGATTTCCCGTCTGCACACATAACACCAGTGCGTTGCTCCACTTGACATCCCTTCTCTTTCACAAGCTTCTAAATATTAAAATTTCCACTTAAATGTTAGTTGTCCAAATTTTGACTTCAGAAATAATAGGTTCCCAATTTATATAAATTCAGGTTCATCAATAAAGATCAATCACAGAAAAATAAAGTGCACAAGAAGCAACATGCCAATGGACTCTGCTGGTGACTTTTCCCAATCACAACAGTTCCCTAAAGTTGATATGCATATATTTACAGCAGCAAAACAGTAACCATGAGACTAATAGCAAGGTCAACTCTTAAGAATTTTTCACCGGCAAATGACCAAAAATGAAGTCAAAACTTTCCCTCAACCCAAATTAGCCATTGATAGCTTCCTCATAATTCATGTTGCACCGGGAATCAAAAATATTGTTGAGACCCTTAAAAACTTATTTTTCAAATAGTAGATTCCATGACAAATGACTCTAGTAAGTCCCAATATAAATCAGTTCAAAAGATAAAATGTAAGGAAATGTTTAAATTGGTAGCACGCAAGTGACATGTTAATATAAAATCCATAGCAAGAAATAGTGACTCATTCTTCAAACTACAAGAAAACCTCTCTAATTACAATGGTAGAACAGAGAATAGGCAAATGAATGCTATGCCATGTACATCTCCTACCACCTAATTCCCAACTAAGTGAACAGTCACCTGGTCAACTGATAACTGGTAAAATATATCTCTGATCGTTAGACACCATAAACAAATTGGGAACAAAAAATACATCTCATGCTTCAAATATTACTGAACCAGTTACATAAGATGCTTGACATCAAATCTGATATCTTCCCACAAAAATCATAATTACTCATTTTCTTAATATCTTTTTCAGTTTGTGAGCAACCATAAATAGAAGCTCTGGTCAAATAGTCCGTACTTGTTCTTTCAGAAAATTCAACGAAAATACGTTTTCCCTTAATGGGAATATAATTCTGAAAAGCAAAATTACAAACCAAGAAATTCAAGAAATCAAAGGGCTTCAAGCCTTCAATCACAGAAATAACTTTTATGATCAGTCATCACCATGAGTGCCACAACAGTCAGAACAATTTTGTCCAACAATTAATCCACAAATAAATCATGAAATAACCCTGACTGAAAATTTTAAGAGAGAAACCCAGACAAAACCAAAACATTATCCCATGGCACAAAACTTTCAAATTAGGGATTCCAAAACCTAAGAACGAATCAATTAACCGAAATCCATCTACTCCAAGGACCAGAAGAACTTCAAACTCACACTGAATCTAAAGAGGGGGAAATCAAAACAGAAAAATGGAAAATAAAATACATCAAAAGCGTGAAATTTGCAGTACCAATCGGATTAACTTACCAAAGGATTTGGGGAGAAAAATGAAAGACGAGAAATCTAAATACAGAATAAGATTCGAGGCATAGAACCGTGAAATCCCAAACCCCGAACCAAGGAAGGGAGAGAGAAAGTTGAAAGGAGTGCAGAAGAAGACCTGGTCGTCCCAATCAGCAACGAGTAATCATCGGACAAAATGTTTTGCGCGTTCAGAATTATATACTCTTTTTCTCGGTGTAATATTTTTTTTCCAATTCCGTATATAAAAAGAATTTATTAAAGAAAACCCGGAAAATGGAACAAGCGCGTCCTTTGTAAATTTGGACCCATTTTCGAAAGTAATAAACGTCATTACGTCAGTCGCCTCGCCCCGCTGGTGCGGCGAGGTTTACCTCTTGATTTTTGAATGACCCCAAAGCTTGTTTTTTTTTTTTGTTGGACTGACAAAGCTTGTTTTGGAAACAATAAAAAAAAAAAAGACCAAGGGGGAAATAAAATGAACATTTTTATTAGCTCCAATAAAATTATATTTTTAACTCTTATTTTATCAAATTATCTTAAAATCAGCATGATTTTTTTTTTAATTCTAGTATTAAAACCCAGGTAGTTAAACTAGTAAACCAATGAACCAATCTCTACAATCCGGTTAAAAGTTTCAAACAGGGAACAGCTAGGCTAAATTTTATATTTTTACTCATCTAGGTGACTATGAAACAACATCATTTGAAGTTTAAAAAAAAATAGCAGTTGATAAAATTTGCACTTCATTTACTTGTCAATTAATGTCTTTCTTATTTAAACATTACTTTATTTATGATTACAAATAAATATTTTCATATATTTTGTTAAAGTAATCATGATTGTGTTGACCCAGATTTAACCATTAGACCATTAAGGCTTATAGGAGTATCATGTTTTATCCTCCAACAACGAATATTCAAACTTGCCTTTTAAAAAAAGAATTAAATAAAAGATAGCGTGCCCAACATAAATTTATTTATATACAAAATTCAAACCCATAAACACAAACACATACCATCTCCAATCTTAAATATAAAAATTGGTTTAGAAGTAAAATTTGATTCTAAATATAATATTTTTTTTTATTTTATCTCTTATATTTATTATTTTTTAAAATTTATTTGTCTGATTTATAAACTAATATATAATCTAATTATATACATAAGTATTTTAAAAAAATCATATAACATATGCTATAATTAAAGAATTTATTTTACTTACTTAATCTCTTTAAATTAGTCAAATAATTCTTATATTAAGGATTAAAGATAAAATTCTAAATTTTTTCCCAGTCAACCTCATTATCACGAGATCTTTTATTGTTTCCCTCCTTGTCATGAAACCAAACAAAAACTTTCTGGGAAAGTTCAAGGTTCATTAGGCCCTAATCCCTATGCCATCCGATACCCAAACAAGACTGAGTCAGGGCCTACTAACCTATGATGCTCCAGTCAACGAAATATTGTAATGACTAATGACTCCAATGTTAAATACAGTAACAAACAATTTCATCCTCATTGTCATCACAAAGTCTTCTGGAAAAACAATTTTAAAAAAGTTTGGTGGAGACTACAACGTGCAATCAAATTTAAGTATACGTAGAATAATTCATTTTTATGGCTAAATAGTTAGTCGTTTTGGGGCTATTTGTTTCTGTTTCTAAAAACAAAACAAAAAAGTATATTTGTTTGAAAATTGTTTTCAATTAGTTGTTTTTAAAAACAAAAAAAAAAGAGAAAATTGTTTTTAGAAACTAAAAATCAAAATAATTTTTAGGCGTTTTCTTATTTTTGTTTATCTATTTCTTATGTTTTGAGGGTGCTTGTCACATATCCATTATTGACATCACACCACTGGCTTCAACCACCGCTACATCATTGTCGGTGATGGCCACCGCCATGTCACTTCAAAACTAGTTTTTTCTAAAATAACTATCTAAATAGATTTTTTTAAAAAACTATTTTATAAAACTATTTTGAAAAAAAATATAAAAAATAAGCAAAGAGACCCTTTATTATCTTGAGTTATATTGGAGTGTCTAACAATTCATTGAGATGTCGTTTTGTGGGGGAAAATTATAATTTGAGAAAAGTTTGACAAAAAAGAAAGAGATAAATATATTGGTAGGATCCATTTTTTAATATTATGAGAATTTAATTGTTGTTTATGGATAGAAATATATAGAATCAAAATTTTTGTAGTATTGTTGTTTTAATTTGATTAAGGGAATAACCCATATGAGTTTTAAAATATAAAAAGTTTTTATCTCTTTTAATAAATCTTAAAATTTAAATTTGTGTTCTTGTTCAACGAGGCGCTTTGTAATATTGTTTTCAATAAACATTTAAAGGAGTTTTTGCGTAGTGTAATTTTTAGAGAGTAAACATCAATTACGTCATTTTCATTGATAAAGCCTAAGGCGACAAACATCTCATGGCTTCTTTTTAATTTTATTTTTTCAAGTGAGCTCATAGACTAAACCAGATTAACTACTCAATAAACTATATATTCACATTCCCATGTTTATGATCGAAACTGATATTATACGAGAGTCCAATTTCAATTCAACTATTTATAATTAATTCATAAGAATTAAGTAGTAAATATAAGTGATTTATCCGATTTTGGTGTTACTACTTGTTGCTTTGCTTGGTTTAATAATACGGCTTATCCTAGTGAGTTTTACAGACCCACTGGACCGGAAGCTTCTCAAGCTCAAGCAATTACTTTTTTAGTTAGAGACCAACATTTTAGGGCTAACGCAGGATCCGCTCCAGGACTTACCCGTTTAAGTAAATATCTAGTGCGTTTCCCGACCAAAAAAAGTTATTTTTGGGGGAGAAACTATGCATTTTTGAGATCTACGTGCTCCCTGATTAGAATCTCTAAGGGGTCATCAATTAGAACTTTAAATATATGTTAGGAAAAATAATAATTACAATTAAAGATTTCATAAGGACAACGATTATATTAGTACTATTAACATTAAATTTTAAAACACAGATAAAAATTATAATTGTATAAAATTTATAATTCAAGATCTCATTCCATCTCTTTAATTGTCATTTTTGAAGAAACATGGATTGATTCCATGGCGGAGACAGCACATTTATGAGTCAAAAATTCTCTGACTGATTTTTTTTTAATGGAATACAACTTTGCATTCAAAACTACAAAACGTAATGTACAAAGTATCTTAGTAGTATACAGACATCCTTGAGAAGATATTGTAGAGACTAGTGGATATTCTTAGTTTTAGTAATGATTTTAACATGGGATTGTTTGACAAGTTTACAATGGATAGGAAAACTACACAGAAGATCCACTTGGCGCTGCCCGTGTATGAAAGTCATTGCCTCTCGAAGTGCCAACAATTGGAGCTGAAGAATTCCCAAGTCTGATGCGAGGAGCAATCGTCCAATAATGAAAGTGGATGCCGTCGGAAAAAAAAAATTGCGATGGAGATACCGCGACAACCACTACCAGCTACAAAGACCCTGAACCTAATTTGCCAATAAGTAGAATAAGTCCGTGAAACAAGTTGGCTTCCCCCAATGGGAACCAAATGGTCGTGTAGCGCATCATCTCCTTGGCACCGTTGATGCAGAAGTTGAGTGATAAGGGCACTTGCCTTAGATTGTGCTGATTTAATTACTTGCATTGGTGATATTCTCAAACTTGTATAGCAAACGTTGTTTCTTGTAAACCACAAAGATTCTTTTAACTGAAAAGGTAAATATGTCATAAGATTACTATGATCTTTGTGGTTCGATAACCATTCTATTATCTAATCCCATAGGCTTTTATCAGGATGAGAATCAATCCTGAAACAAGTACAACATCCAAACCAACAAGCCCTAGAAAATGGACAATATAAAAACAAATGTTCTACTATTATTACAAAACATACATACCTCACTAACAGCCAAATGTCTAGAGTGCAAGAATTGGTTTGTTGGTAAGATTTGTCTAGCAATCTTCCACAATGGCAACTTAATTCTGGGAGGTAGGGAGGATTTCCAAATTAAATCACATACCTCATATTGTGACTGTCTAGAGTGTCTTGAAGAAGATTGCAGCAATCAATAACCATCTTGGACAGTATATATCCCCAAATTATTGACAGTCCATCTAATAATATCAGGTGATGGAGATCAAGGAACTGGATGCTTTATAAATTGTTAAACCACTTGCTTGGGATATAGTGATGATAGTAGGGGGAAATTCCAAATTCCCCTAGAGTGCAATATAAGGTTGAATACTCTAAGGTTAGGATAAGTCTAACCACACTGCTATAAAGGCCACTAGAGCTGACTACTAAGAGATATTGAAGAACCCCCACCCACTTGTCAGGTAAGATTATCAATTACGACATGCCTTGCCTAAACAATATGTCTCCATATGGATGAACTATTATAAACAAGTTTAAATATATAATTGTGATCAGAATCCAAATATTTTGTCAACATTATTTTACTGAGTAAGGAAAATTTGTTAGAAATAATCCACCACAAAATGTTTTGCCAACATTGCATCATTGAAGGCTTCCAATTGGACAATTTGTAGTCCCCCATTAACCTAAGGAAAGCATAGTTCCTCCCATTAGAGGAAGTGTGCCTTATTTGACGTATCAATCTACCCCAGAAGAAATTTGCCATTTTCATTGTCACTCGACATAACTAATGAGACAACTTTAGACAGGAAAAAAGGTACACTAACAAGGAAGATAAAGAATGCTTTATCAAAGCAAGTCTTCCAGCAAGTGACAAGAGATTAATCTTCCACCCTGCAAGGCTTTTGTCAAGTTTCTCCAAAATTTCATGGTATTTCCTTTTCTCTAATCTTGGACTAAGTTAAAAATGCAAAATGGTGTGAATAAAACAGTAAAATTACTGAAAATGAAACTTTTTAAAAAGGAATTTTAGAGACAAAGAAGTTATTATGCAATAACTTATGTCTCTTTTACCCTTTTCTTTTATTTATGTTTATTTTGTTCCTAGTTTGAGGTGATTGAACTTTTTTCTATAGCAACAATATAACTATCTTCCTATTGAAGGCAATATTGTCTGAGGCATTACCGGACACCAAATATGAGTATCTTTTTCAATGGAAATTCGAACCTTGACTGGACTTTTTATATTAGTGTTCTTTTTGTATATAGGCCCAAAAGCAATAATTTTGTACATATTGTGTGTTAATTATAATTCATTACACTAAACTAACTGTGACTGGGTTGAGTAGTAGATTTGATTCTAAGTAAAGATGAATATTCAGACCTTGTAATTAAAATGAAAATCATGTTGAAACTTGAAAGAATTAAACCTAACAATACTCGAATCCATCCTAACAATTTGAAAAGAGATTTATAAGTATATTTCAGGTGTAGGGATGTTATCTAAAAATTAGAAAGCCTCATATATAATTTATTTGGTCAAGAGCTATTAGGTCAAAATTTTAGGAAAATAAGAAATGAGATAATTATTAAAAATGTTTAAAGGCCCAGGAATATTAAGGGAGAATTATAGATAAGTATTTTGGGAGACAAATGAGTTTATGAAGAAGTTTATTTCTTGAAAGGAGTTATAGATAATCTTAAAGCTATTTTCTAGAATTAACGGCCTATTTTCTTGAAAAATAGTTAGAGATCATTGTCTGGCCTAAAAAATTTAGAAAAATTACTTTATGGACTAAATAAGCAACTTTAGGAAGAATATACTTATAAAGTATTATGAATTAATTCCAAGAATATATTCAGTAATTAAGTACCGATTGAGAAAGGGGGAATGTTAATTTTATTATCCTAAGTCTAAAAATAAATTTGGGCTGTATTTAGCCCACAATATGAAGCACAAGATGTGTCCATCTGAAGAAGATGAAGTGTTTCAAATTTTAAAGACAAATGACCCAATACAATGACTAGACACAAAGCTTCTAGGATAAGCTTGCAAGTGTGTGGGGGTGAATTGAACAAAAGCTTTTATTTCCACTAATTAAAACTCCTCACCCTCCATTATACTCTTGTTTTCGTCACTACACCATGAAGTAATGGGAAAGAGGGAAAGAGGGAAAGAGAGAGAGAGAGAGGTCATGAGGAAGAGAGACCGAGAGAAACAGAATCGATGAAGGTCGCTGGAAAAGGGAAGAAGAAGAGTTTGAGCCCCACATGCAACCATAGATTCTGATCAAGGTGAGTCCCCAAAATCTGTTCCCATCTTCAGTTTCTTTGATTGGGGTTGTTTAGGAGTGAGAGGGGCGATTGAAATTTGGAACCTAGCAATAGTGTAATAAAGATATAGATAGGCATAGATTGAAGCTTAAATGAATAATAGTTGGGGTTGCATATCTTATTTGGTTCTGTTTTTGTGATGACTGAACCAAACCTCTCTGTTTTAATGGGTATATGGCTTTGGGTTCTTTAATGAAAAGATAAGAGGAAATGTATATGATTAATAGTGATGATTTAAGCTTGTAAGTTTGAGTTGTTGAAGCTGAAAAACTGACCGAGAGTTGTTGCTCAATATTTTCAAATGCTTATTAACTAATAGAGATTATTGAATAATGTTTGGAAATGGTGACTTTTAAACATATGGAATTTCCAGAAGGTTGTGTGAAGCTGAGACGAACCTATATGATATTTAATTGACCATGAAGCATATAGTTGTGTGGTGCTTATGATTTTAATGCTGAATGGTTTGAATTTTAAGACTGGAAATGAAGAGAGACATTGTTGCTTAATACTTTTGAGAGAAGTTAGAAATGATATACATGATATTGCTATTGTTTGAGGCTTCCGAATGTTAGATAAGTATCTTAGATTATTAAAACAATATTCTTGATGTTGGATAAATTTTCAGAGTTCTAAATGTAGTGCTGTCCGAATTTTTAACGCATACAATGGTCCTAGATAGTTGGATATAAGAGGGATGTAAATGACGACTTGGAGGTTAATATTGAATCTGGAAATTTTGGAAGTGTAATATAAGGGTGTCGTTGAATTGTTTTGAAGGATAATGGTACTTAGGAATTGATGATTAAGTACCAAGTATTATCAGCATAAAGTATATTATGAATGTTGTAAAATTTGCAATGGGAGACTTGATTTAAAGTCTGGAAAACTTTTCAGAACAAGGCATAAGTTTATTCAGCATGTGAGGAAGGTGTAAATGCTTAAATGAGATGGTTGTAGAGTTATATAAATGCTACATTAAGGAAAGGTTGATGCATATCTATTAACCATTGAATCTTTAGGGAGAAGGAATTTAAAGAGATACCACTGTTCTGAGGTTTCACAATATGACACAAGTGTTCTCAATAATTAAATCTAGTTATGTCTAGAGGTTTTGTGAAATATTTGATAGTAATGGAAGTAAATTATATGAATTTTCTTTTTCCCCTGTTCTGGGAAGCTTTATTTTGTTTAGAGGGAGTTGGATTTTATTCCATTTGTTGGCTCCAGTGAATTTAGTTGATAGAATTGTATGGGATGAGAATGAGCAAAGCATTCCCAAGTAAGAGAACAAGTTAAAACTTAAAGTAACAAGAGCAAAGTTAGAGAACCAATCATAAGGGGTTATAGCTTGGGAATGGAAGGGAGATTTAATATGGCATTAAAGTATAATATATAAGTATTAGCCTGCCCTTATATGTATATTAATTATACTCCCTTCGGTCCTAAATATAGAACATAGTTTGTAGTGCAAAACTATGTCCTATATTTAGGACCGGAGGTAATAGGATTTTACTTGTGGCCAAGGCCACCGAGGAATCAACAAAGAAAGAAACAAGGTGAAGGTAATTTGGAAGAAAATACAAGAAGTAGTAACTCTTTCCTCTCATGTTATTGTGCATTGGTTTCCACATGTTTGTTTGTGCCATTGTGCTGTGGTTAAGCATGAAAACATGTAAATTATCCTTGCATAGATATCTTCTATGGCCATATGCAATTGATAGATCGGCAGAGCAATTATCTACATAGTATGTGCATTAGTTATTTATTCATTTTATCTATTTGTAAAATGAATGTGCACAAGTTATTTATATAGTTTATCTATCTGCAAGAGATTGTCACCAGATAGTTATTCAGTTCAGTTATCTGTAAGATATATGTGCACCAGTTAGCTTTCAGTTACCCACAAGGTTTTCTTCTCTATGGCTTATTTTTACATGCATAATTATATTAACCTTGTATGATTAACATGATGAAAAGTAGTTGCTATTGAGATTCCCCCGAATCTCACCCCTTTCTTCCATCATATGCAGTAAAGGAAAGTATCACTAAGGGCAAGGGCGTCGTGGTTGGTGAAGACTAAAGGTGAATGCAGCTGGAGAAACATGCTATTTAGTTGCATATATAAGCTCTGTTATGTTTTTGGTAATATTTATGTTGATATTAAAGTCAAACATACGTATGTAACATTATATAATTTGGCGTGTAAATACCCTCCATAAGGAGTACTAAGGCTATGGTAGTCTAAGGGTCTGTTTGTGAGAGAGATTGGGAGGGGAAGGGAGGGGAGGGAAAACTTTTATGAGTTGAATTTTAAAAGATTGAAGAAGTAGAGTAATAAAATTTTAATTAAAAAAATATATAAGATAAAAGAGTAAGAAAAATTAATTAAAAATTTTTAACCTCACTTCTCTAATTTTTTTAAATTCAACTCAAAAAAATTTTCTCTTCGCTGACTTTCCCTTCCCTCCCCTCATACCAAACAAGGCCTAAGGGAAGTGTCATCTATGGTAATGGCAGTGAACTAAGTATCTAGCAGTAGTTATTAATGCATGTTTATTAGTAAGTTTAACTTTCTTTGAAATTAAGGCAAGCGCATTGATGATGCCCTTAGAATTTACACGCCAAAACTAAAATATGTAAAAAAAGGTCAAATAGTTAGTTAAGTAGAGATAATGTTATAAGTGTATGAGTAAAGGTTATCATTTAGTTCAAAGAGAGTAATATGTATTACAGATTTGTAATATGAATAGGTTGAGTCTTGGTTTTTGTTGTTGCTTAGAAATAGGGTAATTGACTAAGTTAGGTTATAAAGCTTTGTGATGTCAGTACACATTCAAATCTTTAAATGAGCCCTAATTCATAATTTTTGGATGTGTAGATTTAGGTATATGATTTTACAACGTTGACTCAAGAAAACTGAGAACTATTTCAAAAGTTACTCTATACAAGTTTGGGTTAAGTGAGTTTTTGGACTAAATGGGACAAAAGTGAGTCTCAGTTTTATTTTTCTTTCAAAAAGCTTTCCAAGCTAGAAAATAGAGCTTTGAACCATTGATTATGGAGTTAAATTGAATTACATATGAATTTCCAAAGTTTTAGGTAAATTCATTATTCATGGCACCCTAAGGTGTAACAAATTACATTTGTTGGCACCAGAAAAACAGAGGCTTCCTCTCTTTGTGGACAAACTCTTCCTTTGATTGTTACCAAGAAGAAACTCACAAGAAGCAAATATACTAAGACGGCAATATTTAAAAATTCAACCTTGCAGCAGCAAGAAGACCAACACTTGTGAAACACCAATGCATTTCTAACAAACCATATTGTATATGATATGAAACTACAGGTTTTATCAAAACACTATAATTCGTCATGTTTATTTCATGGTAATCCTTATATCCATGCTTCTATGACCAATGCCAGGTATGGAATCATAAATGTGAAATATAGCCTATAGACCCAAAAGAATTACTAGGGAATGCATGGGGTAATACTGTTAAACGTATAAACCAGCCAGGAGGTAATTGTAAAATGACCATTGATCAAATTTCAAGACAGTTATGGTAATCAACACACTAAGGTCAAGGACACCAGATGCGTCCCACTTTTTTCTGCATTTCTTTCATTCACTCTTCTGAGTTTTTGGAAGTGTTGAGTATGCTGAACTCTTCGTGCCTTTCAAGAGGAAAACAGCCTAGAAAACAAGTAGACATGGCAGCCCTGCACAACATCTAGCAAAGGAGCTGTTTGACACGCTTCCTCTGCCGCACGATTAAGCCATTTTCCCAATATATTTTCAGCCATAGGTGCAATCTGGTGCTGCAACATTGCTGCCCCTAGAGGTCCCACCAAATTCAGCCTCGTTGCAGCAGAAATGACATCCCTCATTGTGATGAACAAGTAAGCTCTCTGAGAAAAAGTACTGTCGAATCCAAGTGCTCCACATATTAGTCCAAATATTGGAGCATGGTGAAAAGATACAGACCCTAACCGAAGAGAAGTATCCCTCATGGTTTTAAGGGAGGGAGTCTCAGTGAACATTGCTGAAGCCACCCTCATCAGTGCAGATCCTTGTGAGATTGATGCCTTTCGACTGACTTCATTGGTTAAAGTAGCATCCAACATTTTGTCAAGCCCGTGCCATGTTTCCAAATTCGGTGACAGGGTAGCTGAGTACACATAGGGAAGGAGTAAGCTTCCTGTGTTCTCCAAGACGTGGATAATAAAAGTCTTAAGCTCCTCGGGACCAGACACAAGGTGGGATTGAACTGCTGCTTCAAGGCCAAAAGAATGAGCAAATCCACCAGTAGGGAGAAGTGAGTCAAGCAACTGCCATTGACTCCACTGTAGAGAAGAGTCTGCTTGGCGAGGTCTATTACTCTCTTCATTTATTTGCATTCTAAATGGTGATGCTCTGGGGGTTGACTGAAAATTTTCAGATTAATGCCAGTGCCTGAAGGATCAAACCATGCTTATACATTCACTTTTTTTACAAAGCAACAAATATTTCCATATTTGCAAGGACCATCTAATAGTGTTAAAGAATCACATGATAGCAGCAATCTTAAACTGTACAGAGAAAATATTAAATAAAAACTACTCCCTCCGGTCCTAATTATAAAACAAAATTGACTTTTTTGGAGAAATTAAGGAAGTCAATTAAATTACTTTAGAGTGTTTATATTTTTAGTATCCTTAGACTATATATTAGTTTATTAGTCAAATTAATTAGTTTAGAGGAAAAAAAAATATAAATACTCTAAAATAATTTAATTGACTTCCTTAATTTCTCTAAAAAAGTCAACTTTGTCTTATAATTAGGACCGGAAGGAGTATTATCTTTCCAGCAACCCATGAAAGAGGAATGTTCCAAATCTGTTTATGAACAATGACTCTAAAGCAATCTTGACTAGAGTAGATGTTCAAATGTGAGTGCCTTCACAATCAAGTAATCTAGAGTATATAAAAACTAAGTGCTTCATGTCAGCAAACTTGTAATGAGATACAGAAGATCAAGAATGTGAAAAATTTCGTAGCCATAAACCCCGAACTAGATACCGGATGATAATATCAAAAAAAAAAAAAAAAAAAAAAAGAATGCCAAAAATTTCTCTAATTAAGAAAATAAAAGAAAAAAAATTAAGTAAGCCACAATCACAAACTATTTGTCCCCCTTACTTCACCATTAGCATGCAGGAACCTTCACTTCAATCATAATTAACAAACCCAGAAGATTATTCTATTACTCCCTCTGATTAGAGACATAAATGGAATAACCATAATTTTAATCAACAAAAGATCTTAAAAATCAAAATTTTAAAAGTGCCAAGTACTTTACTTGACCTGTAAGTGGCAATCACAAAAAAAAGGACAAGAAGTAGCCTATTGGTTGGTTGTTAATTGTTTGGACTTTGGATCTTCCTAGATGTTGAAAATTTATCATTATCCCATTGATGTTAGTCATTTAGAAGAAAGATATGGACACTAACAATTGTAGCATGTCTGGGCCAAGCATGGACATCAGAATGTCTTACACCATCTTATTTGAGTTTTATGCTTGCATAACAAGTGTCCATCTCACAACAGATTAAAGTCCGCATACCTTACAGATTAGATACTTTGGTCTTTACGTGTAAGCAACAACAATTTTAGTTCACTTGTACAGCAGTTTCTCAATTATATTATCTATTATATATTCAAGGTACTGAATACCAGCCAACACAAAACAATCTTATAGCTCTATGATAGAAGTTTAAGACAATACATTAGCTGAGTTCACAATAATTAAGTGCACTGTAACACTCCCTATAATATAGAACTAATCACTGGCAAACTAATAAGTAAAAATGTTGAACCTAAGACTTGTTTTCTCGGGATTGAATCTCGTCCTTTTTCATGAAATGGAATCCCATAATATATCTATATTCTCCGGTCCCAAGACAGCGGGAGCAGTAATCAAGGCCACTTCCACCACAAGTCCTACACCATTTTGGCCATTCACCTTTTGGGAGCATTTCTGAATCAACATTGTTTGTCCTTCCTTTTCCATGACACCGGTGACAATCTACCCTTCCACTCCCCTCACAGACTACGCAAGGAGGATCTGGCTTCGTTCTTCTTTTCTTCCGAACATTTGACTCTGTCCTCACAACCCAAGATGGCTTCGTTATTGAGAGATGAGGCACTGAGTTGGAAGCGTGAGGCCGAGGTGGACCATTAAAATCCGTGGCCTCAAACCGGACCATTGTTAATGAACTGAGAGTTCTGAGTGCCATTTATGCCAGCAAAACTCCAATTTCCACTTCAACTTCACCAATGAAATCTGAAACAAATGAGTCACCTACTTACTATGGTCTTCCAACAAGCATTGCTTACATATTGATCAGCAATAAGCATAATCGTGGCTGTGGGTACTTTTGCACGGTTTTTTCTGACATATAGGTCAAGTCTTTCGATCAGTAAGCTACTGAAGAGTTTTGATGAATTTACTAGCAGTTACTATGGAATAACCATGGGAGAAAAGGGCACCTATCAGAAGCCTCATCGATAATTAAACATTCCAAATCTAGAAGTCTTGCTAAAAGCATGGCAAACATAAAAATAAAGGAGACTGTTTCCCCACATGTTTTTCCTTTTTGGTTTACTTCCATAATTTGGCAGAAAATGAGAAGAAAAGATAATTAAAATTTCTTGTGTCTGCATAAAATTTTCTAATAAAAACTTCAGACAACGAAGTTACTCAGTCGTCAAAAAA
This sequence comes from Inga laurina, assembly GCA_963855925.1. NCBI lineage: Eukaryota > Viridiplantae > Streptophyta > Magnoliopsida > Fabales > Fabaceae > Inga > Inga laurina. Next base: position 30,849,068 of record OY979704.1, read on the forward strand.
ATCCAAGTATTAGCATGCACACTAATCCGAAGTTCATAGCTACTTCCATCAACAAAACCAATCAATCAATTCATTAATAATTAATGAATTAAAGTTTACAAGAAAAAACCAGAAAGCGAGATAAAGACTTACCGTAAACACATGATTCAAGCGTATACATCCAAAAACTCCCCAACAACAGTTTCGAGTCAAAGGACTGAAATCCTTCGGCGAGCCAATAAAAGTTAGGCAAGTAAGAAAGATTAAGGGTTGAAAGTGTTTACCAGTAATGAAAGTGAAGCTAAGGAATCCGAGAATTTGTATCAATCTCCAGCTTTGCACGTCGGCGAGAGAGATGGAAGTGACGATAGCAACCGACGGTGACTTTACTCCCCGCTAAATGCTTAACTCGACTGCTCCAATCTCTCCACTTCGATGAGCCACTGAAAATTCTGTTCCGTTGCAATGTGCAGCTTTGCGATATTTTTGTGCGTGTTTTTTGGGCCCAGAGTGCAAGAGCTTTACATCATTTTGGGCTTAAATACAGTTATGGTTATATGGCACTATTCTATTTATAAAACACTTTTAACCTGCTTTATAGAGATAGGGAAAATCTTAAATTTCATTAACTTAGTTTTAAAAATAAAAAACTTTTTAAATTTTACCCTGATTTAACTATGCACTTTCTAAGAAAATAACAATCTACATGTTAAGAAATTAAAGATAAAATTGTATCATGTAAAAAATTAAATTACATGCCTTATAAGTAGAACAAAAAAATACTCTTTGCTTTGTAAATAGAATTAGTGCTTTGTAAATAGAATTAGAGGAGTAACCAGGTGTTAAAAAAAGGAAAACTAATTTGAAGGTCCTCATAGTTTGCCTAAGCTTTTAACTAGGTCCTTCAACCTTTTCCCCCCTTGTTATTGGGTCCTCTAAGTTTCTACCATTAGATCCCTTAGCCCCTCATTTTTAAAACCCTTAAATAAAAACTAACAATGTTGACAATATATTGAATTTGGTGGGATTTTTTCTTTGAAAAGTTTAACAATTTTACCTTGCTTGTTTTAAGAATTTTGTTTTGTCTACTTAAAAATTATTCATCCGATCCTTAATATAAGACATATTTATTTAATTTGATTAGATTAAGGAAGTTAGTTAATATGACATGTATTATCTAAAGCACCCTACTTATCTTCCTTAATACCCTCATTTCCCTTTCCTCCTTGACTATTGTTGAGGGAGTATTAATAGGGGTAAATTAGAAAATGATTGACAAATATAAAACTATATTTTATATTTAAGACCAAAATTAACTTCTCAAATATGTCTTATATTAAGGACCGAAGAAGTACTCACTACAAAAAAAAAACAAAGAATTAGTGACGGAATTTCATTCCGGCACTAATCCCTCACAAATTTCATCACTAAAACTAGCAACGAAATTTAGTGGTAGAATTTTTTCGTCACTAAATTAGTGACAACTTAGCGACGGAATAACATTCTGTGGCTAAATTTTATCACTAATATGTCTCTAATTTTGTCATAAAAAAATTAGCGACCAAAATTAGTGATGGAGAAATTCCGTCACTAATTTTTGTCAAAAATATTTTGTGACTGGATTAGTGACGGAAAATTTCCATCACTGATTTCCATCGCTAATCCATCCCTAATTTCCCTCACTAAATATTTTGTGATGGAATTAGCGACAGAAGTTTTTCGTTACTAAATTTGTGATGAGTTGCTATTCTGTCGATAAATTCTGTCTCTAATTTTGTCATAAAAAAATTAGCAATGGAAAAATTAGTAACGGACAAATTCCGTCACTAATTTCAATCCCTAATCCATCTCTAATTTCTGTCAAAAATATTTTGTGACGGAATTAGCAACAGAAATTTTTCATCACTGATTTTCGTCGCTACTCGGTCCCTAATTTCCGTCACTAAACATTTTGTGATGGAATTAGCATCGAAATTTTTCTGTCATTAATCTCTGTCGATAGTTCTGTCACAAACTATTTTGTAATAAAAATTAGTGACAGAAAAATTCCATCATTAATCTGTCAATAATTTTCGTCACAAATTGTTTTGTGACAAAATTCCGTCGATAATTTCAAATTGTATTATTTAAGATTATAATTTATAAAAAACTTGTTTTATGTTTCATTGAGATCAATACTTCTTGTGTCTTAATGATAATGAATCAAATATGATAAGGGTTAGATTCCATATTTTGATGATAACAAAACATAATTAAGCGCTTCACTAGTAGATAGGAAAAACTTAGTTATAATTCTGAGTAAGATCATGATAATTGAGGATAGTATTATCAGTAGAAGATATGATCAATCAAATGAATCATTAAGACAATCAATTATAAAAAGAGTATAATCTAACAAGAAAACATCATCCTAAGAGAATGGGTTTTAGTGAAGAAATTTATCTAAAGGTATCTGGATAAGTTAATGAGTTATAAAGGCTAAATAATCAAGTACAAATAAGTGAATAACCATTTCAATTTATTTGATTTTGTTATATAACATGATTAGATTTTATAATAATCATATTTTGTAATTAGAATTTTTTTTATATATATATAGCAATGATATAAATTAGTTAAAAATATCTTTTATTTTGATAATATAATTTTAAAACGTGGATCAAATTGATATCACATCCAATCAAAAAAGATAATTTGATGTAGTCATAACTCACAATATAGAATAATTAATTTTTTTTATAATCTCTCCAAATTAATTGATTTTGTTCAATAAAAAAAATAAATTTTATAATAGTTAAAATTTTCAATAATTATATTTTTCATAATTATAAATTTCTTAAATAATTTAAATTTTAAAATTTAAATTATTATAAAATTATAATATAAATATATAAAAATTATTAATTCATATTTATTGTTGAAATTAAAATCATAATATAATATATGTGAATTTTAAATAATATATTACATACAAATAAAAATACCAATTTTATAAATACAAACAAAAAATAAAATATATAATAGAAAGATTAAAAAAAGATACTAATAATAAAAATTTAGGTAGAATATTTACGTAAAATAAAATAAGAAAACTAAATTGAAATATTTTATAATATATATATATATATATATGATTTTGCATTAAATCACGCAGGTTCTTTTTAGCTCAACTGGTAAAGGCACTAACACACGCGTGAGAGGTTATGACTTCGAATCCCAACTTGGTTACAAAATGCAACCAATTTGTAACGTGGACATGTAGCGAGTGACACTACTGGAAAAAACCCTTTTTAGACCGCCACATTTAGACCGGTTTTGGCGGATAAGGTCTTAAAAATTTGCGCGGTGGCAGTTTTGTAATTATATTGAACTTCTTAGACCAGTTCTTAAACAAACCGGTCTTAAAAAATTTATTTAGACCGGTTATAAATTAAACCGGTCTTAAAGTCTTAAAATTTAATGCATTTAAAATTTTTTAACATTTAAGAACGGTTTAAATTTAAACCAATATTAAATGTTAAATATTTAAGACCGGTTTTTTATTAAAACCGGTCTAAATTTTTTAACATTTAAGACCGGTTTATTTGTAAACCGGTCTTAAATGTTAAAAAATTTTAAATTCAAAATGCGATAACTTTTTAAGGCCGGTTGTGGGAAAACCGGTCTTAAATGTGTTACATTTAAGACCGGTTTTTTTTTTTTTTTTACAAACCGGTCTTAAATGTGAATTTTCCCTCTCTTAAGACCGGTTTTTAATAAAAACCGGTCTTAATGGTAAGATTTTTCACACTTATTTTTCCTCCCGCGCCCAGATCGCCCGCTCTGTGAACCCTTTCTTCTCTCTTTGCCATTTCTCTGTGACCTCTGTCGTGCTTGTTCTGAACTCGTCCATGGCGTCCCATCCCGCATTTGCTCAAGTCTCCTCCGTCATTACAGCTTCCGTTGCTTTGTTCGTCATCGCTGTTCTTTGATTATCGTCAGTCTTCTCCGCCGCCACCTCTAATCTCCGCAGCACAGTGACCATTCTCCTCTGACTTGACTTCCCTTTGTCAGTGCCGTGAATTTGAGGACTTCATTTTAACCTCAGTCAAAGCCACCGTAACTTTGGGTTGAAGCTTACTCCTTGGTCTTCATTTAGGTTAGTGTTCGATCGATCTGTTATTTAGTTGTACGTTGTTTTATAATTAATAATGTTCAATGAAAAGTTCTTGTTGTTGCTTTAATTTAAGCACTTAAATGTAATCTGAAAAAAATTAAATCTGCACATTCTTGTTAGATATATGCTCTGACTTTTAATTATATCCTGTGACATTTGGCTTGAATTAATACCATATTATGTTCTGTTTTAGTTTAGTGCGGTTGTTTGATTATTGTCAGTGTTATTGGTTTGTTAAAACAATACTACTTTCAAATGGTGCCTGTTAATTTCGTTGAAATATCTAAAACTCTATTGTTGTTGTTTTTTTGTCTATCCTTTTGTTGTTGGATATAGGGTGCTAGAAGTGTTGAGATATATATGGATCATAGTTGGATAAACGCTAAACGGACGAGTATTGAATATGATAATGGGGTGAGGGGTTTTTTAGACTTCGCTAGTAGACATGTCGATGTTGGTAGTGGAAAGTTTTATTGCCCTTGTGTAGTATGTTTGAATGAGAAGCGACTAAGTACTGCAGATATATATACACATTTAATTTGTGAAGGATTCTATAAGAGTTATACAGTGTGGGTATGGCATGGTGAAGAATTAGAAATGCCAAGTTCATCTCAACAGGGGGGAGTGAACTTTGATGATAATGACAAGGATACAGATGATCGAATAGATGATATTATTCGTGATGTAGGAGAAGAGAGTTTTGAGCAATTACATGCATATGGTAATATGTGTAGTGATGCTGAGACGCCGTTGTACCCGGGGTGTAAGAAGCACCAATTGTTGAAAGCAGTATTGAAATTGGTAAGCTTGAAAGCACAATATGGATGGAGCGACAAGAGTTTTTCAGAAACGCTTGAGGCTTTTAAGGACATGCTTCCAGATGATAATGTGTTGCCTTCTCGATACTATGATGCTAAGAAAATATTGTGTCTACTAGGGATGAAATATAAAAAGATCCATGCATGCCCTAATGATTGTATATTGTATAGAAAAGAGCATGAAGAGGAACAACAGTGTCCAATATGTGAAACCCCGAGGTACAAATCAAATAACGCTCCTGGAAAAGTATTGTGGTACCTTCCAATCATAGCAAGGTTCAAGCGCTTGTTTGCTAATGAAAACGATGCAAAAAATTTGAGATGACATGTGGATGAGAGGATATCCGATGGAAAGCTTCGACATCCGGCTGATTCTTCTCAATAGAAGAAAATCGATCAATTATTTCCTGCCTTCGGTGAAGAGCCTAGGAACCTTAGGCTTGGGCTTAGCACGGATGGCATGAATCCTTTTGGTAGCCTGAGCAGTATACATAGTTCATGCCCTGTTCTGTTGGTAATTTACAACTTATCTGCTCTGTTATGCATGAAACGAAAGTACATCATGTTATCTATGTTGATTTCAGGACCAAAATAACCCAGAAATGATATAGATGTTTACCTGGAGCCCTTGATCGAAGACTTCAAAGAGTTGTGGGATGAAGGTGTTGATGTTTTTGACGCGAACAAGAAGGAGGTTTTTAAAATGCGAGCCATGATCTTTTGTACTATAAATGACTTCCCTGCATATGGAGACTTGTCAGGCTATAGTGTTAAAGGCCATAAAACATGTTCGATTTGTGAAGAAGGAACATGCTACCATCAACTTCAACATGGAAGAAAGACATTTTATCTTGGCCATAGGAGATTTCTTAGACGAGGCCACCTGTATTGTAGATTAAAGAAAGCTTTTTTTGGTGGACAAGAGTTTGAAGATGCTCCGAAGGCATTGATTGGGGAGCAAGTTTATGAAAAGGTGAAAAATATGAATGTTATCTTTGGTAAGACTACAAAGAAAAGTAATGAGAAAAGTAAATGGAAAAAGAGGTCTGTCTTCTTCAATCTTCCATTTTGGCCGAAGCTTGATGTCAGACACTGTATTGATTTCATGCATGTGGAGAAAAACGTTTGTGATAGTATTGTTGGGACACTGCTTAACATACAAGGTAGTTCTAAGGATGGTGTGAAGGCAAGATTAAATTTGCAAGAAATGGGGATACGAGAAGACTTGCATCCAAAGCCATATGGTAAGAGAACTTTTTGTCCTCCAGCTGCTCATACTTTGTCTAAGGATGAGAAAAGAAGCTTTTGTCAGTGTTTACATGGCATCAAAGTTCCTTCAGGGTATTCTTCAAATGTTAGGAAGCTTGTGTCGATGAAAGACTTGAAGTTAGTGGGGCTAAAGTCTCATGATTATCATGTCTTAATGCAACAACTGCTCCTAGTAGCTATTCGAGGCATTGCCGAATATGATCTTCAATATATTTTGACTAGACTTTGTTTCTTCTTCAATGCTATTTGTAGTAAAGTCATTGAGACAGAAAAATTGGATGAACTGGAAAATGAAGGATATCTGATCTTGTGCCAGCTTGAGAAGCTTTTTCTTCCTTCTTTTTTTGACATCATGGTACATCTAATTGTTCATCTAGTCAGGGAGATCAAGTTGTGTGGCCCTATCTATTTACGATGGATGTACCCAATTGAAAGAACTATGAAAATCCTAAAAGGGTATGTAAAGAACCCTAACCAGCCTGAAGCATCTATTGTTCAGAAATATGTTTCTGAAGAAGCCATGGAGTTTTGTCAAGATTACTTGTCAAATGTAGGACACATTGGACTTCCTGAACGTCATGATGAAGAAGGCGGTAGACGCGGGCTTCAGTAAAGAGCATGGATCTTGATGAATTGCAACAAGTCCACTTGTACATCTTGAATAATGTTGATAAAGTTCAAGATTACATTAATGCTCATAAAGAAATTGTACGGAAAGGAAATAGTCGAATGACTGAACAAAGGTTAATTAGAGAGCATAACAAAAATTTTGCACATTGGTTCAAACAAAAGGTTGATGGCGAAGAATGTGTTTCTGATACAATTAAATGGTTAGCACATGGTCCTGAGGCTGATGTCATAAGTTGGACTTCATTTGTGATCAATGGTTATACATTTTACACAAAGTCCCTTCATGATAGAAGCACCGTCCAGAACAGTGGGGTTATGTTAGTGGCTGAATCTATGCACTTCTCTAGTTCAAAAGATAAGAATCCTAGATTGGCAGTAATACCTTATTATGGGGTGATTGAAGAGATTTGGGTGGTTGATTATGTTAAAGTTAAACTTCCCATTTTCAAATGCAACTGGGTTGATGTCAACAATGGTGTGATGATTGATAAGTTGAGATTTACATTAGTTGATTTGAATAGTAGAAGTTTTAGAGATGAACCTTTTATTATGGCATATCAAGCGAAACAAGTGTTCTATGTTACTGATCAGGCAAACAAAATGTGGTCTGTAGCTCTCCAAGGAAAAAGGGTAGTTGATATTAATCAGGAAAGTCATTCAATGAATGATCTGCTTGAGACTCCTTCTTTTTCTAGAGGTTTACCGGAATTGAACGAAGAAGATGAAGCAGACAATGAACACGGCACAAGAAACGATCATCATGAAGGGATATGGGAGGATATCCCTTTATAAAACTACATTGAAGGTTAATTAGCTAAAATAATTATCATGAACTATATTTGAATTATGTATATTGTTATTGGTGTATATATATAACTACTTTTTTTGTTGTCGTCACAGGAAAATGAAGGATATGAGGTGTACGTCTTAGTGTAGATTCTCCGAAGCCAGGCCAGCTAGTGATCATCAACTTGAGAAGAGTGTGTATGTATAAAGTATTTTGGCTCTAATAAATAACATAATTGTCATTAATGTAATTTAATCTTTGATATATATATGTAAGTGAAAAGATAAGGAACTTGGTCAAAACATCATTGTCTGGTTGTATTATTTCCTTGCATTATGATTCTGTCTATGGTTGTGAGTTTATTATTCATGGTTTTTTTCCTTTGCTTCTGTTTCGGCCAGCATTGTTTAAGCACAATAAGGGAGTTGTGTTTTAATATGTTCCAGTCTCTCACATGTCATTAATATGTTAGTTATATAATCTGTAAGAGAAGATTTATTTATCTCAATGTCGTTGAACTGGCTGCTGCTTGCCAAGTGAAATGTTTTAACCGGGGTAATGACTTGCTGGGTATAACTTTTAAACGAAAATTTTTTAAAAAAAAAATTCAACTTTTAAGACCGGTTCTATCCAAAACCGGTCTGAAAAGTAAATTTAAGACCGGTTTTGGATAAAACCGGTCTTAAAATTTGACTTTTGAGACCGGTTTATAAATAACCAGTCTAAAAAGTTATACTTTTTAGACCGATTTTTTATAAACCCGGTCTCAAAATTCAAATTTTCAGACCGGTTCTTCATAAGAACCGGTCTAAAATTTTATTAATTTAGACTGGTTCCTATTATAACCGGTCTAAAAATATTTATTTTTAGACCGGTTTTATAATAACCGGTCTTAAAAAGTTTTTTTAGACCAGTTCCATAACCGATCTAAAAAGTAGAAAACTTTTTAGACCGGCTGTATCAAGACCGGATCCAGAACCGGTCTAAAATGTCTTTTTTAACCGGTCTTAAAAGTGATTTTTCCACTAGTGTGACAAAGGTGACACGCGATGGTTGATTGGACAGGTTGCGGTCAGAGGCAAGGTGGTGGTGGCTGATGGGGACACATGGCCGCCGGTGGGTACACGTGGCAGCCGACAGTGAGGTGGCAACCGCCGGTGAAGGACATGTGGATGCTCATAGTGAGGACATGTGGCAATTTAAATTATATAAAAAAAATATTTTGCGACTCTATCGCTAATTAGTGATGAAAAATTCTGTCTTTAATTCGTTGCTAATTTAGGGGATAATCTTTTCCAATTTAGCGATTGAATTTTTCATCCCTAATTAGTGATGGAAATTTTCCATCACCAATCTGTCGTTAATTTTAGGGATAGCCTATTCCAATTTTGTGACGGATTAGTGACAAAAATTTTCCATCGCTAATTAGAGACAGAAATTTCCGTCACTAATCCGTCACAAATTAGCGACGAAATTCAAAATTCCGTCACTAATAAATTAGTGATGGTATTTTTATTGATGGAACAAATTCCATCACTAATCTGTCATTAATTTCCATGGCCAAAATTATAAATTCCATCACACTAATTTGATGTTTTTTGGTTGTGACTTATTAGAACCACTTAGTACTTTCTGGTAAGGAAGTTCTTCCCTTTAATCAGATATATCTCAAACTAACATTTTGAATCAAATAAAGTTAGTGTGGGGCCTTAGAAAGCCATCCCAATAAACACACTTCAATGTAGTATTTTGTTTGATGCTTATTGTAATGGTTGAATTTGAAGAGACAAATCAAACGTCTCAATCACCAATCTACTTGGTCCGTGTTTGTTTGATCGATTGAGAGCCAAATCGGACTTGCACAGTGATTTATTCATTTGCTCACTATTTGTTTGGACGATGGGCTTTAAGAAAAAAATCAAGAAAAGTACCGATGGATATAAGCTCAAATTTGGAGCTTACTCAAGCGATGACTTCTGTTTTGAGGCTTATGTGTGTGTGTGTGTGTGTAATATTGATAGGAGTATTTTTATATCTTTGAAAATCAATGAGGTACTCAAAATCACTTCTAATCACAAAACTTCTTTTATGAAAAATGTTCTAAATAATTTTCTCTTTCTTTAGATAGTAATCTTCTGCTAATTAAAGAATACTTTAAGATAAGAGTTTAGTCAAGTTTTGAGTTTTATTAATATATGACTGTAGAAATGTAGAGAATAATTAATAATTAATTTTAATCAGTTGAGATTTATTGTTTTGTTTTTTTTTATGATTTTATAATCAATTTCTTTTATAAACATGTCATAAATTAGTTTCTATATGGTGTTTTCACTGATTAAACTTAGTTTAAATAATTTATTTGGATTATTGGAAGTATTATTGAGGTTTTAATCGATTTATTTTGTCAGATTTTGAGCTATGTGAAAATATGAGTTAGAATTTAAAGTTAATTTTTTCATTTTTCATAATTTTTACAATTTTTTCTCTTAAATGACACAAAAGCCATTTATGTAAAAGCTAAACCAAACATCTTTCACTTTTACATAAGTCACTTATCTAATCGCCAATCCAAACATTCATCATTTTACCTAATCTTACTTTTTTCCAATCTTAAGATTCCATAAGTCAAAGTAAAAATAAGTCACTTATCCAATCGCCAATCCAAGCACACCCTTGAATGCAATCACGCCTAATAGGCCCATTTAATGTTTGATAAGAAAGGTACATAGGAAAGGAATGGAAAGGAAGAGAAGCGAAGAAAAAATTTCATATCTGTTAACTAAATGTAAAATAAATCTTTAGGAAATTTTGGAATTACTGGAGAAGAAGAGAAGAGAGGGTTGAAGAAGAAGAATTAGAGAGGGGCTAGAGAGAGATAGAGAATTCTAAATAGCATACTCCAGGATTTAGTTACGATGCCAAAATCTGTCTAATACAACAATAGTGTGCCTTATTTATAGAGGCAGGGGTATATAACCAACGCTTAATCCTAATTAGTTAGAGGATGGGTTCGGTTTCTCTCATTGTCCCTTTTCTCATCATCTCTCATAATCTCTAAATTATGTCTGTCCAATCAATACGAAAGATAAAAAATGAGCTATGCCATCAAGTTATCACTCCTTCTATTTTTCTCTCTTCTTTCCAATCAACAGTTCACATGGGCTCATGAAGGATGATGAGAAAATGAGATGATAAGAGGATCTACTTCCTTAGAGGATATAGCTAAGGCTGTGTTTGTCTAGGACTGCCTTAATAATGGCTAGTGCCACTAACAACTAATGCCGCTCATCTCCCTAATTAACACTAACTAACATTTAAAAATTAACAACACAATTACAATCACAGTTACATAACAAAACCCCTCAAGACATTCATGCCCTCAAGGATTTGGAATAACAAACATAGGAAATTATTGCTGAAAATTGTAGGAGGCCTCCGGGATGCTTCCTCATTCGTTAGACTATTCCATTAAACTAGACCTCTGTAATCATCTTCTTCCTTTGCTTCTTTGTCATTCGATTTAGAATTTTATCCAGTTTCATGGCTAGAGGTAATTTTGGAAACTCTATAGGAGGGTGTCTTGATCTAACAGTGGTGTGCCAAAGTAGAGACTAAAAATGGATGAGCAAGAGGAATGAAATCGGTATACTTGCTCAATCTAGCAATAACCACCTAGAGAGTGTCTTTGCCTTGTGATTTTAGGAATGCCTTTTATAAAATCCATTGCAATTGATTCCCAAAAGGGATAGGTTGGGGCTGCAACAAACCCGGGCAACATTCCTTGAGCCACGACATCAATATTTTGCTAGACTCCTCTTATGATCAGCTGTCTCTCTTCACGAAAACCCAGAGTAGAGTTTTGTAACTCGTCAACCAAAGCTAGTTTTTCTACAATTTCCTGGGCCCTTACTTCCATAGTTCTTGTGGTTTCTTGAAGTCTAGTCTCAACCATACAAAACTGTGGAATCTAGCAGGCAATAACTGAAGCCAAGAATAGGAGGCTTTGATACCTCTGATAGCTAAATATAAAATGAATCTTTAAGAAATTTGGGAATTAGGGTAGAAGAAGAGAAGAAAGGGTTGAAGAAGAAGAAGAAGGGAGAGAGAATAGGGATAGATCTAGATACTACCACTACTACAAAAAGGGGCTATAACGTCCCAAATTTGGCACCTTTAACGTCCCAAAATGAGGGGACGTATATACTGGGGGCGTAGTAAGTTGCAAGCAAAGACATCCCTTTTATTTGGGACGTCTAAAGTGAGACTTTAGACGTCCCAAATTGTAATTTGGGAGGTCTAAAGTCCCCCCAGGGTGGGACTTTAGACGTCCCAAATTGTCATTTTCCATATTTCTTCTATAACTCCATAATAGGCCATAGACGCTAATATGGGGTTTTTGTCTCTCGAACTGGAAAAGTGCATAGATTCAGCTTCTACCATGACCCCACTATTTTTCATGGTACTTCTGTCATCTTGCTCTTTCGTATAGAAAGAATAGCCATTTATATCATAACCGGTCCAAGTAATGACCTGAAACGAAGGCCCCCAGCTAGCCACTCGATTGTCTCAGACACACCGGTCTCGTGCAAAACCTTTTCCTCGAACCACTGCATGAATGTCTTGTTTTGCTCAATAGCAATCTGCATGTCATTCTTCCTTGGATTCTTGTTCTTCAAAGTCTTTCTGTGTTCATCTATGTAAGGTTGAACTTCTTCCAAATTATTCAGGATATACAAGTGGGCTTGCAACACCTCTTCACGAGGAACATTCTTTACTTTCAGTCCTCGTGTTCCCTTGCTTCTGCCTTCTTCGTGTCGAGATTGTTCATTCTTCCCTGACATATAATCGTTGCAAAACTCCATAGCCTCCTCAACTACATATCTTTCTACTATTGAGGCTTCTGGTCGATAAGGATTTTTAGAATACCCTTTTAAGATCTTCATGTATCGCTCGAAAGGGTACATTCACCTCAGGTAAACTGGACCGCAGAGCCTTACCTCCCTTACCAAATGAACTACCAAATGCACCATTATATCAAAAAATGAAGGAGGAAAATGCATCTTTAGTTGTGACAAAATAATGTAACCCTCATTTTCCAGTTCATCCAACTTTTCAGTGTCAATGACTTTGTTACAGATAGCATTGAAGAAAATGCACAATCTTGTCACGGTGGTTCGTACTTCATCTTTCATTATGCCTCTAATAGCTACCGGTAATAGTTGTTGCATCAACACATGATAATCATGGGACTTCATTCCCACTAACTTCAAATTGTCCATTGAGACACATCTTCTCACATTCGAGGAATACCCTTGCGGCACCTTAATTTCATGCAAACACCCACACAAACTTCTTTTCTTTGCTTTTGATAGTGTATGCGCTGCTGGCTCCATGTATGCCCTCCTACCATCATCTCTTAGTTGTGGATGTAACCCTTCTCTTATTCCCATATCGACAAGGTCTAATCTCGCATTAATCCCATCCTTAGTCTTCCCTGGTATGTGCAAAAGCGTACTGATAAGGCTATCACAAACATTCTTCTCCACATGCATCACATCAATATTGTGTCTCACGTCAAGCGAACGCCAATATGGAAGATCAAAGAAAATGGATCTCTTCTTCCATATGTTCTTCTCACCTGCAACCCTCTGATTCTTACCAAAAGTGACATTGATACGTTCCACTTGACTATAGACTTCCTCTCCGGTTAATGACTTTGGAGTCATTCCATGCTCCGGTAAGCCGTTAAAACGCTTTCTTAGCCTACGATACGGGTGGAACCGATGAAGAAACCTCTTGTGGCCAAGGTAGACAGTTTTTCTTCCATGCTTTAGTTGTTGGAAGTGTGAGTCTGCTTCACATATTGGGCATGCTTTGTGACCCTTCATGCTGTACCCTAACAAGTTTCTGTACGCAGGGAAGTCGTTTATCATTGTAAAAATCATTGCACGTAGCTTGAAAGACTCCTTCTTATAAGCATCAAACACATCTACGCCTTCCTACCACAACTTCTTCAAGTCCTCAATCAAAGGCGCCAAATAGACATCAATATTGTTCCCTGACTGTTTTGGTCTAGAAATCATCATAGATAGTATCATATACTTACGTTTCATACATAGCCAGGGAGGCAAGTTGTATATTACAAGGAGAACCGGCCACACACTATGTGTGCTAGTAAGAGTTCAATACGGATTGATGTCGTCTGTACAAAGCCCAAGCTGTAGGTTTCTCGGCTTGCTACCAAATTGAGGGAACATTTCATCTATTTTTTGCCACTGTGGAGAGTCAACTGGGTACCGAAGATATTTCCCATCAGATATTCTCTCATCAGAGTGCCATCTCAACTTCTTCGCTTTTGTTGTAGTCGCAAACAAACGTTTAAAACATGGTATTATTGGAAGATACCACATAACCTTTAAAGGTTGCCTTTTACTTGTCACATCACCACAACCACCATCTTTTTTCACTTTGTATCGTGCAGTTTTACACTTAGGACACTCACTAAGACCTCCATACTCATTTCTGTATAGTACGCAGTCATTAGGGCAAGCATGTATCTTTTTATACTCCATACCCATCGTAGACAGGATTTTCTTGGCCTCATACATACGATTTGGAAGAACATTATCCTCTGGAAACATATCACACAATAGTTCAAGCAACAATGTGAAACTACTATCGGTCCACCCACAAGTTGCCTTTAAGTTAACCAAATGTAATGTTCTCGTCAGCCGTGTGTACTTACTCCCACTGTACAATGGTGTCTCTGCATCACTCCGCAGGCTGTCATACTCTTACGACCACACAAAGGATTCTGCCTCAACATCGTTAATCATTTTCTCCATTCTATCTTCACCTATGATATCCACATCTTCCTTCTTGTGCGACGGACAATCCGTTACTTCCTCACCATGCCATATCCACCTTGTGTATCGCATATTTATTCCATCACAAAGTAGGTGATCTTTTATGACATCAACATCCCATCGACTCTCATTCAAACAATTGACACAAGGACAAAAATACTTCCCATTTTTTGCAGGAGCATTCTTTTTAACGAATTCAATAAATTCTTCCACCCCTTTCTCATATTCTTCACTATTTCTCAAAGCATTCATCCAACTATGATCCATTTTGTTACCACCTAAGGCATTCCCAATAACATTCACACGTTTAGTACAATTGTTAACGACATATGATGGGATTGCCTAATTAAATTATCAACCTAATTTAGGATTTTAAAATATGGGCTTAATAACTTTATTGCCCCCTCTTAGCCTCCTCTCTCCTCTTAAAAGGGTTTCAGTGCTATGTAACTTATTTTTTTAATAAGTATATGTATATAAATATTAATGTATAATAAAATAAATATAATAAGATTAAATTAAAGAATTTTTTTGAGGTTTGGAAGGATACTCTAGAATAATGCAAGCCAAAAGAAAAAAAAAAAGAAAGAAAGTAAAACCCCAATTACAATTAGATGATTTTTAGTTGAATATTGACAATACAAAATTTTAATTTCTACCTGAATTTTTTTTATAAGAAGAAAATTAAACTTTGTTGATCACAATAAGTCTGACTCCTATGATATTATATATATCAAAGATTTTCATTAATGGAATTTAAAAAAAACGAGTTTCATATTAACAAAACAATTTTAAGTTGAGTTCTTCCAAAAATAAAATTGTTTTATTGAAAATATTTAGATAAAAATCATTTAATGAATATTGGGGTTATGGTTTTCTTTTTAGTTTTGGCTTGAATTATTCTTCATAATTCGTTTGGAATACAAGAATTTCTTTAATTTAAACAAATCATATTTTATTTCATTATATATACTAATTAATGGTAATATACACAAGTAAATTTATATTTAAACAAGAAAATAAACAATTTTTTTATTTTAGTATATATTTAAATATATACTAAAATTGTTTTATTGAAAATATTTAGATAAAAATCATTTAATGAATATTGGGGTTATGGTTTTCTTTTTAGTTTTGGCTTGAATTACTCTTCATAATTCGTTTGGAATACAAGAATTTCTTTAATTTAAACAAATCATATTTTATTATATTATATATACTAATTAATGGTAATATACACAAGTAAATTTATATTTAAACAAGAAAATAAACCATTGCACTGGAGTTCCCGAATACATGCAATTTAATCAATATAAGCACACCAAACACACCAGGCTAATCTCAACCATCTCAATATAAGCAATATATAAGCACAATCTCAACCATTTCAAGTAAATTTATATTTCGAAAAGAAAATATACCATTTTGTTACAAAAAAAACAAGAAGAAAATAAACTAACCTGATCAGGGGGCGCCCACTAGTATGCTGGAGAGGTAGAGAAGACATTGGAGATCAGAGGTGTATGCATGGTGGGGAGGTGGAGAAAGCAAACAACCACGGTGGTGTGCACGACAATGGAAGGAAGGAGGTGGAGGAGAGCAAAAATCTACACACTGTAGAGGAGGTGAAGTTGCAGAAGGGTCGATTGGTTGTGTGCGTTGAAGAAACAAAGAAACAAAGGAGTTGAAGAAACAAAGAGGAAGAAGGGAGGAGGGAGGAGTTGAAGAAATAAAGAGGAAGAAGGGAGGAGTTGAAGAGTGCCGACGGTGGGTGGTGGAGGAGGAAGAAGAGTAAAGTTGGGTCAAAAAAGGAGGAAGGATGGAATGGAACATGTGAGGAGGGGTTATTGAGAAGATGCATGTCAGACAAGTGTCTTACATGTGCCTAGGGGACGCCTTTAGGTGTCCCAAATGGCATCCCCTCTGCCTCTATTTTCCAGAAACCTCGTTGGATATCCATGGCGTCCATGATATATCCTTCCGAAGCTACATCCAAGCATAAAGTGAGATCAATTTTCTTATATTAAAGGGCTTTCAAAATTACAAGTATCATGTAAAGGATCTATAGCTCCATTTGTAATTAAAAGAGAGATTGTGCGCTAGATATATTGTGACATGAGTGTGCTTCGAATTTTTCTAATCCCATCTTCTTCCAAGCGTTATTCATCATTTCTCATTCAAAAATTAAGAAAGCTCTTTCCCCACAATTGTTTTTTCTTACATACTTGGGTGTTTTACCACAATTAAAAGCATCATAAGTGGCTTCAATCTGTTCTCCAATATGAGTCGTTCGCTACCCTCTGGTGATTTAGAAGGAACTGTCATGGATGCCGTGGATACCCAATAAGATTTATGGAAAACAGAGACGGAGGGGGATGAGAGATGGTGGGGACGAGGACGCTGTTTTTTTTATTTTTTAATTTATATAAAATCCCCCTAAGCAATTTTTAACAGTTTTTTTAGCATTTTTTGCCATATAAGATGACTCATGAACATTAGGGATTGAGTTATAAGTGAGTCAAAAGGTCAAAGACTTAGTTATAAATGAGTTAAAACTTTATGAACCAAAAGATTAATTTTCTCCATTGTAATAAATAGAAGTTAGTTGGGTTTAACGGTTTTGCCCCAATTTTAAAAGTTTATTGTTACTTTTGCTCCAAAAAATAGTTTATAGTTATTATTGTACTTTTGATAAAAATTGAAGATTATTTTATCACCTTAACCCTGTATCATTTATATCTATTTAATATATTCCTGGGCAAAAAGATATCTATTTAATATATTGAAATATCATATGTAACGAAAGATAAAAACCAGAATGAAAAAATGGACTTGCTCATAGCATCATTTATGATGGTTAAACAAGCTAATGTTGAAGGGAATCTCCAATAATATTCACATAAAATCTGTACCAAGAACTCCAAAAACGGCACAAGAAATTCATTCAAAACAACACCACCACAACTACGCAAGAAACTGACTTAGATGTGTGTGTGTGTGTATAGAGAGAGAGAGAGATGGATTTGCGAACCACATGGAGAGAGAAACCATAACCTACTATTAGACATGTTCAAAGAAATCAACATCATTTGTCCGTGACAAACACACACACATATATTTATCTACATCTTTGTCTCTGGTCGTGCTCCTTCTTCCATGGCCGTATCAGCAGAAACATTCCTATTCTTCTCGAGCTCTCTGGCAGTGTCATAAGAAGCGTGCAAGCCAAACAGGACGTAGTATACCAAAAGAAATGCCGTCCATACCCCAAACCTTATGAACGACTTTTTGTCTATGGAGCCTAGCAGAAAGACATTGATGGCTATTGACAAAGATGGAAGCCATGGCACCAGTGGCACTCCCCAGTGCTTCGGCTGCTTCGCCTGCGGAACAAACAGCCACAGCCCCGCCGTGCCCATCAGCCAGAACGGCACCGCCACTGCGTACCCAATCCAACCATCGCTCTTCGCCCAGTAGCCGGAAATGGCCGCCGAGGATCCCAGAATTAGCACTAGGCACACTATGAGCTTCGTCTGTAAAACCCAATAGGGTTTGTGAACGTCAGAGTCTATGAATACAGGCGAACGTGAACTTGTATACTACACTACTATTCCAATGATTTATTTTATTCTCGTCCATTAAATTTTATAAGGTGTTGTTTTAGTTTCCTAAAAATGTTGATATTGAACCTTTAAATATTGTCAATGACCATTTAGTGTGAAAGGTTTTTGTATAAATGAGATTGCGGGATTGATCCCACTTATAATCAAGCAATTAGTAACTTATCCCCTAAATAAATAAATAAATAAATTCCATTGCTGACAAAATTCTCAAATAGTGACATATTAAGTTCATTTTTTAAAAACAACAATGATTGACCCAAAATTTTTTTTTGAGACTAATGTTGTCAGGGTTAAAGAATAGAAAACATAATTTATAAAGTTAAAGACTAAATTGAAACTTTGTATAAAGTTAAGGATCAAATAAAACAATTTTACCAAAAACTAATTATAAAACCAGGCCCATCTAGGAAAATAAAATTCGACCGGCCGCCTCTACCCAAAAAAGTCAGAGAAACACACTTGCTATACAGTTATAAAAATCAAAGCAAATTTTTCTAAAGAAATTAACTTTAACTCAGATATATCATTATTCATTCAAATCGATAGAATTTTATAAACGTAATGTGGGACCATTACCTGGTTTGCTTTCGTCGTCACTCCAGTTGAATAATATCGACGAACAAGAAGCCCCACAGCAACAAGCATGAAGATGAACAGTGTAGAAATCGACACCAGATTGGACAGAATTTCCAGCTTCGTGAAGAAAGCTATCACTGCCGTCACCGCTATCATCGAAATCGTTGCGTTCACCGGCGTGCCCAGCTTGGCGTCCACGTGAGCGAACCACGGCGGCATCATGTGGGTTCGAGCTATATGTGTCAAGTACCGAGCTTGGGCCACGGTGCCCACCAGCAGAACCGTCGTCATGCCCTTCAACGCTCCGGCGGCGACTATGTACTTTGCCCAATCCATCCCCACGCTGCTGAACGCGACGGAGAATGGCGCGTCCGCGTCAATTTTTTTGTAGGGTTGCATGAGGCAGAGGGTAACGGCTAGCAAGCAGTAAGCCCCGGTGGTTATCACCATGGAGCCGACGAGTCCAATGGGGATGTCTCTGGCGGGGTTCTTGGTCTCCTCAGCCATGGTGGAGACGGCGTCGAAGCCGACGTAGGCGAAGAAGAGGACGGCGGAGGCCACGAAGATGCCACGTGGGCCGTAGGGGACGAAGTCTTTGTAGTTGTTGGTGTCAGCTTTCGTAAGGCCGGCGACGATGATGAAGATGATGACGGCCATGTGGAAGACAGAGGCGATGTAGTTGAAGCGAGATGAGGCTTTGGTGCTGAAGACGGCGAGGATGCAGATGACGCCGAGGACGACAACGGCGATGGGATCAAGGTGGCCGTACTCTGGGCTCATGCTGTGAACAACTATGCGGAAGTCATCGGAGCCTCTGTTGCAGAGGGTGGCGAAGTAGGAGGTCCATGATCGGGCCACGGCGGCGTGGCCAATCACATACTCGAGAAGTATGTTTCCGGCGGCTATGAAGGCCACAAAGTCGCTGAGCTCTACCCTTAAGTATGCAAATGATCCACCTGAGAGAGAAAAAAGACATTACTTTGAATTTAATTGAAAATGAACATAATTAAGGAAGAATCTGGATCTGAACTAATATCAAGTATCAACTAAAAAGATCATGTTATTTGAATAAAATTGTAAAATTAGGAGAAACATAGCTTTCTCTTTTTGTTGCCAACCATTAGAAACCCAGTTAATTGTTGAAGGTAAGTTAGAATATTTATATTCTGAAGGATACTTTAGAATATTTAAATCAATATTTTTTTTTGTAATTTTATTACTTAGATTTTTTGGAGAAATAATAAGTACAGCTTTTACTTTGAAGACAGAAAAAAAAAAAAGCCACACAGAAAATATTAACTAGATTAGTGTAACTCTCATCCACCTCAAAATTAAAGTGAAATATTATTATAATTAAATAAATATGGTTAGCCAATTTTATAATAGCATAGGTTTGTGAATCATAGTTGGCAAAAAAATTGTGAATTAAAAAAAAAGACAAAAATATTTTGGTGAAACAAAAAAAAAAGAAAAAAAAAGAAAAACCACGATCAAGAATCTGAGGCATTGAAACTGACATCATGAACCGATACGTTGATCCAAAAATTGACGACATGACGGGAATGTAAACAACAAGCGCACATCATTCTCATCATCTCATGTCACTCTTAAAAAACTGAATAAAAAATTAATATAGAATTATATCATTACCATCAACTGAACAAAGTCTACAAAGCGACGCTTGCTGTTATATTAAATATATTTTCATTAGGATGGAATTATGGTGTCCACATTTATAAATACAAGACAGAAAAAATAAAAAAAAAATAACTTATAAAATATTATAATAATAATTTTATAAAATATTAAATTTTTTAAATCTAACGATATGTATGGGATAGATATTTCGAAGAAAAGAACACCCTGTGAACTAATTGGTCCATTATTAAAAGGACCACCAATATAATAAAGAAAATTCACACCCTGTGAACTAATTGGTCAATCATAGAAATCAATTTACTCAGAGATATTTTGCCAACTAGACATTTCCTATATATTTGGCCAAACAAAGACTTTTCACATTCCCGCGCACTTGAATATAGGGAGAATTGTTAAAAAAGACCTCATGGACAACTTATTTGCTAAATGGAACCTGGGAAGATATCTTGCACATGGAGGGAAGATATCTTGCACACAGAGGGAAGATTTCTGCACACGTAGGGAGGATTTTTGCACACGTATAGGGAAGAATTTTGCACACAGGGAAGATCATCTGCACACCAGGGAAGATAATCTGCACATGTGGAAGATAATCTGCACGTGAAGGTCCCATTTGGTAAATAAGTTGCCAATGAGGGATTTTTTCACAATTTTCCCTTAAATATAATTGGCTAACCGAAGATCTTTTTTTAATAATAATAATACTATTATTAACCATAATAAGAACAATAAATAATTACATTCACGACTTCACGAAGGCGCCAGGCCGCCAGCTACCCAACATGCATAAGTCAACACACTGTATCCGTTGACCAAAACAAATAAATAAATAAAAGGGTAAAGGTGCATTCAACGTCCTGATATATTTTTGGAGGAAGGGTAGAGATGCATTCAGTATCATGATCTATTTTTGAAGGTGCAATTAGCACCCTAAAATATTTAAGGGAGCAATCAGCGCCCTAAATCATTTATTGACGTGTAATCATCACCCTAAAATATTTAAGGCTATAATAAGCACCATAAACCCGGGAGTTTTGCCAAGATCGCTGCTAAATTTTCTATAAAAAATCAACTTTAATTAATAGAATAAAGTGAATTGATTCTTTTTTGTCAAATTCGATTTTAATATTAAACACACCATTTAAATATTGTAACACTAACAACATCCCTATCCTATCCTGAATATATATAGAATCAAGTTCTTTTAATGCAGAAAAAAGATCAAATTTTTAACCAATAAAATCACTTCATTAAATTGATTACTTAATTACAATAATTAATTGTAACGTGAATTCACAATTAAAATAATATAACAGTCAGTCATGACCTCACAGCCTTTTACTTAAGTGTCCAAAATTTCAACATCTATATAACCAATTATTGGGGGCATCTCTACAATCTTATCCAAAGTATTCAAATAAATAAATAAATATCACATTCAATATATAGTATTCTCTTTACTTCCATATTACAAATTTGTTTTTGGTTTGTGTTTTGTTAAACCAAAAAAATAAAACTATTAGTTGTTCTGAAAAACAAAAAAAATAGAACACCTTTTATATGTTTTGTTACTTTGTGTTCTATAAAACTAGAGAAGAGGAAAAACACGTTATATTTTCGTTAATGACAATCGTACTAATAAAGCAAACTATTATTTCACTATTCACTTCACCATTTTATATATTTTTTTAAAGTAATGATTTCAACATTTTTTTTTATTTTTAAAACTTGTCCTAAAATATTATTCTACAAGTTGTTCTGAAGACATAACAACAAAATCAAACAAAACTAAAGTGTTACATCCAAGCTACTGAGAAAACCATTAAGAAACAGTTCAACGCATAAGTCTAAATAAATAAATAAATACATACATACGAAGTTCGAGAAGTTTTAGTCCGGGAGGAACGTGTTGAACAATTAGGAGTCAAGAGTAGTAGCTTGTCTTTCTGTAATAGATCAATATCGTTTATAAGAAATTTATATTATTTCTACATAATCAATAAAATCAACAAATGCATTTCTGGCAAAAAAAACATGAATTTTGTATGCAGGCACGATGCTTTATGTGAAATTTTTTTGGCGAAAAAATGATGTCCGATTCAAAATAATCCATACTTAAGGAAATTTGAAGGTTTTTGTTTTTGGCTCTGAGATTACGGAATAACACATACATACATATTAAAATTAATTTGACCATTGAAGATATCGAAACGAATGAGTTATCACCTGCGACAGGAATTTCAACGGCGAACTCGGTGTAACAGAAGACGGAAAGAAACGCCGATAAGCCGGAGACGACATAAGAGAGGACAACCGCCGGGCCGGCCTTCTCCTTAGCCTCAAGGCCAGTGAGAACGAATATTCCGGCGCCGACGACCGCTCCGACGCCGAACCACATAAGGTCCCACCAAGTGAGCGTCTTCTTCATCTCGCCCTGGCTCTGAGACTTGACCTCGACAAGCTCCGTTTGGTCCATGGACCGGGTCATGACCCGATTCTTGAACCGAAACGGAGTATCCAAAAGCGCCCTCCCATAATTTCCCCAGCTCCGAAACGACTCCTCCGGGAGGAAGTCGTTTTTGCGAAACGTACATCCCCTCCTCCGTAGTCCGCCGTCGTTAACAACAGCACCGCCGTTGCCATCCGTGACCATTGTTGTGCCGCCGGCCGGCGCCACAACACAGAGAATCGATCGTGGTTTTAGACTTACTGAGAGAGGAAAATGTGGGATTCTCATCTGATAGGTTGTCGCTATTTAAAGCAAGAATGAACCGTATAGCTGTGTCCCCACTCTCCACGGTGATTGATATGTTTTTTCAACGAAATTAAGAAAAATGTTAATTGCAATTATTTATTTTTCAAATTATATATATTCGCTTCCGATTCCCACTCTATTGCACGTTCCCACTGGGCACTTGTATTGCTAGTTTTTATTTTTTGACCACATATATGATATAGATATAAGGAAAATCATGTTGGTAAACAAAAAATAAAATAAAAGATGTAGGGAAAATTAATCACATAATTTAAATGGATGTTAAATTTTAGATGGCCATTAATATTATAATTAATATATAAGGCTTTATTTAGTCAGTAATTTTGGAAACCATAAATCTCGTAACTCATCCCTGTATGTATGAGTAAATGTACTTAGACGATAATGCTTACCTCTAAAATGTATTTAGCCAGTATTATAAGAAGTATTAGAAATAGTTGAAATACTTATACAGTTACCCTTCATCGGATCCCAAAAAAGGAAGATAAATATCACTAATTAAGATTAGCAAATTCTAAAATGGTCCTTTGAAATGACCTGATTTCTATTATTGTTTTACTACTAAAATATACATTTGGTCATTTATATGTGTATTAATTTTATTTTAGCCCATTAAGTGTATAAAGTGAATTTTTAATCATCTAATCTTCACACAATTAGTTTTATCTAACAGAAATTGCTCTGGTTAAAAAAAACACAGAAATTGTTTAATCATCAAACTTGCTATGCAATTAGATACTAACAAATCATGCTTGCATTTTAAATCTTTTTAATATAATATTTTTTTAGTGCAAGTCATGTAAATTAAAAAATGAAAATAAATCTATCACTGCGAATACATTTTCAACATTTAGGGCTTGTTTGGTACAAGAGAAGGGAAAGGAAAACAGGCGAAGGGAAAATTTTTCTAAGTTATATTTTTAAAAAAAAATTAGAGAAGTGGAGTTAAAAAAATTTTAATTAATTTTTTTACTCTTTTATCTTATATATTCTCTTTATTACAATTTTCTAACCCTACTTCTCCAAATTTTTTAAATTTAACTCATAAAAATTTTTCCTCCCATGTTATCCTCTTCCCTCTAAATCCCTCATACCAAACAGGGGAAAGGGGCCTCTCCTTTTCCTTTTATCTACTTCCCTCCACTTCTTTATTTACACCATCAGATCAACTTTGACGGTTGAGATTCAATATCCTATAAAAAGTGAAAAAGAGTATATAGAATAATTTAATAAAAGTATAAATATATGAACTAATAGCTTAAATTTTAATGATTTAAATTTATTTAGTTATATTTTTTCTTATTTAATATTATAATAATATTTTTATAGGATATTAAATTTCAACCATCAGAGTTAATCTAATAGTGTAAATAAAGAAGTGGAGGGAAGTGGATGGTAAGGGAAATGGTGAGGGTCCTTTCCCACCAAACAGATCCTAGCATATTCATCACTTATGTTTGATGAGTCAACATTTTTCATTAGATAAAACTAACGGTGTTGGGATTGAAGGGCTAAAAATATACTTTATAAATTTAAGAGATTAAAATAAACTTGATCCATATATAAGGTACCAAATGTATAATTGAATTAGCCTGACCTTATTGTCCTTACCTAATAAAATAAATAAATTTGCCAAAAAAATTCCTCATTACAAAGTATATATTGTCAAAAGGTATCTAAGCACTACTATAGATTTGCACATTTATAATACTTAATATATAACGGTTACAGCTAATAAACGTCATATATGTCGAGACAGAGGTCAAACAAGGATATATATAACACTTAAAAGTAATATTTAATTATGCACATCATCATGTATTGCGAGGCAGAATTCGCGGAAATGCAAAAATAATGGTTGTAATTTATAACTGTAATTTATTTAGTGATAAAAATGACGGTTCTTTCAAAACAACCGTTATGTAATACTTACAAATGATTTATCTTCCAACCTTACATTAATGAAAACACAAATATAACGGTTATATCTATTGACCATAAAGCGTGAGTGACAAAAACGATATTTCATAATAAACAATCGTTATGTAATGAACAAATCTAAAAAGCACATTTTCGAAACCTTGTTCAGCCTAACACCAAGTACTAGTTCTTCTAAGTTAAATATACTTTAGATGAAAGTATTTAACTCTATTTATACTAACATATTCCTTTTTTTCTTAGTACTTTTCTAAAAAACACATTTTTCTAACCTCGTCCTTCTCTCCCTCATCATGGTCAGACGCCAGAGAGCTCTTTCCATTCGCCCTCCTCCTCATCTTGCTTATTATCCTCACACTCCTCCTCCATAAGTTCCTCCTCTTCCACCACGGCTCTACCACCACCACCACCACATCCACAATCTCCTCCCATTTCTCCTCCTCCACTACCTCTTTTGCCTCCTTCTCAAATAGAGACTCTACTGCAAATGTCAGCCAACCTTGACCAATTCATAAGGCGTCTCGATAGACACACCCGCAATCTGAATAGGAAGTTGGACCTCATCCTTTATCACAATCAAGTTGTATATGATCACTTCTAGTTAGACCCATCGTCTCCTTCGTCAGATGGCGATGATTTGTCGAGCGAGGGGGAAGGGCAGGAGGAGGAGGACAGTAGTAGTGGTGATGACTGAAAAACACTACTTCTTTTTTAATTGTTGAATATTAAAAATAATTAATTGTTAGGGCAATGTAGCCAAAAATATTTTTTCAAAAAAAAATAATAATTGTCTCTTCACGGTTATTAGTAAACAACAGTTACTAATTTAAGGAATATTCATGGTTATTAGTAAACAACAGTTACTTAGGTTAATGAATGCAATTTATATTGACATGTCTGCCTCTATAACATAACCCTTTCCATTCCAAATGACACGATCTGCTGGATAACTTGTGAAACCCATTTAGCCATCAAATTCTATTCCAACTTCCGACTTTTGTTCTTCATCAATTACATGGGAGAGCAATGATGCATGAATAAGAGCAGCAAGGGGGAACTGACCTTATAACATCCTAAATTTTCATTCATAAGACATAGATAATCTTATGAAGGAAATATATTGTGGTAAATAAAATTTAGAGAATAGTGGTTTAAATGAGGAAGATAGATCTAAAATAATTTAAAACATTATGTTTAATGAAGTCTAATAAAAATATACTTAAGAAATTATTATGTTTGAATTCTTTTAGAAAATATAAAATAATAAATTTAGCAGAGGTTAAATGAGAGTATTTAATCTTAATGTTAATTATGTGGGTATAAGTGAATAAATAATAAAATAATAGACACTAAGAAGTCTCATATCGACTAAATAAGGAGAAGGGGGAGTTTTTAGAGCCTATATATAGGAGAAGTGAGAGGGATTCTAGGTGTAACTTTTCCATTTTCGTATACAACTGGGACAGTTTCGATACAATGTTGTTTGTGTTTTCTTTAACCTTGGATCTGGCCAAAGTTTTGTTAGTCAATCTAAGACATCCAACTCGTCCTTTTCAACATTTGGATTATCTATTGGCATCGTAGTTTGAGTTATGAAGTATAGAACATGATCAGGGAAAACAAACCCTAGAAGGAAGAATTAATATTTCCAGTTTTGTCCACTGTTGGATTGTCATGAAATTTTGTGAGAAGGTTTGAGACATCACTTTCTGCAATTGCAACGATGGGATTGACAATTGAATGCGCTAGGTAAAAGCAATTTATCACACTTTGAATGTATTATTTGAAAAACAGGAATTAAGTTGTAGATTTGGGAGTTTTCTAGAGATTCTAAATGTTAGAATCCCAAATTGAGATTATAGAAACATTAGACAAGACTAGTCTAATGCTCTGATAATCCCAATTCTCAAATCTAATATATAATTTCCTACTTGAAGGAAATTTTGAGCAACTCAATGGAGGAGAAATTATAAATGATAAGTAAAATATTTGTATATTTATTTTCCCTTATATGATGATTTTGTGGATGATATTTGAGCTTAATTTAATGAATTTGGGTGTAATTGATAAATAAATAATGATTTTGGCATAAAATAGAATTTATTGAAAAATACTAAATTTGACCATGTTTCAGTTTTCAGGCAATATCTGGAGCTCTAGATGTCAGATTGGGACATTCTTTATATGAATAAAAAGCTAAGAAAAAGCTCTACAACTTTTATGTTGAGGCCAAACTCAGTTCTGCCTTCAAAGGTTTCATATTTTGCTTGGATGTTGAGAACGTGAATTTGTCTCAGACTAACCTTTAATAACTAATTTGACTATAACTTGAGCTACAAATGTTGAAATGCAGAGTTTCTAGTTATGTCCTTAAGCTAAGATTCAGAGCTACAACTTTCATGAAGATCACATTGTGAAATTCCACCGTTTTGACTGTCAAAATTAGGCTGCCATCAAGAAGTTTGGCTGCCACAAGGTCAATATTGGTGGCTTAAGGTCAAGATTCATGCCTAACAATGTGGAAATTTTTACACCCCTCCATCTATAAATAGAGGAGCTCAAGACACAAGGAAACACACCATCTTAGAGTTGAATTTCATGCATTGTAATGTTTCTTGCATGCCTCCTTCATGGAAGGCTTATGTAGTCCTCCTTCATGGATGGCATAAGTTGCCACCTACATGGAAGGTTTTACCTCCTATATGGACAGATAGATTTTTCCATTTTCATACATCTTGTAGTTGTATCTTTGTGTTTTAGAATTTAATAATTAATTTTTATGCAATATTTATAAATTTTTCAATTTATTTTGGTTTTGTTTTTAATTGCATCATGAGCTAAATTTTCATTTTCTTAGGGTGATAATGTAGTTTGCTAATGACGGATTGAAACTATAAACATATAGTGTTACAAAAAGACTTTGTAGTAATTAAGTTTCTCGTTACTCTAAGCTTTGGGAT
Source organism: Inga laurina (assembly GCA_963855925.1). Classification (NCBI taxonomy): domain Eukaryota; kingdom Viridiplantae; phylum Streptophyta; class Magnoliopsida; order Fabales; family Fabaceae; genus Inga; species Inga laurina. Next base: position 30,877,105 of record OY979704.1, read on the forward strand.
AAGGATTTTTCTTGGGTGGAACTTAGAGAATACCATGTAATATGATCATATCTATCTTATTTATCGGTGCTGCTCATGGATTTTTTTGAACAATTCCACAAGCCTATAATGAGTAAAACTAGTCTGAACATTTCTATTTTATTACCAATAAGCCTTGTGGGACCTTTGTGTGAATCATTGGACTGGATAGATTGATTTTTGAAATCATTAGAGACAACTATAGTTCTGGATGTGTAAAATGAACTGGTTTTAGTATCTTTGTGTTTCATGCCTAGCCAGTGGCCTTGTATAGGCAATTGAACTACTTGTGCAATTTGTTTTTGAGAATGGACTTGGCAAATATATGTGTTTTTATGTGATGCATTGAGATTCTGTATTATTCATATATTGTTGATTAACTGAATAAAGAATATATACCTGTGTTGGAACATGGTGATTCTATGTGAAGAATTGGAATGTATGAGCATGTGAATATGAAAACCCCTTGAGAATAATGTGATATAAATGGTAGAGTTAGTGACTAAGTTGTGATTGATAAAAACTGAATATCACGTGTCAGGTCGCTAGTTAATGTTCCCACTGGTACCAATGTTTTCACTAGGCAACCCAAAAATGAGACTGCATAATAGGCTTTAGAATGAGTGCAGGATACTATATGGAGGGGCCACTGTTCCTTGACTTTTGAGAATGAAGCAAAGGCTGTGAGGAGAAGATTTGAGGTGACATGGAACAATGACTATCAACCTCTTCATCCCTCATACTTCATTAGCTACATCATCTTAACGATAAGGACCAACGTTCCTATCTCGGTAAGTGACTGGCGTCGGGTAAAGGAAGGTTATACAAAATTTATTTGTTACAATATTAGGGTAAGGTATATATGCCTGCTAATTACTTGCTTTATACTTGTAAAAAATGTTAACTTGAACTATGTGCTTTGTAGTCTGCATATCATGTAGATGAATATTACATCAGGAACTTTGTCATCAAGAAGGCTAGTCAATCACTATGCACGTTCTATTATGTATTGACGAAGGCATATTTGTAGAATTTTAAAGAGGCTGATGAGATAGAAATTCCTATGGATCTTCGATCCACCATCAAGCCAGATGATTAGAGAGAATTTGTCATCTCACGTATGACCCGGCATTACAGGTAATTGTTATTGTAATTCATAACACTTGCATGTATCTATTTAATATTAACTCGAGTGTTGTGCATTTTCATAGAAATTAAGCTGGGTGAATAGGAGAAGAGTGAAGAACAATATGTATCCCTACAAGGGAGGGTGAATAGGGTATGCTCGGATTGTTGAAAAGTTAGCTATTGAGAGTGGGGACGATTGTAGACCTCCCCACTCATGAATTTTGGTAGGTGGCAAGGCAAAATAAAAATGGCTCTTATGATGATCCTCAGGTGAAGGAGGTTGTCGATAAAATGGTAAGTATTAATGTTAGTCTCTGATTCATGGAAATAATGTCTTCAATTAACTATCAATATTAACATTACTATTAAATGTACAACAAACCATGTCCCATTAAGTTTCAATACAAGGGGCTGCCTTTATGCGAATAAGGACGTATTGGCTAAGACATTGGGGCCTGACCATTCTGGTCTTCTTAGGAGTGCCAACTTTGGATTGACCGACACAAAATATTATGGTCAGCGGCAACCTTAAAGAAATAATAGGGACAAAAAGTATGAGAAGCTTTAGAAACAGTATGATGAAATGTAGGAACAAATACATTTTCATGAGTCTCAAGTCCATCTTCCCTGACCAAATTAATAACTAGGGTGACGGCATGAAGGAAGATGCCAAGCAACGGCAAGCAAGGTTTATGGGGGATTGATTCCTTAGGAGAGAGTCATACAGAAATGACACTTACTTCTTGGTGTCTTACATTCAAGGGTGGGAATATCATTAACTCTACTTGAATAAGTTTTTATTTATTTTGTAATTGTCTTGATGTTGTGATCTATTATTTTATTTAGGAACCATCGGATGCTCATAGTCATAATTCCAATGTGCAAAAGGATTTGGTACTATGACTCTATGAGCTTTGTTTTAGACAGGAGACCATACATGCAAGAGACTTTCAATTAGTAAGTTATTCATTTATTATCTCTTATAATTCAATTCATTTTGTATGTTTCTATATATATAATTTTATATAGTATCTTCTCAGAGCGGTCTAAATTTACCACACTCAAAATAGTGTTGAGTGCAACAAAAACAAGGTCATTGATGGCAACTACAAATGCTTCTTCCACTAACTTTGTATGAACGTATATATATATTATTTACCAATAACTTAATATTAATAAATTGATGAGGCACATAATATACTTTATATATATATATATGACTGACTGCAAATTTTTCTTCTCATTTCTTTATTGTGCCCAAAGCAACTAGACAACAGCAACAATTGTGGGTACTACGTGTTGAGTGAATAAAAGACATTATCTAGCTATAACATTCTAAATTTTGCTTTAGGATTTAATTTCAATTAAGAAAGAATAATTTATGAAAAATGGATTTATGAAAGAATATAGGTAATCAAAATTACTTTTTTTTCAATAAATTTCCTTTATAAAAGTTATTCCATGTACTTTTCTCTGTCTAATGAGGGTAATATTGTACTGACTGGTAAATATTTTGGGGTTAAGATTTTTGGAGAGTTTTGATTTTGGACAATATATGACTGTAGATATGTAAATATAATTAATAATAAACTTTAATCAGAATAAATTTATTATTTAGTTGTTTTATGATTTTATAATCAATTTCTTTTATAAACATATCATAAATTATTTTCCATAGGGTGTCTTTGCAAATAAAATTTGGGTTAAATAATTTATTTGGGTTATTGGAGGTATTATTGAAATTTTAATCGGTTTACTTTGTTAGATTTGAGTTATATGAAATTATAAATTAGGATTTGATATTTGAGTTAGAGTTTGATATGATTTCGATTATGTGAAGAGTTATTTAATAATTGAGCTATGCTCATATAAATTAGAAAAAAAAAAAGATTTAATTTGTCTAAGATGTTGATATTGAAGATTTTGACTATAGGTGTGCTGGAAGTGAAATTTTAACTTATGAAATTGTGTAATTAAAGTGAGCAATTTTAAAGATTTTAAGGTGATTAGAGGAAATTATTGTTGTTAGAAATTTTATTTAGAGTTAAGAAATTTTAAGATTTGTGGTTTGAGAGGATGATTTGAGGAATAGATAAATTGTTGTCATTTTTCTAAGGAAATTAAAGTGACCCAATCAAGGGATTTAATTCCTATTATTTACTATTGTATTATAGCAATTATTATTAATATTATTACCATGTAATTATATATTTATTGTAGAGTGAACTTGAATTTGGCTTGTTGAACTTGAATTTTCTCAAGTGTAGTTGTATCAAGAACTTGAGGTAATCACTCTCCAATTTACTCTGTATGCTTGTTGAGGTGATTATAAATTTATATTCGTATTTTCAAATATATATATATATATGATTTAGTATTTTACATATGGAAAATGTATATATGTGAAATGTATATCTGAGTAAACTTTTTAGTTAAGTGAGCTTAAATTGTTTATCTTATGATTGGAGTTGATTATGCATAGCATTGAATGTTCAATATGAGGATAAAGTATTGATGTGGAAGTTTGGGATGTTGAGATACATATTGTACAGGATTGGGATGAGATGTGATTGTAGGAGGTTGATTTTTTTATACCATGTGGTCTAGCCACCACTATGCACATAGTGGATGACATTGACATTCTCAAGGCCTTTGGCATCACTCTTTTCCTTTGGTCGGGTTAAGGGTTAGTTCCAGGGACATGTGACACCTTTCCATATTCGATGGAAAGGGAACCCATGGTCTAATATGAGTTATGTAGCCTTTGATCGGGTTACACCTCATTATTGGAGAGCTTGGTGCAGTCTTGTTAAAGAAACTAATACTATTATGTGTAGCTCATGGGTTATGTTAGCAGTTATAAGGATGGTTCAGGGAGTTCTATGCATTTTGAATGATTCTCTTAAATTACTAATATTTTTGGAAAAACTATAGATTTGTTATACGAATGTATACATTGCTCTCTTAACTATCTTGTAATCATTCCCTACATATCTGTTAAATGGAATTGTGGTTATTGGATCCATTTGACTCATCCTATCGTTTATTATTTTTTAGGCGAGAGTTCAGGCGGTGCTACCAAGGGGAAGGCGTACGAGACTTGATTTGATATCAATCGTACGCCTTATTTTGTTATATGAATATAGTTTAATGTATATTGCCGAATTTAAGGGCCTTTTTTGGTATATGTTGCATAATTTGAAGGGAGAATCCTAGATAAATACCATATGAAATTTCAAAACCCCCAAAGGTCTGTTAACATTTGTAAAGGATATAAAGGTGACATGGATTAAATTAGGATTTTAAAATGTTGATGAATTTACCATTATGCCCTTAGTTTTTAAATGAAAAGAAAGAAAGATGAGCCCTCAGGTTCACGTGTACGTGGCACTTTCCTGTTTTGAATTGTCATAGGAAAAAATAGAGGTCCAGCGATAAAGACAGAGACGATAGTGTGGAGGTGGTCAATGGTGGTTGAGGAAAGAAGAAGAGAGGGAGTAAGGATGGAGGTGGTCAATGGTGGTTGAGAGGCATTTGAAGGAGGAAGGAATTGGTTGTTTGTTGTGGGTTCTGAGAGGTTGCGCTAGGAGAGAAGATTTATGCAGCTGGAGGAAGAGTTTGGTTGAGGATATTGGAGAAAGCTAGGAGACTGAGGAAGAAGAAGGTGAATAGTAAAATATGGTGAACAGTAATGAGATTGACAAAATCCGTAAGTACTGGCAATATGTGGAAAGGACTGACACCAATTAAGTAATGAGATTGACATAAATATTGGTGAATCCTATCTTACATGTTTTCATTAGCAAACGTTTTTGTAAAAATGATTACAATTCTTGTAAAAAATCATTACTAAACTTGTCAATCCCATTACAAATTTTGGCGAAATGCCACAAATGTTGGTAAATCCTAACTTACATGTTTTCATCAGCAAACTCTTTTGTCAAAACCTTTACAATTATTTTCAAAACCATTACTAAACTTGTCAATCCCATTAAGAATTTTGGTGAAATGCCACAAATGTTGGTGAATCCTGACTTTACTCATTTAGTTAATACATTTATTCATTTTGTCACAACTTGAGATCCTCAAATGTCAGCAACATTGTAATCAATTTCACAATTCTTTTCCTTTTTGGTTAAAACCATTACAAGACTTGTCAATCCCTTTATGACTTTTGTCAATGAAGAAAATAATTTTGACAAGAATAAATTTGATCTTTATCGAGCCATGAAAGAGGCTTTCCTCCTCCTAGAGCTATGAATGATTCAGTTGAGAAAGAAAATACAATTCGCAAGTCCAAGTAATAAACACATTTGCATAATGAGAAAAGTGGGGCCTATTATTGAAGTTTGGCCAAGAAGGAAGCATCTGACTAAATCCCAATCATAAACACGATCCCCATCCATAACTACAACCCAACTACTAGATCAAGGCAGCTGCACATCTAGGTGATGGTGTCGAGCACTATTCTAGGAGATTTTGAAATGGAGAGAGAAGACCGAGTCTCATCATACCTCCATAGTCGTCGGTGTTTAGCAAGAAGGAAAGGAATCAAATGGGATAGGAGGAAGGTGCAATGGTCAGACTTTGGCCTTCGATGAAGTAGACGGATTGGACGAAGAAGACGATGAAGAAGAGAGAATGGAGTGGAGAGAGAAGAGATGAAGGGATGAAAGGAAAAAAAAGTAATGAGAGGAAGGGCATTTTTGTCTTTTGTCCAAACATTAAAAACCCAGATTCCTACCTAAGTACCGCTTTGTCCTTTGCCTTTTTTAGTAGAATTTTTGAGGTTTTGCAATTTCATATGGTATTTATTTGTCATTGTCCCTAATTTGAATACTCCGCTGCATACTGGGATTTGTACTGTGGGAAGACCTCTTTGATATGTTGTTTATTATGTAGTACTACTTAATGTTTTACTTTGTTTGAAGTGATTAATTATATGGTAATTATAGGAGGTTATTATATTATCACCCATGGTCTTAAAAACATTGATACAACTAAGGTATATTATATGTTCAATTTTTTTATAGCATATTGCATCTTTACATAGAAAATTTTGAAGAAATACAAACAAATATCTTGATTTTCCTTTTTTTTTTTTGCATATGCATTTTTAAGACTTAGGATTCTTTAGGATTTAATTGATTGCAATTTTAATGGCTTGGTTTAATAAGAATCATAAGTTTCGGGTTTACACTAATCTTCATATGCATTCTTATTTAAGGAATGAAAGAACCTCAAGTTCTCAATTCTCGGATGAATCTTATGGCACTTGGAGACATGGATCATTTTCTAATCTTACATATTCTCAAAAGCTTGATTTGCTTCAACAAGAATTGGATTCCCTCCATGCAGATATAAATCGAAGAGGAGCCTCTGAATCTCAACATCCTCAATATCTCCATACACATTTGGACCATTCTTGTCCACAAACCTCCTATTTTGACCATGAACCTACCTTTCAACCACCTCAATCCCACTTCAACCATACTTCTTCACCATACCCATTTCATCAAGAATCAGCCACTCTACTCTATCAAGAACCATCATATCCATTTCATCTTCCCCCATTTCCCCTACTTCCATCAAATGTAAAACTCCCTATGAACCACCTTCTCCATCATTCTATGAACCTCTACCATAATCTCTTACCCCTCAACTTAGTGGATTGGATGCCTTCTTCTCATTTCACAACATAGATTCCCTAACAAGTGCATTGACAAGGAAGTGTGAAGTACTCCAAGAGCCATGCCTTTAGTTACTCTTTCATCAAAGCACAATTGGAAGCTCTAGGGAGATATAACAGCAATTGTAAGACATTGATGAGTTTTTCAAGGCATACTATGCTCATATGTTGTGGGTAAAGACAAGAGGTAAAGATGGAACCCCTTGGCCCCATGACCTACAAGAAGAGGCACAAGGAGTCCAAGCTCAAGAGCCAAATGCCACTTCAGAAGTGGAATATTTCATACCTCTAGTGCCTACTCCCACAAACAATGTCGGGACAAAGCAAGTGCATTTTCAACTACCAGAGGAGCCACTTCCAAATAATGGTACTATTCCTTCTCTTCTTGAAGAGGTTGACCCTTCTCGTACTACTATTCTTGATGTTGTGAGTGATAATGAGGTAGATAAAGAAATTGTGGTCATATCCCCTCATATGCTTGATGTTGAAAATGCTCACTATGATATTTCTAATAGTAGTTGTGTAGTTGATGATATTGCTTGCACTGTCAATACTTCTATGTGCACTGAACGTGTTCTTTTCCCTGGTTTTAGGAGTGATGAACACATACAGTATGATATTGTGGAAATTGATGATTATGCTTCGATGCTCAAATTATGGTAAAGTGTGAACCTGATGATAGCTCAAATAATTATCAAAATCATGATTGCTTACATGATTCTTCTTCTGTTTCAAGTGTTGGCAAGCATGATTTGCAATTTTTTAATGCTATTGAACAAGAAGAAGAACTCATTTTTCCCTCTTCCTTACATTTTACTTTTGTTTGTTCATGTGAGGGTGAAATGTCATGTGCTATTTGTGCGGAGATTGATAATTGGCTTTCTTCTTCACATAACATGATTCTTTAGCAGTTCAATTGATAACATCAAAGTGCATGCTACACTTGCTACAAGCCTTGAAAATTGTGCACCTTTGGACCCATATGAATTGCATGATTTAGGTAGTTTCATAAGAAAAGATTCAATGATTTTGAATGATAAAATTGTAAATGAAAATGAATCTTTCCATTTAGTTCTTTCTTGCGATTTGCCACCTAATATAGACAATGAAAATACTTGAATTGAAATTTTAGGTGGTGATAGCTTGATCAATTCTCATTCTTCTTCCACTCTTTTACCTTCAATCTCTTGTGATTGTAAAAGTGATGCAATGCACTCCATCACTAAGTTGGATTCCATATTTTCCCCATTGCAAACATAAGAGGATTTTCAAAATATGACCACTTGTTCAGTTCCTACTGAAGGGAACCAAATTGATTTTCTTGGGTGTGATTCCTACTTGGAGAGTTTTATTCTTAATATGTGTGCACATTACTCTAAGTCTCTCCATGTTTATATCTTTGGATTTGATAGTGCTTCTTTCTTGTCCTTTTTGCAGGCATATACTTGGAAGAGTCCTTTGCGGTACCAAGCTCCACCCTACATTCTCGGACCTCTTTCGATTGATCCTGAACCACCTCCACCTAAGAAAATCAAGCAAAGAGAAGTGTGCACTATGAAGACCATCATGTTTCTCATATTGGATGAGAACTTCTCTTTTAATTGCTTTAAAAGATTCTAACAAAGGTTGTCTCTTTCCTCACTTGTTTTCTTCCTAATTTTTATGATTATTTGAGCTTAATTGTTATGTGAAGAGAATAAGTGTGGGGGAGACAAAACCATTAGTAAAAGGTAGACTTCTTTGTTTTTCTTTTTCTAAGAAGTAAATAAATACTCCATGTTCATACGCTATTCTCACTTTACACTTAGTCTTTACTACGTTTTGAACTTCATTGTTAACTCACTTCACTTGTTTCTTTCTTCTTCCCCTCATGGTGATTATTGAAGTGTTGTGCTTCAATCTTGAATTGGACTTCACAACTTACTACTTCACCAAAGAAACAAGTTAATTTAGTTTCTATTTGTTGTTTACATTGAGGACAATGTAAAGATTAAGTGTGGGGGAGGGATTGCTCTAGCCACAATGTTTTGGTTCATGAAATTTGAGAGAAATTAAAAATTTTTGAACTTGTGAATGGTTTTGCAAAGTGCTTAATGGACCCCTATCTTCACTTTCCTAATGCAACTCCTTGGCATGTTTTTTATGAAAATTTAAATGCATGATGATTGTGAAAGTCAAGCATTTCCAAATGTGATTGCATTAAGCTTGAACAATCCCTTTGCTTGATTCATCAATTGAGTGAATGGAGTATCTTTAGTGCAATTTTATTAATTTGGATACCTAGCTTGATTTTAGGAAGTTGATATAGTGAAGAAAAACCTTGTTGGAAGATTCTTGAGCCTTGATTCTATTTTCTCATCACGTGTGTGCATTCATCTATTCTCTAGTTAATCTCTAGAACTTGTCTAGGTTCTTTTTTAAAGCTACATTAATGCCTTGGATTTGTAGTATGATAGGGGCATCCATTTCTAAACCCATTGACCCCAAACACAAACCACTCATCATTTACCTTTCTTTACCCCCTTGAGCTATTCACTTTCGTTTCTATTTCATTATACAAATGCTATGTTTGCATCCTTTATCAAATTCTTCCTAGCACTATTTGGATAAAAAAGAGAGAGAAGTACTATTGTATATGCGAAAAGAAAATTGCCATGTGAATAGAAAAATATATATAAAAGAAAAAAAACAAATAAGGCACTATGATAAAATGTGTGAATCAATTTTAGTTGAATGGTGCTAAGTGATCTAACAATTTATTTGGTGCAAGCATAGTATTTTGTTACATTTTCCATTCCATTTAGCCTTTTTCAACAATACAACCCTAAAAAGTCAAATGACAAAACTAGCGGTGGAGATAGTAGAACCTTTACAAGCCTATGGTAGATGCTAGAATAGATGAATGGAGTGAAATTCCCTATGATTTCAAAAATGAGAGAAACGCTTATTCCCTTGAGAGCTCTATCATATTATTCTTTCTTGGTTTTTTATGTGTTCAATTTGATTTCTTTGCATTAAAAATTTCCATGAGCTTTAATTGATTTGGGATTATGGTTATTCAATCTTAATGTAATTGTATTCTTGAATAACTTGATGATTACAACATTGAGCATATTTTTGAAAATATTGGTTCAATTTTGCTCAGGAGTGCAAAAGGCTAAGTGTGGGGGAATTGACAAATTCCTATTTTATTATATATTTTCATATTTTATTTTAGGGTTTTGTCATAATAATTGAGCTTAAAATGTTTCTTTTGTAATTAATCGTGATTAAATGTGTTTAAATGAAATTAAGGTTGAAAAAGGTCAAAAATGTCATATATTTTATGATTTACCTTAATTGATTAATTTTTGGAATCTAAGGTATTGCATTTTGGGTTCATTTTAATTACAGATCGGTTTAGGAGCAATTGCAGAAAAGAACCCAAGATTTTTAAAAAATACAACTTGATGAAGAAAAGATTCAGAGATAATTTCAGAACAGAACCCAAATGTTCTAAGAATCATGTTTGAACCCACAAAGGTTTTCAAGTGTTCAAGCTAATTCCTCTACAAAAACTTCTAAACATTTCATTTAGTCCCTTGGTAAAAATGCATTTGACTAAGGGATCCGAAACAGCGGACCCGACTTGGTCGTTTCGTGCTGAGATGATATTCAGACATGGAGATATATATAGCCGCAACACCTCCGGACCAACTCTTCTTCATCCCTTCACCTTTTTCTTCCTCTTTCTCGCCAACGGCTCATCCACTACCACTGGCCGCCGGCGAGCTCATCATCCCGAGACAGAGGAGAAACAGAGCTGCGAGTAATAGAGCTGAGAGGCGGAGGAGAGAGCTGTGAGTGTTGAGGACGAGAAGCTGGGGGAAGCATAGGGAAAGGAAATCGGAAGTCCACTGCCATCAACCACCATTTACCTTCCTTTAACCTTCCACGTTTGAGCAGCTGGGCGAGAATCAGTGAGAGTTGAGAGTTGGATTCAGGGAAGGTAGCGGCAAGCTCAATCCTCATTCACCACCGCCATTCATCACCTTCATCATTCCCTCACCGCCGACAGCCACCACATCAACCACCATTCTTGCCTCAACTTATATTATTCCGTCAGTCTCCCACTGCCTGAAATCATTCCAGACCATTGCCTCCTCTGTTCAGCCAGTAGCTCTGGCTCCCTGTTGTTCCAAACAGTGGTAATGATGCTTTTTAAGGCTAGTTCCGTGGGTGTTTGTAGCTAAGCTTCTCAATCCCTTGTAGCAAGTGGTTATGGCATGAGCTTGGAGTTTTAATAGGGGAGTTTTTGTTATTTCAATTCTCTATTTCTACATTATATTTGTGATTCCTAAGTTTTAGGATGAATTTTATAATATTGAATTGATTTATTTTAATATATTTGGAGATTTGTTGTGACTTGAACCTTTGTTAGACATTTGACATTAAAGTTAATTAGCTTAATTATCATTTCTTTGTGCTGGTTAGTTAGTCATTGAATTGATTATTTTGTGAATATTTTGTGCTAATTTCAAGGTGGCTTGGATATTGGATCAATGATATCTTGTGTTTGCATTGGTTAATTGAATATAAATTTATCAATTATATTTAGCATTGGGCTTTAACATCATTAATCTTCATTTTTCATATGGGTGACCATTGTTAAATTAAGATTAATGAGAAAATTAAGTGGTAATGCGAGGTGGCTCGGTTATTGGATTAAAAGCTAAATATGATTTTTAAGTTTATTTAATTGCTAGAGTGCTTAATCAACCTAATTTAAAAATATTAATATGCAAAGTGGCTTGGTGTTAATTAATCTAAGTTAGGCCTAGTCTAAGGGGCGGCCCTTAGAGTTATTTGGAACTAGCATGATTAATTCTTCCATAATCATTTTAAGTGAGGATTGCTTGCGCCATTGCTATGAGGGATTGCTTATTCCATCGTTGATCTTCTTGTTTCTTTCATTTCATTAGTTCCACCACCATTCCATCTCATATTTTCAAGAAAAATTCCAAAAAGAAGTAATTTAGGACCATTTTAATTCTATTTGCAAAAGTAGTTTTTCATAGATAAAAGACCAAACCATTTTCTCAATTTGTTAGTCAATTTTGATACCTAGTTTACTTAGGAATCATTTTCATTTTTGGCTCCATAAAGTGAACACAACCCGGATTGTGCTACTATATTGCAGTATTATTCGGTATTTGAACCCCAAGGTGACTAAATGGGAGTTTCAATGACAGTTAATAACCCTCATATATCGAAATTTCTGTAGTAATGAAGAAAGACTTTAGGTTTTTGAGAGGGTATAACTTTTCAACCACTATGTTCAATATATATCTTGAGCTATATACAAATATCTTCTGTTTTATACATATATAGCTAAAAATAAGTTGCACATATAGCTAAAAAAGAATTGCATGCCATGAAACTAAGTTGAATATAGGTCTTTAAATAAATTTCAGGCATCTCTAAACAATAAATTTTATAATGGGCTTTTCCAGCAAATTTTCCATTAAAAAAAGACTTCTTCACCGTACCGTAACTCCACCGGACATTGTTAAACTACAATTAAACATCTTGTCTAAAAAATTGTAAACGTACTGACGTTTGAATTGAATAGATTTAGAGTATTATAGTTTTTAATATGATTTTCTTAAAAATTTAAAATGTAAGAAAAATATAACTAAAAGGAGATTTGGCGTACCGGGGCGAATCCATGTTCGGATTTGGGTCAAAGCTCCAATGCTGCATACTTGTGCCCACACAATTATTAGACTACTAGAGCCTAATTGTGATTTGCACAGCAGATCACCAGAACCAGAAAGATGGTAGGAGAGAAGAGAATTGCCAGAAAACTCAATGGCGGAGTGAATTGCAATTGAGGAGGCACACCCTATTTATAGTGGTTTATGGAGGCTACTAATTAGGAAACGTGTGCACTCCTTCTTGCCCTCCAAGACAGCAATTAATTGATTCTCAATTAATTCCCTAATTATGGTGATTTGTTCCTCATTTAATAAATCCATAATTATTGCTGAATTATTCCCCAATCTGCAATTAATATGCTGATTTTATTCTTATTTGATTAGGCTACTTATATCCTAATCAAATAGTCTGGCCCATCAAGGGCAGTCTTGGACCCGAAGTCCAACATCTCCCATTCGCACTTGATGGGCCTCCCATCGTGCGTGCGTTACTCTTTCTTGTTTCATACTTGGCATCTGCCGTGACCGCGTGGGCAAAAACGTCTTTAAGATTTGGTGCTTATGATACTAGAAATCCTTTATATCGGATTAGCATCCAAGGACACCCTTTATATATAACCGTAAGCCATATATTCATTGCCTCATATGCCCCAAATTCTCCCATACATATTACTCATGGCATATATAATCCCTCTCGAGTTAATATGTTGATTAACTCAGATTGCCTTATACGCACATAGTATCCGTACTTACTAGCTACACATAGAGCTAGTAAGGAGTCGACTACAAATACTAGCACATCTTATGTATCTATGAGTAAATCTTCCTTTTTGACTAAACATCAGTCCATCTTGACTTGGTTGCTTTCCTAGTTTTCACTCGTCTGATTGAATTGAGTGTGATCATGGAGCTTCAGCTAAAGTAGCTGCCACCAAACCAAGCTTTCATGATGCCGCCTAAGTCTTAAGGGCATCGTGGAAGGATTCTTCCTTCCTGGGACTCACACTGTAGTGAACTAGGGATCTTTCACCTACATCCCGTGTTGCAGTTTAACTCTTAAGCAGATGCAGTATGAATTGCATGCTACGATGAGGTGTACGTCGATTTCTTTATCTTTCACCGTACAGATATTAGTTCCAAAATGTACTCAACATTCGAACCTCTAACTTTCTTTTTCACAATATCTCTTTTACAATCTCATTTGTGAAAAAGAGTTCTTTACCTGGCTACAGGTCTATATTCATGCTTCGATCCATTTTTTGTGTATATGCACACATGTAGATCTTATCTCAGTTTAACCGAGGCGACTCAAATGCAAAGATTCTTCCTAACCATCTCATGGTGATCATTTGCTCGTCTTATCCTCCCATGCCCCCACAAAACATGGGAAGATGGTTTTTCGTGTGAGTGAACCAACCTTTTCTGACCTGTACGACATACAAACTTGTATACCTTGTATGTATTTACTCATAACATATATACTATTTCTTTTATCTTCATATAAAAGAACTTCACAACCTTATATTTTATTCACTCCACAAGATTTTCACTAAATGAAAATCAAGCTATGGGCTCATTAAGGGGATCTACCAATATTCTGTCAGTAGAAGGTCATTGAACTGTCACTTTCCCTCTCTGAAAGCATATCTCTTATAGAGATATTAAAAAAGTATGTTTCACCTTGTTGTGATACTTATGATCCTCATCATAAGATATTATTGCTTGGATCCTTCTATCCACCATTCATTCCCAATCTCTCATAAGAATTACTTTAGCCATATAGCACTTTGAATGATGGCAGAACACGCCTTGCGTTCTATTTCCATGAATAACAGGAAAAAATACTTTGTATATTTCCTTACTCCATCACATTTGCCTAGGTCTTGTATTGGAGTATCGTTTCAAAAGGAAAGTTGTTGTCTTGACAACTTAATCCATGGTTATTCTCATAACCCATTTCACAGCAGGACCAAAAACAACTTCCAAGTCTGACAAAAAATATTTGGTCTTATGTACACCAATGTGTACATTCATATTACCAACTATAGTCTCACATGGGACTCTATCCACCTTTTTTATGTTGGATTCCTCATAGGATATGTAACCTCTTTAGGTTATGCCCTTGACTTCAGGGGTGTCCATGGGTTTGTAGTTTGATATCTTAAGATGTTTAAGGATTACACTTGTACATGTCTTAGGTAGAAAAGACTGTATCTTTCTTGTGCAACTCCGTTTATCTTGTCATTCAAGATATTTGTTCAACCTATGACTTTCTCAACTCAGAATTTAAGGATTCTCTGATCCTTTATTCCTTTGACTCCCTTAACACTTGTTTCATATGTCATTTGACAAATGATGACTTCACAAAGAATCATCACTAGACCATTTGGGACTTATGTAGTATTCTTCGATTATTTCAAAGTTGGTGAGGCTTTCACCTTGTGAAAACCTCATATACTACTATTTGGGTGATTGCTTCTACGAAGCCCTTAAGCTGCTTCATGTAGAGTTCATCATCCAATTTCTAAAATTCCAAATTGGAAGGTGGTCTTTACATCATCTTGATGCGATTTCAAGACTAAGTTTGCTGTCATAGCCAAAGTTCAGAGTTAAAAAGCACAACAGACAACCTTCCATTGTATTACCCCCTAGCCACTAAGTGTTTTAGGTTCTACATGCCCCCAACAGATTTAAGAACCTACTTATTCCCAATCGCCTCTTGGCTAGGTGACAAATTACCCAAACACGTATTTGGCTTAAAAAGAATCCAAATCCTCCTGTATGACACTTTGCAATTCATCTTAGCAGGTCCTTCTAGTGTCTTTCAGACACTTATAGGTAGTTATCATCACCTTCTAAATGATGAAGAGAGCATTCAATCCATTAGGGAATCCATCCCTTATAGTCATTCGTTAGATGACAATTTGCTCCGAGGTTGATTTCATAGGATTCTTTTCCTATGTATGAGTGAGGTAATTCTCTCGTAACTTACCTCTTACCTCTTTCATTGTGAAAATGGTCTCAATCCTTCCACTCTGATCAGTGAACTTAGGAACACTTGGTTATTCCTTGTCATTTGTAAATCTCTTAAAGAGATTTATGGTGATTAATGCTCATTTCCTGCTAGGAAATTTAGGTTTTATGAACGTTGTGTCCCACGGTTTGCTCTCAGTCACTGAACCGTCATCATTTTCACTAATGAAGATGTGTCATGTATAATTCTCATGTCATCTCACAAAGAGATACCTTGTATACCTTAGCCCTAATCTTCCTTACTTATAAGAAGAATTGTGAATATAAAGTTGATGACCCTTATGGTCTTAACGAGCTTGGCTCTGGTCAAAGGCCCATCCACGATTCATAGGGTAAGGTCGTGACTGACATAGACAGCATTTGGTTAAGTGTGAATATAATAACTGTGAGTCCACCTATCAACATATGGCTGATAGCCTCATTGATGTCATTATATTCACAACCAAATCAAGGAGAGGTCTATCTCTCCATTTCAACAATTCTATTATGTTGAAGGGCTCTAGATATTGATAGTTGCCTAACAATGCCTTTCTTGTACACAAAACTGTTTAAACTAATCACATGGGTGTCCTAAACCCTTGTTAGTTCGAAAGGTCTTATTCTTTCAGTTTACTGATTCCTGACTAGTTTAGCCATTATCTAACAGCTTCACACTTGCTAAAAATCAAGTAAACATTACTGTATTTCGAGTAAACATCCACAACGTTAACAAAACACCAAGCTTTGTGTCTTGCCCTCACGTTCACTGGTTCACTAACGTCATATTTTGCCAATTGTAGTGGATTTTCTCAAAAAAAAAATGTTTCTTTGTCTTTCTTGCCTGGTAGAATAAGTTCTCAACTTATTCATAAGGGTATTAACCCTTTAGCACACATTTAGTAAATACTCTTTTGCTAGTTTGATCATTCCCTTTGATTAATGTGTACATGTGGCAAGAAATAGAATCTTTTTTCCCTAGAAAGAAACATCAAAATCCAATGAAGGATTTGAGAATCATAGTCCCATTGATCCTTTACTAAAGTGATAGCAAAGATGTGATTTGTCAGTTGCAATTTCATGGAGTGAATCAAGGTGGTTTATCAGTACAGAGTTAACGTGCAAGTTCTAATCCCTTGATTCTATCTCTTTGTTGCTTTGCATTTGACATAAAGCCATATACTTCTCTGAAATATCCACAACTCATGTGAATTGCTACTTTTACAACCCTTAAGGATTATGAATGTAGCTTTTCATCTTTGTAGTAACCATTTGACCTCCTCTAGATCAAGTTTACCTCATAGGTTTCTTGCCCTTGGGCTTAGAGGATGAATCCTCCCACTTTTTAGCTAAGTTCGTCTGATTGATGGATCTTAAATCCTTCAGTCTTTCACACTCAAGTTCAATGTGGTGAATCACATTATTGAAGGTTACAATATGCATATCAGAGGCAATCTTTACTTTCATATATGCCCACTCACTGGAAGACATGGCTCACTCCCACTCACTGGGAGACATAGCTTCCTCCCACTCGCTAGGAGATGTCTTATCACAACATACACTTGTTGTCTGTTAGAAAGAACTTGGCATTTAGTTTGTCTCAACTTCTTAGTTTGACATCTGCCTCAAGTGTTGCCTAAACAACATGTTAGGACTTAGTACATTATGTTAAAACTTAACTTAGTTTTAACTTTATTGAAGAAGATAACCTATGTCACTATCTTCCATCACTAGCCACACAGCTTGGATAAGGTTACATTGCTCATACCAACATAAGTTTAAGCAATGTTGTTCTTTCTATACTTGATAGCATAAACCTTTTGTATCCTTCAGTTGCGTCAACCTTTAAATGCTGAAGACTAGTTGGTAAGATGTCCCTGACATCTCATTCTTCTTGAATGAAAGAGATTTTAGAGTTTTTAACTCCACAGATATCTCTATTGAGCTTGTCTTCATAAGCTCAGTCAAATAGACTTGGTCATAATTGGTCACTTAGACAATTATGGTATACAAATCATATTTGTTCAAGTTAGACAAAGGATAATTAGATAATAAGTTCACTAGTTTCATGTTCAGGAGACAACTATGTTGACTCCCATCCCAATCATGCTAGTTAGCTCATCACCCTTTTAACCATAGTCTTCCTTGAACATATTCCCTTTGGATTTCTAGACGCATTATAGAAACTCCAACTCAATCAAAAGCAGTTATATCAACAAGATAATAACACAATATCATCTGATCAGCATAAACGTTCAAGGAAATAGGAAGAGAACATACTTAATTCAATTCCAAAAAAAACAGAGAATTTAATCATAAATTCAGTGGAAAAACAAGAACTTTCAAAAGTTTAAGCCTCATATTGTTGTCTCTTAACTATGTTCTCCTTCTCATAGGCCCTTCTGACCATATTCACTTATTTAGCGTCTAGCTACAATGTCCAACTCCTCTTTGTCATGTTGACATCCACTTACTTGGATATAATTGCAGCATACCTCCCATTTGATGAGATGATTCTAACATCTCTATTTGTCTTATCCTTTGTCACAACATTTGTGATAAAGGATTGACTTTTAGAAGTCATTGCTTCAATCCAAGTGGATCAATGTGGTTAGAAGCATGGGAAGACTTATTATTATTCAATAATTATTGAATAATTTTAAGTTGCTGCAATTTTTTAGGTTTTTATCTCTAAAAGTTTGAGTCAAGGTTGGATAGCATTTTATATTCAAAAACTCATTTGAATAATCCCTTACTTTTAAAGAATCTTGCAACATTAACCTTATGTTGTAGCTGAAATACTCTTAATAAGTAAGTCAACCTATCCCAAAAATAATAGAGTCCACAAAGACTCAATTTCAATATTTTTTGGAATCTCTAGGTGCATACAAGCACCTTTTTGACTCAAAACAGATCCAAACGTGCTTCAAATATATGCAAATTATATATCAAATTGAAGCTCTCGAATTTAGGGATTTTTAGGAACTAACCACGTCTCAATCGGAGGTCCAACACGCCATCACCCACCCCTAGAACGTCTTTGGATCAAAAAATCCTGAAAAATTGGAAAATTCTAGCGTTGGCTACTCTCGGTGGTGGCGCGTGACGTACGCGCGCCGCCTTGCGACCGTTCGCCAGTGACATGCGCCGGTGACTGTCCTCTCTCCGACGGTGCTTGCCACGTGTCAAACGGAACACCCAGTGGGCCCCACGCGCCTCTGTCAAAAAACATTTTTTTGGTCAGTGCTAACCGTTGACCAGTCAACGTTGACCATTGACCAGTCAACGCTGACTGGCCAACCTTGACATGTCACTGCTGACGTGCCTCAGTCAACGTGGCTGGTCAACGGATGACGTTGCCTTCGTAGACCGATGCTGACGGGGCTCTTGACGCTGACGTGGCAACCTCTTATTGGCGCCACGTTGCATTGGTTGACCGATGATGTGGCGTTGATTGCTACGTCATCATCTTCAACCTTCAGCCGGGTCAACCCGACCCGGTTGGAGGTCCGGCGGGTCATCGCGACCTGCCAATTTCGAGAGGCCATATCTCCCTCGTTTTAGCTCTGTTTTTCACGTTCTTGGTGTTGTTGGAATCGTAGTTTAGTTAACTACAAATCCATGGCATTTATTTGATCTTAAAACCTCTGTTTTGTTGATCAAATCAGGAGTGAAGTGGCGGCGGCAACTAACGACCCACGAACTTCTTTCCTTTGTTTCTCCCTCATCCGAATTCCGTTTGATGCGTTTTAAGCATCGTTGGAATTGTCTCTTCGAGATCTACACATCATGGCTTCTTTTGGGGCAAAAACACTCAGTTTCGAACACCCCATTTTTCTCGACATTGACGGAACTGCGTATTTCGACCAGGATGTGTGTCCTTTGAAGGGTTAAGTCTTTCGTTTTTAGTTCCACATAAGTTCCAAAAACTCAACTCTAATCAAATCGAATATATGAAGTGGAGAAGAAGAAGAAAATTTGTACCATAAAATATATATACACATGCGCATATATATATAATAGTCAGAGGAGCAGAGCGTGCAAATGTAAAGCTGAAAGCATACATGTATACATTCATATTTTTGAAAAAAAACAAGAACATTATTTTGGGCATTCAAAATGACTTTCAAAAATAGCACTGGGAGTCACAATGAAAAGAGAGATGCTTCATGGGTTCAAAGCTTGCATGTTCATGTATGAACAGAATTATGTACGCAGTAGAATATTCGCATGGCCATGTAGCATTCAGAAAACACACATATGCGCACATATTAACACATATATAATAGCACAGCGGAATTAGAATATTATGGAGATATAAACAAATTATATCATACTGTTATTCACATAGAATAAATCATAACCTCAAGGATCAAATTGCTCTGATGTCAATGTAAGTAAAATATAACTAAAAGGAGATTTGGCGTACCGGGGTGAATCTATGTTTAGATCCGGGTCAAAGATCCAATGCTCCATACTTGTGCCCACACAGTTATTAGATTACTAGAGCCTAATTGTGATGTGCACAGCAGATCACCAGAACCAGAAAGATGGTAGGAGAGAAGAGAATTGCCAGAAAACTCAATGGCGGGGTGAATTGCAATTGAGGAGGCACACCCTATTTATAGTGGTTTATAGAGGTCACTAATTAGGAAACATGTGCACTCCTTCTTGCCCTCCAAGACAGCAATTAATTGATTCTCAATTAATTCCCTAATTATGGTGATTTGTTCCTCATTTAACAAATCCATAATTATTACTGAATTATTCCCCAATCTGCAATAATATACTGATTTTATTCTTATTTGATTAGGCTAATTATATCCTAACCTCAGAATGAGACTGAATCGTCTTTAAATAGACGGGCGAGGACACTGTTTAGGGTGACTAGTAACCGGCCAGTGACCTATACTATTTGCATAGTTCCGGTGAACTGTTGACCGATGACTTGTTACATTTAAACAGTTTCGGTTGGTACTATTTGCACAATACTACCGACACAACAGTGTTACTGCCTAGATCTAAGTATTACATCCCTACTTCACTGTCTGACTCTGATACCAAGACGGGGGAGGGGCCCCGAAGGCGGATCTAACTAAAGAAAGGGAAGAGCATGTGAAGAGGGAAGAAGACGGATTTCTTAAGGCAAAATCACAAACATAATTAAAGTATTAAATGATGCATGCAGAGGGGATGCTCTGTAATGTTCACTGAGATTGCGAATGAAATTAATTGGTGACGGTAGAACCTGCCAGTGATTAACTCATTAAATCTGCTAATCTCGGGTCATCAGAGGAGGGAAGGATATGATGCAAAGAAAAGTAGAAGGAACTGATTAATTTTATTGAAAACAAAGCATAAGCACTTACAAAAGGAGAAAGGGAAAGAGGGAAGAAAACTCGCCGGAGGGAGGAGAGGGAGGAGACTCATCGGAGGAGTTCAGAACTTCTTTCTCTAAGTGCCTAACCGAACCTGCCTCAGAATGAGACTGAATCATCTTTAAATAGACGAGCGAGGACACTGTTTAGGGTGACTGGTAACCGGCTAGTGACCTATACTATTTGCACAGTTTCGGTGAACAGTTGATCGGTGACTTGTTACTGTTTAAATAGTTCTGGTTGGTATTATTTGCACAGTACTGCGGACACTATAGTGTTACTGTTTGACATGTGGTGTTACAATACTATACGGTGAAAGCTACTGTGTGTACTACGGTGTATAGTGCTACAGTGCTTTCGTAATGTTACATAGAAAACCTAAAAATAATTCTAAGTCTTCGAGAGTTTAATCTTCACTCAAATTTACAACAAACTCTTCTTCATCATCCTCTTGAATGTTTGAGGCTGCTGAAGAGACTGGTTGGCTGGTTGAAGCCGTTTGGTCTTGTTGTTGTTGTAGAACTTGTAGCATTGAGCTGAGTTGACTGATAAGATTAGCCTTATCTGTGGTTCCAGCTAAGATAGACGTAATCCTTGATTTTTGATTCAGGAATTTGCTTTGTTCCGTCATACAAATATGCTGAGGATTTTCTTTGAACCATTTATCAACTGCTCTACTGTCAATTCTGCAGATGTCAAATTTGGCCCACCATCTTACCAAGAGAAGTCTTTGTAGAGTTGGTAAGAGGGTAGATCCTTGGTTTGTTCTAGAAAATCTGTAACTCCAGGCAAAAACCCAAGATACAAAATAATTTTGAAAAATAGTGAAGATCAATTGGGAAAGGATCCTCACCAATGTTGAATTTTTGTTTAAATAATTCAAAGGCTTGTACAACCTTTAGGGGTAATATCTCTAGTACTGGACCAAAGAATCCCCACCAGTGAATAAACCATTGAGGAAAATCATACTCATTTTTTGTTTTGAAGTAGATAAACCAAGTATGTGTAAAAAGTTCATTTTGATCCCAAAAGACATTGGACCATGTATCAATATAATCCCAGTAAGTATATCCTTTGGGTTCGTAGTCAATTTCCCAAAATTTTGGTTTAAATAAATTTTGTCACCACTGGGAAGGGGTGAGAACTTTTAAAATCTGGAGAGAGGAATGAGTAATCATTGGTCCAGTTCTTTTGTCCGTTTTTCGTTCAATTTTAATGGACCCAGTATAAACCAGTATTATCTCATACCATTCTCGATTTTTGACAAATCAGAAGGCCAGAAATGAAATCCCAGAGGAAAGATATTCAAGGCTACCTGATTTGGATTTTGGTGAAAGAACTCTGGTTCCACCTGCAGAATGTGTTTTGCATAAGCCTCTTTATGGAAATAAGGCGTATGCGTGCTGGCTTGTGTTTGGAGTTGACTGACAATTGCTTTGGATGAAGAAGCTGCAGTTGTCAGTTGTTTTTGAGTTGGAGGAGTAGAGGGTCTTGGCCAAACTTGTAGACTTTGGGGTGCTTGGTTTAACCTGTCATACTCTTGTTTAGTCATTGGGGAAAATGGTACAAGGGCTGCGTTTTTCCCTTGTTTCACTACCTGTTCCCATGTTTGGTTTGGAAGTTTCCTCTGGGCATATGCCTGTTCATAAGATTTTAAAATCTCATTTGTAGAGGTTGCTTCTGTTTGATGTTTCTGGATCGATGACCTAGATGGAGTATATGACTCTATTTAAGACTGCTTCTACTGCTAGGATCCTTGTGTTTGGGATCCATATTGTTGTAGAATTTGTTGCATAATCACCTCCAGACTTACGCTAGAGACTGTTTGATTTTGAGCATCTTGCATGACACTCGGGAGTTTATTAAGTCAGATTTTCAGACTAAAAGATCTGATTTATTAAGAAAGGTTAATCAATAAATTAGCCAACTTCAAACTACGACTGTCCCAGACATACCCCAAACGTCATCAACCAAATCAAAAGACGTCATGACTTTTGAAAAAGATTCCCAAATTGGAGATACAGACTCTAACCCTTCTGAGTCGCAACTCCAGATCAACCATCAACACTGGAAAAAGCCTTCAAAACTCTATTACCATAGAGCTAGCCCTCCAGACATTCTGGTTAAAGAACGAATAAACCAAAACTTTAAGTCCTTTAACGCTGACAAAATCTATGAATGGAACATAGATGGTCAAAGTGAGTCAAACATTCTCCAAACTCTCCAACAAATGTCCATGGTAAGTACCGCATACCAAACTCAACATGATTATTCAGATGAGATGATTACCAATCTTATAGTTTCTGAGTTTACTGGACAACTCAAAGGTTGGTGGGATAATTATCTTTCTTCTGAAGATAAACATACCATCTTTACATCTATTAAAACTGAATATGATGGAACACCCATTACCTCAAATGACCAACCCATTCCAGATTCAGTAAACACTCTTCTTTTTACAATTATTAAACATTTTGTTGGAGATCCATCTATCTGGAAAGATAGGTCGGCTGAACTTCTTTCAAATCTTAAATGCAGTACCTTATCTGATTTCAGATGGTATAGAGATACTTTTTTTACTAGAGTACTCACTAGAGATGATGCTCATCAGCCATTTTGGAAAGAAAAATTCCTAGCTGGATTACCTAAGTCGTTAGGTGATAAAGTTAGAGAAAAATTTAGAAACCAAAATGATGGCAACATCCATTATGAGCATTTGACGTATGGTCAATTAATCTCTTATGTCCAAAGAACTGCTCTTAAAATTTGTTAGGATGATAAAATCCAACGTCAACTTAAAAAAGAAAAAGATACAAGCAGGAAAGAATTGGGAACCTTTTGTGAACAATTTGGCTTTCCTCCTTGTAAGCAATCTAAACCTCACTGCAAGCCTTACTACAAAAAGAAAAAACATATCTACTAAAGATGTAAGCCTAATACACCTCCTCGTAGACTTGAAAAGGAATTTCGCTCTAAACCAAAAGTTGATTTTCCTAAACAAACAAAAGTTACTTGTTTTAAATGTGGTAAACCAGGTCACATTTCCAAATATTGTCATTTGACTCGAAAATTGAAGAAGATTAAGAGTATTGAAGAACCTCTTCTAGAACAAATAAACAATCTTTTGATTGAAACTTCTGAATCTGAATCTGAAAGTAGTTCTTCTGAGGATCTTAACCAAATTCAAAATGAAGATCTTCCAGAAAACTCTTCTTCAGAAATTAATGTTATCATGAGGGAACATGATTTACTTCTTGATATCATTACTAAACTCCCAGATTCTGATAGAGGAGAGTATTTGTTCAAACTGAGAGAAATTCTTAATCAAACTCTGACTTCTTCAAACTCTAAACCTCCTATTCTTTTCAACAAATATGATTTAACAAATGTTTTAAACAAGTTTAAACATTCTGTCAAACCTACAACCCTCCAAGACCTTCAGTACGAGGTAAATAACCTTCAAACTAAAATCAGTCTTATTAAACTTTAACAAGACACCATGCAACTGCTATATCCCAAATACAGGATATTCAACTTGCAACTCAAACTGAAGGTAAACTAAAAATATCATCCGATCAAGAAGACAATAATCTTTCTGCACCATTTTTAAACTTGATTTCAAAAATATCAATCCAAAAGTTTTATGTTCAAGCCAAGATTATTATTAATAATGATTTTGTCTTGGACCAAACTGTTCTGTTTGACACAGGAGCTGATTCTAATTGTTTTAAAGAGGGAATCATTCCTACAAAATATTTCGAGAAAACAACCGAAAGGTGTAATGGCGTCAATGGCTCACGATTAGATGTCAGATACAAAGTTTCAAACGTTGTTATTGAAAATGAAGGTTTAAAGATTCAAACCCCATTTATATTAGTTAAAGATATGGGAACCCAGATTATTCTTGGGGCGCCATTTGCAAGGCTATTATTCCCATATATGACTGATGAAAATGGAATTTCAAAAGAACATCAGGGTAAAACCATCTTATTTCCTTTTACTCAAAAGCCCAGAGTTAAGGAATTAAATCTTCTTTCTTCAAAACAACAACAAGTTAATTTTTTGAAGGAAGATATCTCTTTTAAACATATAGAAGCTTACCTATGTCAAGCACAAATTAAACAACAAATTCAAACTTGTCTTGCGAAAATCCATCAAACTATTTGCTCGGACTTACCAAATGCATTTTGGGATCGCAAAAAACATGTTGTTGACTTGCCTTATGAAACAGGTTTTTATGAAAAACAAATACCAACTAAGGCACGACCAATTCAAATGACTGCAGAACTTCTTGAAACCTGTAAAAAGGAAATTCAAGAATTTCTGAACAAAAAATTGATTCGCAAATCTAGAAGCCCTTGGTCTTGTGCTGCTTTTTATGTAAATAAAAATGCAGAAATAGAGTGTGGAGCTCCTAGACTTGTAATCAATTACAAACCTTTGAACTAAGTGTTACAATGCTAAGTGTTACAATGGATTAGGTATCCAATTCCAAACAAATCTGATCTACTTAAACGTTTGTATTCTGCAAAAGTCTTTTCAAAGTTCGACATGAAATCTAGATTTTGGCAGATTCAAATTTCTGAAAAAGATAGGTATATAACTGCTTTTACTGTGCCTTTTGGTCAGTATAAGTGGAATGTTATGCCTTTTGGTTTAAAAAATGCTCCTTCTGAATTCCAGAGAATCATGAATGAAATCTTTAATGACTATAGCCAATTCATCATTTTATACATTGATGATGTTTTGATCTATTCTCATTCTATTGAACAACATTTCAAACATGTTAATCATTTTATTAAAATTGCAGAAACAAATGGTTTAGTAGTTTCTAAGCCTAAAATTAGTCTTTTTCAAACTAAAGTTAGGTTTCTTGGTCATTGGATTTACCAAGGGTCCATAACGCCAATTGAACATGCAATTTAATTTGCAGATAAATTTCCCGATCAAATCATTGACAAAACACAATTTCAACGATTTTTGGGATGTTTAAACTATGTTGCTGAGTTTATTCCTCATCTTAGCAATTTCATTAAACCGCTACACCAGTGTCTTAAAACGAATCCTCCTCCATGGATGGATATTCATTCAAATGTTGTCAAGCAGATTAAACTCCAGGTTAAGGAACTTCCTTGTCTTAGCCTTCCTGATCCTTCTGCTTACAAAATTGTTGAAACTGATGCCTCTAACATTGGTTATGGTGGCATTCTTAAACAATGTTTAGACGGAAAAGAAAAAATTGTCTCTTTCACATCTGAACATTGGAATATTGCACAGCAGAATTATTCCACCATTAAAAAAGAAATTTTGGCAATCGTTTTATGCATTTCCAAATTTCAATATGATCTTTTAAACCAAAGGTTTTTAGTTCGTATTGATTGTAAATCAGCAAAAGACGTTTTGCAAAAAGATGTTAAAAACCTTGCATCAAAACAAATTTTTGCCAGGTGGCAAGCAATTCTAAGTGTTTTTTATTTTGACATTGAATTTATCAAAGGCACTTCAAACTCCTTACCAGATTTTCTTACCCGTGAGTTTCTTCAGGGTAGGTAGTGAGTGAACCAACAAAATGCCCAGAAATAAAAAAGAACCTGATGATAAACAAAAGAGTGATAAACTCCCAAGTGTCATGCAAGATGCTCAAAATCAAACAGTCTCTAGCGCAAGTCTGGAGGTGATTATGCAACAAATTCTACAACAATATGGATCTCAAACACAAGGATCCCAGCAGCAGAAGCAGTCTCAAATAGAGTCATCTACTCCATCTGGGTCATCGATCCAGAAACCTTAAACAGAAGCAACCTCTACAAATGAGATTTTAAAATCTTATGAACAGGCATATGCCCAGAGGAAACTTCCAAACCAAACATTGGAACAGGTAGTGAAACAAGGGAAAAACGCAACCCTTGTACCATTTTCCCCAATGACTAAACAAGAGTATGACAGGTTAAACCAAGCACCCCAAAGTCTACAAGTTTGGCCAAGACCCTCTACTCCTCCAACTCAAAAACAACTGACAACTGCAGCTTCTTCATCTAAAGCAATTGTCAATCAACTCCAAACACAAGCCAGCATGCATACGCCTTATTTCCATAAAGAGGCTTATGCAAAACATATTCTCCAGGTGGAACTAGAGTTCTTTCACCAAAATCCAAATCAGGTAGCCTTGAATATCTTTCCTCTGGGATTTCATTTCAGGCCTTCTGATTTGTCAAAAACTCGAGAATGGTATGAGATAATACTGGTTCATACTGGGTCCATTACAATTGAACGAAAAACGGACAAAAGAACTGGACCAATGATTACTCATTCCTTTCTCCAGATTTTAAAAGTTCTCACCCCTTCCCAGTGGGGACAAAATTTATTTAAACCAAAATTTTGGGAAATTGACTACGAACCCAAAGAATATACTTACTGGGATTATGTTGATGCATGGTCCAATGTCTTTTGGGATCAAAATGAACTTTTTACACATACTTGGTTTATCTACTTCAAAACAAAAAATGAGTATGATTTTCCTCAATGGTTTGTTCATTGGTGGGGATTCTTTGGTCCAGTACTAGAGATATTACCCCTAAAGGTTGTACAAGCCTTTGAATTATTTAAACAAAAATTCAATATTGGTGAGGATCCTTTCCCAATTGATCTTCACTATTTTTCAAAATTATCTGTATCTTGGGTCTTTGCCTGGAGTTACAGATTTTCTAGAACAAACCAAGGATCTACCCTCTTACCAACTCTACAAAGACTTCCCTTGGTAAGATGGTGGGCCAAATTTGACATCAGCAGAATTGACAGTAGAGCAGTTGATAAATGGTTCAAAGAAAATCCTCAGCATATTTGTATGACGGAACAAAGCAAATTCCTGAATCAAAAATCAAGGATTACGTCTATCTTAGCTGGAACCACAGATAAGGCTAATCTTATCAGTCAACTCAGCTCAATGCTACAAGTTCTACAACAACAACAAGACCAAACGGCTTCGACCAGCCAACCAGTCTCTTCAGCAGCCTCAGACAATCAAGAGGATGATGAAGAAGAGTTTGTTGTAGATTTGAGTGAAGATTAAACTCTCGAAGACATAGAATTATTTTTAGGTTTTCTATGTAAACATACGAAAGCACTGTAGCACTATACACCATAGTACACACAGTAGCTTTCACCGTATAGTACTGTAACACCACATGTCAAACAGTAACACTGTAGTGTCGGCAGTACTGTGCAAATAGTACCAACCGGAACTGTTTAAACAGTAACAAGTCACCGGTCAACTGTTCACCGGAACTGTGCAAATAGCATAGGTCACTAGCCGGTTACCAGTCACCCTAAACAGTGTCCTCGCCCGTCTATTTAAAGACGATTCAGTCTCATTCTGAGGCAGGTTCGGTTAGACACTTAGAGAGAGAACTAGAGAGAGAAGTTCTAAACTCCTCCGACGAGTCTCCTCCCTCTCCTCCCTCCGGCGAGTTTTCTTCCCTCTTCCCCTTTCTCCTTTTGTAAGTGCTTATGCTTTCTTTTCAATAAAATTAATCAGTTCCTTCTACTTTTTTTTGCATCATATCCTTCCCTCCTCTGATGACCCGGGATTAGCAGATTTAATGAGTTAATCACTGGCAGGTTCTACCGCCACCGATTAATTTCATTCGCAATCTCAGTGGACATTACAGAGCATCCCCTCTGCATGCATCATTTAATACTTTAATTATGTTTGTGATTTTGCCTTAAGAAGTCCGTCTTCTTCCCTCTTCACATGCTCCTCCCTTTCTTTAGTTAGATCCGCCTTCGGGGCCCCTCTCCCGTCTTGGTATCAGAGCCAAGTAACCTAATCAAATAGTCCGACTCATCAAGGGTGGACTTGGATCCAAAGTCCAACATAAAATGTAAAAGGGAAAGAAACAATTAATTGATCTATTTTTAAAGAAAAAAATTATCTCTTCAAGAGTTTATTATTCTTCCTATACTTTGGAGAATGATATATTAGGCAGGGATGGGGGACCGTATCGCAGTCTAGTGCTGAACGGAATCTACTTGTGTATGTACAATATTTATTTATTGCATTGAAATGTGTAATTTGCTAATAGTTTTATATATTATATATTATCTTTATAGTTCATACATTGTAATTACCGGTAGCTGGGTATTTTATAAAGATACTTACAATGTACATCAATATATCATTATAAACTTTATGACAAAAAGAATTGCTGATAGCCATATTATAACTATAAATAAATTATGTGGTTCATTACGCACTTCGTTTTTCTATGGTATAAGAAGTATTAAAAATGCCAAAAATGGTACAACTAGTTATATATATATATATATATTTAGGAAGGGGAAATAATTCTACAAAAGAGTTTATATTTTTTATGTAGCAGGGAGAATATAACAAACATATAAAAATAAACATAGGTCTAAGTACATGGCACAAAATTTAGATAAACCCTTTGACCAAAATGGGTGTTCGGCTGTTGAGCAAAAGAGAGAGACAATTGAATCCTCATCAAGAGTGATAAACACTCAAATTAAATTCATAATTTGAACTATCTAGATTTAAAATTTTCAAACGACACTTTTCAAATAAAAAATTCATTTTTTTTTAAAAAAATGATGGTTAAGATATTATCGTTATTGTAGGTTATATATCCATTAAAAATATTTTTAAAAAAAATAAATAAAATAATATCAAATTTTGGGTGCTTATCACATAGAGAATGAGTTAGACAATGCTATTTTTTGAGTCCGACAATAAAATCCGTATTATGTGTCTTAACAAAGAGGATTTGACTACAGAGTGGAGATGTGACATGGTACTGGAATAGATCCCAGCTGTTTCAAGGAAAAGAAGTTAGGAAACCATTATTGTGTATGGATTTTCATATCAGTGGCAAACTTGACAACTGACTGGGTTACTGAAACGTCGTTAGATGGTTCAATGCCCTCTCCAAGTTTTGTTTTTAGGGTTTAAGTATTGGCTCTCTCTCTTTTTTTTTGGGTCAACAAGTATTGGCTCTCTTTTAATGGGGAATAGTATTACGTACTGTATCATTTTCAGAAATCGTCTCCCACACAAACATGATCTATCCACTCTGTTTCTTTTATTTTCTATTTCAATTTGATTTTATTCTAATTTTATTTTAATGTTAAAATTTTTCACTTATTGCAGGATAATATAACGTAACTCGTATTGAAGATATTAGTAATTGCGACAAAAGTGTAGAAGACAATTTTTTTACCCAAAAAAAAAAAGTGTGTAGAAGCTAACGAAGCTAATTAAACAGCCTGAAAATATGCGTCAGAATTATTTTTTTATATAAAAATAATTTTTGACAAATATAATTTTTTAAATAATTATTATGCTAAAAAGGGTATTTTGGTCAAATATAATAATGTTGGTTTTGAAGAATCCAGAGGTGAGATATAGGACTATATTTTGAGTAACTCTTGGATCATAAACATTTTTGTCACTGGATTTTTTGGCTAGTGAGGATCAATAAAAAAAACAAGTTCCTCTCGAGAAATCAATTCACCCTAAGTATTGCTTTTCTTATATATCTAAATGTTTTATAGGTTCTCTTGTTTGAAGTTTAAATCCTGGTCTTGTAAGCTGTAACATCCGAAACGAAGCCTCCTCTCTCCTTTTATTGTGTTAATAAATGCTTCTTGTAACTCCCTGCTAATTCCACATATAGACCAGCATTACATTCCAGGAAATACTTTTATTGCCATATGATTTTAACCTTTTTTGGTGTGACAATTTCTTATAAATACTTTTGCCTTTCTTTTACTTCTTCAGTATGATCTCTTACGGTATAAAATATGTAAAACATTTCTTATTTAATAATACCTTCATTATTAAATATAAGATGTAGTTCAGGGCCAAAAAAAAAAAAGAAAAAAAGATGTAGTTGGAAAGTGAATTTTTGTCTAAATATAAGACATTTTTCATTTTATCTCTTATATTTATCATTTTTTCAAATTAATTTATCTGACTTATAAACTGATATATAATCTAATAATGCACTGAAGTATTTCGAAGAGGTCATATCACATATCTATAATTAAATACGCCCTCCAGTTTTATTTATAAGAGTTCAATAACTGAATTACATGTTTAAGAAAGCAGTTAAAATTGGTTAAAAATAATAAGTATGTCTTAAGTAAACTTTTTTTCTAAGCACACCTTTATTTATAAATGGCAATTAAGAAAGAGAAATAGAGTACATATAAATATCATTAGCCCTTTAATTAATACAATATATATAATTAATGAGGGGCATAAATGATAAAACACTCATTAAATATTGAGACAATTTTTATCAGACTCATATAAAAAGAATCAAGATAATTCAAATTTTAGGTTCTTATAAAAAGAGCATAAGAAAATAATTTATTTAGTTTTTTAATCTTATTAAATTAAATAGAGATGTCTCATATTTTGAACTAGAGGTATTATCATTTTGTCTTGTATAAATAAAGTAAATTATTTTAATGAGATTAAAAAACTAAATAAAGTGAAACTCTTATGTCAATTATCAGTGCCATGCTGGTTGGTTGCGCACCAACATCGTCACGGGAAAATGAATCAAAAAGTGAAACTCTTATCAATTAAAAAAAATAAAAAATACAATTGGAAAATGAATCAGTCAGTTGGGCCCACCGTCGATTCCTAACTTGAGAAAATCTGTTTTTTTTTTTTTTTGGCATCATAAGTTGAGAAAATGGGTAAACAGTACTTTTGGTCCCTTAAGTTTGGGGCAATTTTGGTTTTGGTCCCCGGAGTTTAAAAGCTATAGTTTTGATCCCTCAACTTTGGACCGTTTTAAAAAGTTGGTCCCTCAACTTTCAGAAGGACTTGCTGGGCCCTCTGACGGCGTTAAATCATCCCAGGTGGCACTAACGGTGTTAAAATTGACTATGTGGCATGCTGAGTAGATCGCTGATGTGGCAAGTTTTATATATGTGGGCTGAATTTAAAAACGAAACAGAAAACCTGATAGCAAAAAATGAAGCAACAGAACAAAAACCCAACCCAAGAGGACTCACGCTTTAGGAAGAAGTGGAAAAGGGTGAATGAATCCACTGTTTCGACGAGCAAAATCGGCGATGTTAGGTCATATCCGAGCGACGGTGATTTTGCCGATGAAGTCTGAGAGGAGCGACTAGCTTCGAATAGTCCAGGCATTATCCGAATAGTCAGTGTGATTTTAAACTCGGTTTCTAAATATGTTATCGGATAGTAGGATAACTATTCGAATAGTAAGGACACTATTCGATTAGTATGATGATTATCCGAATAAGCTTTTGATGAATTTCAACATCGAATAATCACAAGACTTATCAGGATAGTAAGGAGATTATCAGAATAATATTTGACATATTTCAAAGAGGACTATTCGAATAGTAATGGAACTATCAGAATAGTCTCAGTGCAAAAAATCAAATATTATTCGAATAATGAAGTTACTATTCGAATAGTCCATAACTGAAAAAGGGTGATTTTATTCGAATAGAAGAAGTGCTATTCGAATAACCCAGCAGACTTTGTTTCTTTCAGTATGGGCGATGTTCAGTATTTTGATCATATCTCCCAAACCACAACTCGGATTGAGGTGAAACCAGTGGCATATGAAACTAGACTTCCATTGCGTCATTTTGACATCAAGATCACATTAAAAGGAGTTCAGATGTGAGAGATATGATCTGTTGAAGTTGATACATGAATCAGCGCCATATTCCTGGACAGCTTTGGTATTTTGGACATAACTCCCAAACTATACATCGGATTGAGACGAAACCAGTGTCATATGAAAATAGACTCAAAGAAATTTCCATGGATAGTTAATTTGGAATATTTGAAGTTATATCCTAAGAGCTATGCCTTCTGGAAGTTGCTACTCATGATTTCAAAGATTGTCTAAGAACAGTAGATACTCTTTGGATCATAACTTTCTATATACAATGAGTTTGGAGCTGATTCTTGTTGCATTGAAATGTAGACGATGAGAGCTTTCCGATGATATATAATTTATCATGGATTTAATCCAAAGAGTGACGCCCTCAGAAGTTTATTCAAATATAGAGGTTGCAGTATACGTTTGTGAAGATTCATTATCAAATGTGCACTATTCGAATAGAGCAAGTACTATTCGAATAATATCATATATTTTGTGTGAAAGACTATTCGAATAACGGTTGGAATATTCAAATATGAAAGTTCATTATGAAGAATATTATTCGAATACAAATGACACTATTCGAATAATATCATTTGTTTTACAAGGCAGCTATTCGAATAAGGAATTCACTATTCGAATACACTTCAAGTTCTAAAAGTTTATTCGGATAGAGGATAAAGTATTCGAATAAATATTACTCATTATCAAAGAAGGCTATTCGAATACAACAGATGTTATCCGAATAACTGATTTTCCAGAATATTTAGAAACCGAGTTTAAAAACACACTGACTATTCGGATAATGCCTGGACTATTCGAAGCTAGTCGCTCCTCTCAGACTTCACCGGCAAAATCACCGTCGCTCGGATATGACCTAATAGCGCCGCTTTTGCTCATCGAAACAGTGGATTCATTTGCCCTTTTCCACTTCTTCCTAAAGCGTGAGTCCTCTTGGGTTGGGTTTTTGTTCTGTTGCTTTGTTTTTTGCTGTCAGGTTTTCTGTTTCGTTTTTAAATTCAGCCCACATATATAAAACTTGCCACATCAGCGGTCTACTCAGCATGCCACATAGTCAATTTTAACACCGTTAGTGCCACCTGGGATGATTTAACGAAGTCAGAGGGCCCAGCACGTTCTTCTGAAAGTTGAGGGACCAACGTTTTGAAACAGTCCAAAGTTGAGGGACCAAAACCACAGCTTTTAAACTCCGGGGACCAAAACCAAAATTGCCCCAAACTTGAGGGACCAAAAGTACTGTTTACCCTGAGAAAATCCTTATTTTCCACAAAATGGGCCAGCCTATCTTATCCCAGTATTCTATGGTCTAAGAAAATTCTGCCCAAGATGCTATTAAACACGTAATGTGGACATATTTTTTAGAGAATACTTAAACATTAGTTTGACACATTTATACTTTTTATGTAGGATAATTTTTGAAAATGGCTAAAGTATATTTTTAGTCTTTTAAGTTTTACATGAGTATATTTTTAGTCCTTTAACTTTATAAAGTATAATTTTGATCTTAAATTTCTAACATCATTAATGTTATTAACGGAAAATGTTGACACAGCAAACTCAATTGATAACTTTATAGCTTATAAAGCATATTTAAGTTTTAATTTTTAATATAATATATTTAGATTATTAAACTAAAATAAAACAACAAATTGTTGCAAATGAAATCTAGGTTTTGATATATATATTATTAAACTAATTTTTTTTAATACAATCGAGATTTTGTTGTTAACTGCTTCATTAGGTTTTTAGATATTTTTTAATTTATTTATATTTTAAATTTAAGATTAATACCATTTAATTACCCAATCATCTATTAAGTTTACATAATCATTGCTTGAGTTTGTTGCGTCAGTGCTTTCTGTTAGCAACATTAATGATGTTAGAATTATTGGACAAAAAGTATACTTTATAAAGTGAAGGGACCAAAAATATACCTTATGTAAATTTAAAGGATTAAAAGTATACTTTAACCTTTGAAAATTAGTTCCTACTGTTTGGTCGGAAAAATCAATTTTGATGGAAAGGGAGAAAAGGGAAGGGAGTGGAAGAGAAGAGAAAAATTCTTGATGCTAGTTAAGATGTTTGGTAGGCAATGAAAAGAAAGATAAATTGATGAGAAAAATTATGTTTGGTAGCTAGGTTGAAAATGATAGCTGATGGGAAAGAGAGGGTATTAAATGATCATAATGCCCCTAATACAAAAATTAAAAAAGATTATTTTTAAAATATCAATAATAAAGTATAATTTAAGCATGATTAGTATATATTAATTAATAGTAATAATTAAATGTTCATTAATGAATGAAAAAAAGTTTAAGTATAAGTATATTAACGGTAACATTTTAAAAGTGACATTGAGTTATTTTGTATTCGGGGTAATTTGTCTTTTTGCGAGATTTTCCAACAGGAGCTTATTTTCCGTAGGTCATCGAAGGATATCAATTTGGCCATCATTCAGAAAATTCAGCAAATTACATCATTTTTAGCTGTGGCCTATAATGAGTTAATGACTCATGTTTGGCTAATAATAACTAGTGCCTGTCTATTTTTATTTATCTAATTCCTCGATCTCACTCAATGCTGAGACTGAAGGTTGGGATATATATTATCCATCACAAATATAAAAGCTTGAATCATCGTTACTGTCATGGAATCATCAGTCATAGGGTCTCACTTTCCTTTTTAAATGTTTCAGAGTCTCATTGTTTTGTGTTCATATATTTGTGTTCACTCCAAACCTCCTCCCACAGTCTATTGCGTCAAGAAATGTTTTTTTTTCGTATTCTTGCACAGTCCTCTTACCCATTGGCTATGATTTGACAAAAGATTCTAACATTGCTTTTTGACTTTTTCTTTTATTGGTATCAGACCATTTCTTTGTCTTCGTTTCTTAAGTTATTTAGTTTTTATGTTAATGTTCTAACTATTATTAGTTCTAATCCTAAATATAAGATAAAGTTAATTCTTTTTAAAGAAATTAAGAAAACTAAATAAGTTATTTAATTATATCATATGTTATGTATCATTAGTTATTTATTAATTTATTAGTTGAACTAATTAGTTTGAAGAAAAAAATAAAAATATAAATACTCTAAAGTAATTTAATTAGCTTCCTTAATTTCTCTAAAAAAATCAAATTTATCTTATAATTAGGACCGGAGGGAGGGAGTACGTAACTTGCTTATATCATTTTGTCTAGAATAAAAACAATGAAATGATATCAATTTCCCTAGTGCAAAGGAAAATCAATACCCGCAGAAAATTCCACTGTGATTTTCCTTGGTCAAACAAACACGCCACATTATTGTAATTTGTAAGAATTGTAAGAATGGAAGCCTTTTTCCATTCCCTTCGACAGATTTTCATTAAACCAAACGGGACGATATATGTGACAAGCCAATAATGCAACTTCATAATAAGCTACTAAATTCACAGAATTACCCCTAAAGAAAATATCAAAATAGTGATAAGAGAAACAAAGTGAAGCAAACGAATGGAGAAATTTTAGTGACAGTGGAAGAAGTAGTGACAATGGAAGAGTGTAGAATAGGCCTCGGAAGGGAAAAAGAGAAGTACGTGATCAGCAGTAGTGATGATGATGATGATACATTTATATTCACAGAGTTTGAGGCATTATTAATAATATTGCTTTACTAGCAAGTCATGGTTAAATTTGCATACACTTGTATATATGCTCAAATGTTTTTCATTGCCTGTGGTAGCCCATGAACCCTGACCTTATTAAATGAGACTCAAATCTCAAAAGAGTATTTTATTAAATGAGAAAGGCTCTTGAACTTTGTGGGTCGCGCTCTCTATGAATGTCAAGACTTTCTAATTAATTTATTACTAAAGGTAGGAAAACCCTTTAAACTTAGAAACCATAATTCACTATAAAGGTGAAAACGGACTAAGCGTTTCGGAGTCATCTCCTTAACTTAGACATGACATATAATAATTTCTTAGGAGTATCGCCACACCTTCTAGGATTAGGCTCACTCTGAATAAAAACTAGTAAAATCTTTATGCTCAAAATCCCAATTATAATAAGAACCGGCACAAAAAAATCTAACACGATTACCAGTCTAGAATTTTTTTTTTTTTTTTTTGGAAAAAAAAATGCCATAATCAGCCACAGCTTTCTACACCCTTTGATTTT
Organism: Inga laurina; assembly: GCA_963855925.1. Lineage (NCBI taxonomy): Eukaryota > Viridiplantae > Streptophyta > Magnoliopsida > Fabales > Fabaceae > Inga > Inga laurina. Next base: position 30,913,878 of record OY979704.1, read on the forward strand.
AAATACAATACAAAAACATAACTGGAAGAAACTCCTTTTAAATTTGTACTAAATGATTGCAGCAGAGTTATAGAGAAGAGATCACTGTAGAAGCTCTAAGACAACTCCTGAAGCTATATATATAGAAGCTACATCTATATATCTATCTACGTTGTCTGTGAAGCAGCCACACTACCTTCTTCCATTACAAGATCATTATTAGAAGTAGTGTTATTCTTCTTCTCAAGCTCTTTGGCAGTGTCGTAAGAAGCGTGCAAACCAAACAGGACGTAGTATACGAAAAGAAATGCCGTCCATATACCAAACCTTATGAATGAATCCTTGTCTATGGAGCCTAGCAGGAAGATGTTGATGCCTATTGATAGAGATGGAAAGCATGGCACCAGAGGCACTCCCCAGTGCTTCGGCTGCTTCGCCTGTGGAACAAACAGCCACAGCCCCGCCGTGCCTGCCAGCCAAAACGGCACACCACAGCGTACCCGATCCAACCGTCGCTCGTCGCCCAGTAGCCAGAAATGGCCGCCGAGGATACCAGAATCAGCAATAGGCACACTATGAACTTCGTCTGTAAAAACCAATATATAGGGTTTGTACCTGATGAGACATACATGTGTGCGTGTGTATAGAGAGAGGGGCTAAATTTGATAAATAAAATACTGAGATAAATTCTTTATACGTTTTTAGATTTTCTCTATACATGATTTGAACAGATCATTTTTTTTATTTTTAAAAGAAATTTATATTTTTATATTAAAAAAATTTAACTACATGCAAGAAACAAATACCCTACCAAATTTGAACAATCTTAATTATAAAGAAATTAAATTCAGAATTTAGAGAGAAGTCGAAATAACAACCGAGTTATGAATATTATATGAATTAACCTTGAAAATAATTTTTGAGAAATTTGGGGAAAAGTCCCTCAACAGAAATTTTGTTAGTGAGAATGGCCTAGATTTGGATAGTAATAAAATTTTATCAGGTCATTTTCACTCATAAAATCTTCAATGGGTACTTTTCCCTGATTTCCCATAATTTTTGTAAGCAAAATCTTCAATGGGTAATTTTTGTAAGCAGCGTATATAGCATATTATTACAAATATTTTTTTCAATATGCATGACATCAAGACTGTGACGAAGTAAATTAAATTTCCAATATGGAAGAGTAAAGAAAATACTTATCTTCTTCCATTGCTGAGGCACTGAAGTCCTGTGCGTCTTTTGGTGAGCTGGTGCTGAATTGTCGCTTTTTCTGAACTCAAATTGAACATTCTCAAGCTGCTGTAAGATATTTGTACTGGACAAAGTCTGAGGTGGTCCTCTTTTTTCTGGTTTCCCATTGAAGTGATTCCGTTGCAATATGAACTTATGCCTTCCATCGAGAAACCTTCGATGGCCCATGAAGCACCACTTTTGACTGTAGGGAAGGCACAATGCGTCATAGTCAAAATTAAAAGATGGACACGCCGACCCAGTATGCACATTCCAACAAGATAATGTGTCAAGGCCAGGAAAGTCACTAATCATCTACATCAAGGCTGCATGCAAGTTGAACAATGTCTTCCCATAAGCGTCGTATGTCTCAAGGCCGACATTCCATAAGTCAAGCAATTCCATAATAAGTGGTTGGAGATACACATCGATGTCATTACCCAGTGCCTTTTTGGCAGGAATAATCATAAACATAATGAAGGAGCTTTGTTTAATACACATCCAAAGGGTAAGTTGTAGGGAACTAAGACTATATGCCAAATACTGTAACTTGTGCTAAGATTCCCCAATGGATTGAAACTGTCATTCGCCAAAGCAAGCCGAACATTTTTGGGGTCAGTAGTGAAAGATGGAAAGTCGTTGTCAAACGTTTTCCAAGCGTCTGCATCCCAGGGATGTCCTAATTTACCGTCTTCATTCTTATCAACGTCATGCTACCTCATGTGCTCCACCGTTTTTCATGACATAAACAATCTTTGTAAGTACGGCTTCAAAGGGAAGTACCTGAGAATCTTTGCATGGTTCTTCTTCTGCTTTTTTTCCTTCCGAATTGTCTTGTACCTCGATGTGTGACATCTCTTACAAGTCTCCCTATTGGAATCGTCTCTCCAATATAGCATACAATCATTGGGGTATGCATCAATTTTTTGATAGTTCAACCCCAATCTGTTCATAATCTTCTTGGCCTCGTAGAACATTGTGGGAATCTCCGCGTCAAGGAATGCATCTTGTAATAATTCGAGCAACATTGACATTCCCTTATTTGTGATTCCACACAAGCACTTGATATGATACAACTTGATTAAGAAAGATAATTTAGAGTATTTCCGACAACCTTATATAAAGGACGATCTGCTTCATCCATCAAGCTGAAAAAATCCCAAGCTGCTTCATTCCTTATGAACACTTGCTTTGAACCTTGCACTTCTTCATTGAAGTTGTCACTTTAAAATCCAAATGCACATCATCAATAATTGGATCATCTTCATTTACTTGAATTCCTACTTGTGAACTTCAAGGAAAAACATCATCATATCCCATACCAGCCTTCTCACCATGAACTGCCCATAACGTATAGTCTTTCGGGAAAGGCTTCACGAGCAAATGTTCCTTAACAACTTGTCATGTATGCCACTTCTTGAATTTGCATCTCCGACACGGACAGAAAATCTTGCCATTACAGCTGGTGTGAGTGAATGCGAAATCCAAGAAATTGTTTAATCCCTACAAATATTCTGGAGAATTGCATGGCAACCTGATCCATGACTTATCCATAACTACTTGTGAGAGAGAAGAAAGTATAGAGAAGAAGATGAGTGAATAGAGAATTAAGAATGCCTAGAAGCTTATATTCTGATTTTTCAACGTTTAACATTTTGTAGCGGTTACCAAAGTTTGAATAAAACCGCTACAAAGTTTCTGTCCGTTGGCAGGAATTAGAAAAATTTATGTTAAACTTGTAGCGGTTTAATAACGTAACCACTACTAATATATATTTGTAGTGGTTCTATTTTATTAACCACTACAAAGTTTTGGCAGTAGAGAAATTCAAATTTCAAATTTTTTTCACTTTGTGACGGTTATAAGAAAACGACTGCTACAAATGTTCTTGATCACTTTGTAGCAGTTATTAGGCTAAACCGCTACAAATATAGATGACATTGGAGAGGAAATTCAAAATTCAAATGTTGAATATTTGTAGCAGTTATTACTGTAACCGCTACAAAAAGTCAACATTTGATTTTTGAATTTCCCTCCCCCGGTCCTTTACATTTGTAGCGGTTTAGACTAATAACCGCTACAAAGTGAATTCGATATTTGTAGTGGTTTTTAAAATGTAACCGCTACAAATATTTTAAAATTTATTTTTTTGAATATTTGTAGCAGTTTTACAATAAAGCCGCTACAAAATATGTTACTTTATTTTTTTTTTTTTTTTGTGGTTAGTTTTAGAAATATCAATAAAACTGTCGTAAATGCAACAAGAATTTAACAAGTCTTTGAAAATATAAATATAACTGTTGTAAACGTAACAAGAATTTAAATTCTGAAAATAAAATATCCAAGTTTATTTACAAATGTTTCAAACAAAATATAATTGTCCTAAACTAACTACCCGGAGGTGGGGCTCCCTCTGGTCCTCCCTCAGGTGGGACTCCCTCAAGTGCAATCGGAGCGTTGGGTAGATGTAATAGCACCATCATTATCAGCAGGAGGAGTAGGCTGGATGACGAATTGAGGGACAAGGGGAACCTATAGATGCTCCTCATCAGGGAACAGGCGACTCCATGACCGCTCAAGCATGAAGTTTGTCATATCGTGCCACTGCGAATGATGAGCGTAGTAGTAGTCAGCCCGCTGCTGTATCTACTGCTGCTGCTAAGCCACTACAGCCTGTGTCCTGGCCAAATCTGAACACAACTTCTCAATGGACTCATCCCTCAGACGTCTGACCCTAGACATCTGTGCTTGAAAGCTGCCAACCTCAGAGGCGCCGCTCCAACCGTAGACCATGATAGGTCTGGCACCTATTCACATCCCCCTCACGTGTCCGAGTTACTCAACCTGACCCAGACCCGATTTCAATGGTGCAGTAGGGTCCACATACCCTTGTGACTCCTGGGTCTGGGTCTCTCGCAGCTCAGCCTACGACTGCTGCATCATCTCCTGCCATTTTATGAAACAATTACTTATTATTATTTTTCATAATAAAGTTGATATTATAAACAATATAATAATAAAATCACTTACAATGGCTGCCTTTGCCTACTGAGAGGTCAGAGTCCCATTACGGTGTCTATGGGTGATAGTGAACAACTCCTTGTAGTTCGTCTGACGGTTCTCCTGCTATGCCTTCCTCTCCTAAAACAATTACAAATTAAATTAGTATTATGAAAAACAAAATACTAAATTTATAATATGAAAGAACTAGCTAAAAATAATTGATGTTGCGAAAAGTTACCAGCTCGCTGTAAGTGACAACAAAGGTCTTCAATCCTGCTGTGTGGTGGATCGTCTGCTGCCCTCAGCACCTCGTGTTCCTCTGAGAAAGTGCCTAGAAAAAAATATTAAAAGTATTAAAACAATATAAAACACTTATAATTAATAAAAACATAAAATTTATTAAATTTAAATTATAAATACATTACCTGCCCCTTAGCGCTACTCCTGAACTGGACGAAAATCGCCTAGTCGTTCGGCGGGACGCCGTCTGGGACGTTCTGGATCAGCTGCTGTAGAGGAATCATATCATCTTTATCCATATACTGTGGAAGAGACGGTTCCTCTTGTTCTTCTAGTAGTCGCCTATCTTCATCAGCGTGTACCTCTTCCGGTTGTCTTAGATGGCAAACCTAAGCTGTAATACAACTGAATAAAAAATAATTAAATATAATTAATTACAAATAAGACAATTAATAAATATTAACTAAATATAATTAATTACAGAAATTATAATATAATTAAATACTATTAATTATCTTCACTACCTTGTCCCACGCCAAGTCCTTCGAGCCCTTCGAAACGTTCCTCCACATCCTGAAGTGAAAGGGGGATCGTATCCAATTCGAGCCTAGCTTGTTCTAGAAGCGGTTGAACAGGTGACCCCTATTATCAATGGGCTGGTCCGTGGCCTCATTCCACGGAACTATAACTCATAGTGTTCGGTCCAGTCTGTTCAAACCGGCCACATCCAGCCTCCTCGTGGAGATGTTCCCCTACTCATCTGCATAGTTTACCATATACGTTAGATAAATTGAAATTCAAATTTAACATTTCGAATTTAAATATTTTATTTATTAAATAAAAAAATATTTTTACCTTCGACCTGCAACTCAAACCTAGTAAATCGTGAAGACAACCATCGTGGGTTGTTCTAGTCCCGCGCGTCCTCCGTATCCAGGAACCGCTCCATGTCTGCGATCAGAATCAGGATCTCAAAATCCTTGTTCGCCTCGTAGTTGCTAACACCGAGCTCTCCTTCTCCCAGATGAAGCACCTCTGTTGCAGTCGCCTCTTATGGGGCCATCTGCGGTGGCTGTGGTATAGCCGACTCCTGTGGCTGTTGTAGGGAGATGGGCTGAAATGGCGTGGTCGCCCTCCCTCCGCGCTGCCCCCTCCTTGCTACTACTACCCTGTAGAATCAGTCTGGGGACCTCGGACTCCTTCCCCTTGTCCCTCCCTGAATCCATATCAATTGCAAAAATTCAAAAAAAAAAATAAAATGAAAAAAACCAATTAGTCGCATTTATAATGTAAAAATATAATAATAATAATAATAATAATAATAATAATAATAATAATAATAATAATAATAATAATAAAAAGTATATTTTTCGTACCTCAAGTGAGATGAATGAAAAATGCTACAGCGAAAACTCTCAGACAGACCCTAAACGCTTAGATCTGAAGGAAAACTCTCAGAGAAATTTTTGAAAATGAAATGGCCAAACGAAATAATGAAGGGAGCTGTGACTATTTATACATCCAGATTTTGTAGTGGTTTTGGAAAAAATTGCTACATTAACCGCTACTAAAAGGCTAAATTTTGCAGTGGTTATACCATGACCGCTACAAATGTGTGACTTTTGAAGTTCTGTAGCAATTAACCTAATTGAACCGCTACAAAGGTGTCTTTTGGAGTTCTATAGTGGTTATAAAATATGAACCGCTACAAATAGGTGTCTTTTGGACTCTCATAGCAGTTTACTTTGTAGTAATCCCTACAAGAAAACTGACACTATTGTCGCAGCTTGTTGGCGCCAAGTGGCGCCACATTTTGTAGTGGTTTTATTAATGTAACCACTATAAAATAACCATGAGAAATTAAGGCGGGAATCTCGTGCCATATTTGTAGCGTTTTATCCTTTTAACCGCTATAAATTATGTTGTCAATCACTCGCGCCACTTGGCATGTGGCTTACCGCTACAAGTGTGTAGTGGTTTACGTAATAACTGCTACAAATGTCAATATTTGTTTAGGTTAAATATAACTGCTACAAATTCACCGCTACGAAATGTCTTTTTTTTGTAGTGTAATGTTGCTCATCTCCCTACCTAACATTTAAAATAAAAAAAATAAAATTACAATTACATAACAATACGCCTTTGGACATCCTCTCTCAAGGATTTGGAACAACAAACATAGGAAATTGTTGCTCAAAATTGTAGAGGCATCCAAGATGCTTCCTCATCCATTAGACCCTTCCTTTAAACTAGGACCTCTGTAATCATCTTCTTCCTTTGCTTCTTTGCATTCGATTCAGAATAATAGGAGGCTCTGATACCACTGATAGCTAAATGTAAAATGAATCTTTAAGAAATTTGAATATTTCGGTAGAAGAGAAGAGAGGGTCAAAGAAGAAAAAGGGAAAGAGATATTTGGATACTACACAATGTTATTCCGTCATCAATTATAATAACCGAGGCTAAGAATAGGAGACTCTGATACCATTGATAGCTGAACGTAAAATGAATCTTTATAAATTTGGATATTTCGGTAGAAGAAGAGAAGAGAGTAATATCTCGAATTTCTAAGCTTTGAATTGATGATTTATAGAATATGAAGATGCTAGAAGGGATTAAATAAGGCCTCAAGAAAACAAAATTTGTTGGGATAAGCTTATTTTTGCTATAAGAATTTCAAGAAAATAATGAAAGAAATAACCATTAAAAGAACATAAAGGCCCAGACCAAAGAAGGAGAAATAGTAAATAAATATTTAGGGAAATAAAGGAGTTATGGTGAAATTTATTTCTCAAAAAGATTTAGCTTCTTGAATTAAGGGCATATTTTCTTGATATAATTTAAGAAAAACAGTTAGAGGTTATTATTTTTCTAAAAATTTTAAGGAAATTATTTTATGGGCTAAAGAAGCTAAATAAGGAAGAAAATTCCTATATTGTATTAAAGATTAATGTTGAGAGATATTTCACGAAGAAACGCCATTCTGAAAAGGGATAATAAAAAGGTACGAGCTCATGACTTGTTAAGTTTGGGAGAAAAATGATGAGGAGCCAAATAGAAGACTCAATCGGTAAAGGATGAGTCACTCCCACACGTATCCTTTCGTCTGAAAATTCTTCTGCTGCACGGCATCTCTTCTCTTCTCCTTATAGGGCAAGTCTTCCCTCCGTTGCTCACACACCACCGAACTGAAGAAGGCAGCGGAGGGAACCTGAGAGAGACTTGGATTGAGAAGGAGCAGAGGACGTGAGTGTGGGAGAAGGTGTGGTTGAAGAAGAGGCCAACGTGGAGAAGCTAATCTATGGGCACGTCAGTCTTGGAATCAAGGTAGGCCTAATCCTCTTCTGTCTCTAATCTGTGATTAGCATTTTGGTTCTGAGATGTGGGGGAAAACACCGATTAAGAGAGGGATAGGTGTCCTATGTGATTACATGATTTCAGCCTGCTTGAAACTAGACGATAACGGTTAAATTGAGTATATGCTTGAAGGTTTATGAATGACGCTGTTCGAACTCTAGGAATACATTTTTCTTTTCTTTTGTTTCTTTTTTGGTAAACAACAGGGCAGACATGGCCTTTGGCCCCCTAACCCGGAATCCCCCGTGATCCGGCGCCTTTTCCTGATTCCCTGGCCTTCTAACACTGGACCAGGTAACCCGGGGCAACCAACTAATCCGGAGCAGGGGATATTTTTAGGCACACCCCTGTAAGCTGCTTTGCACCAAAGGTGGGTTCCCCCTCCCAACAAGTACTTCTCCCAGATTTAAACTCTCGTTTGTCTGAGGGAGTATCAGATGCCTTACCACTGCACCCGGCACTTATTGGTGGGAATACATTTTTCTTGAATCTGAAACTTTTGGGTCTGGATGTCATGTATCCGTGTGATTGCAGGGTGTTGAGATTTCTAAGAATTAGCAATCTCATAATATTGAAACAAGTTTAAAAAGAGTTAACGTGGGTGCTGTGACTTTAGCTTCCCTTTAGTCAAGGTTTTAAAGAGAAGGATTAAGTTGCCGAAACTTACAAGCATTAAAGGTACCTTGGTATAAGTTATTCTCAAATGACTAACGTAGTGTCCATAATATTGAGATAACGGTTTAAACAATGCATTGAATTTGGAAGTAGTCAAATGCTCATTATTTTTAAGAGGACGTGGGTGCTGCGAGGAACTTCAGGTAGCATGTGTTTGAATCATTTGACTACATCTAAAATATGTTTAGATGGGAGATACAGGTGTCATAAAGGGGAAGGACCTTTGAATGCCCCGATGAGTAGCATTCCTAACATTGTGTTTAGAGGCAACATAGGGATGATTTCAGATATAAATCTGCAATATTTTCAGAATTAAAGAGAAGGGTTATTTGAAATTTTCAAGGGACCAAAGTAATCACATGCCAAGGAGAATAAAAGATAAATATTAGAACTTGAGAGTAAAAGAGAGATTTAATACAATATTAAAGAAAAATTATATATGTGATTAACCTGCCTTTATATATAACTTCTAGGTTTTGATTTGTGCCCGAGTCCACCAAGAAGACACTAAATGGAGGCCCATCCCAGTGCTTCACGGATTCATCTTTTCTTGGCGCTTCCTATCCTTTACCACACCGTTTTAGGTGTAAAATATGAGGGGATCTACTTTTCTTTTTCTTTTTAAAATAACATTAAGTGCCTTGAAGTTATTTTGAAGTAGCACCTAATATCTTAAAATAATTTGTTCTATACTCTATGATATAAAATATTTGTTCAGTAGCACTCAATATTTGGCAAGATGCATCTTACTGAAGTATTTAAGTAGCACCCAATATGTATAAATGAAAAAGTTAATTTAAGATACACAGTGTTACTAAAAAAATACTTTATGTTGCAGTTTGACAGATATGAGATGCTGCTGAAAAAATATTTTATGCCACAGAGTACATAAAAAATTATTTTAAAATATTAGGTGCTACTAATAATTTTGAAACGCCAATGAGAGAAGCTGGATCATGCTTCACCCGGTTTAAATGCTCGTCAAAAGTAGTAAAGTACTGAACACTCAAACTCATTAAATATTGATGGTTTAGATTTAAATTTTTCAACTAATAATTTTGAAATATAAAAAATCAACTTTTGTATTAAAAAATGATAATTAAGATGGTTATCTCTAGTTTAGATTCTATATGTAATAAATAATTGTTTTAAAAAATAAAAATAAAAATGTTAAATCTGGATCGAATAGACCAGATCAGGACAGTTGACGCCTAATGAGTTTGCTCATAATGAACACCCAAACTCATTCCCTCACCTTGTATTAGAAAAACAAAATGAGAGATCAATTATATGATGTGAAGTCAACTATGCTGGAGTTTTGAATTAAATCTCCAATGAATGAAAGAAAACGGTTCCTATTTGTAACGTAGTGTGTATTTCTTTTGTATTCCCTTTTATCAAAAACAGAAGGAAAAAAGAAAAATAAAACATTCAGTCAGTTCTATTTCTTATAACAAAGCTTTTTATTGCTCTAAGGGATTTATGATGAGGACCAAGAAGTTATAACCACACCTTCCAAGTCTAATTTGAATAGTTTGGACTAATTTTTATACTTATTTTTATTTTTAAAGTACATTTTAATGTGTACAAAATTTAAAATAAAGCTAGATATTGTTTGATTCTGTTTTTAATTGTATTGGAAATTCATATATGTCAACACTGAACACTTAGAGACAAAAAGATTAATGCTCGAAAGACTTGTTTATGTTTTATTAAGGGTTAAGATACTAAAATACCCTTCAATTTTTATGAAAAGTGTAATAGTAATTATAAACTATTTTTTGAAGCAAAAATAGTAACTTTCAAAATTGGAGCAAAATCGTTAAACCCCAACTAACTTCCATCTATTATAATAGGAAAAATTAATTTTTTTGCTCTTAAAATTTTGACTTACTCATAACTCAGTCTTTAAATTTTTGACTTACTTGTAACTCCGTCCCTAATATTTTTGAGTCATCATATGTGACAAAATTTGTTAAAATATTGTTAAAAATTGCTTAGATGGATTTTACATAAATTAAAAAATAAAAAAACAGCGTTCTCGTCCCCATCAAATCGCATCCCCTCTGCCTTTGTTTTCCAGAAACCTTGTTAGGCATCCACGGCGTCCATGACAGATCCTTTCGAGAAGCTCCTTCCAAGCATAAGGTGAGATCGATTTTCTTATGTTAAAAGGCTTTTAAGAGTACGAGCATCATGTAAAGGACCTATATTTACATTTGTTATTAAAAGGAGAGATTGTGGGCCAGATATGTTGTGAAGTGAGTGTGCTTCGACTTTTTATAATCTCATCCTCTTCCAATTGTTATTCATCATTTATCATTCAAAAGTTAAGAAATACTTTTTCCATAATTGTTTTTCTTACATATTTAGGTGCTTTTATCAGAGTTAAAAGCATCATAAGTGGCTTCAATCTGTTCTCCAATATGAGTCGTTCACTGCCCTCTGGTGATTTAGAAGGATCTATTATGGACGCCACGGATGCCCAGTAAGATTTATGAAAAACAAAGGCAAAGGGGGATGAGAGATGGTGGGGACGAGAATGCTCTTTTTCTTTTAAATTTATGTAAAATCATCCAACCAATTTTTAACAGTATTTTAACATTTTTTTTTGCCACATGAGATGACTCAGAAGCATTAGGAACTAAGTTGTACACGAGGCAAAAGGTCAGGGACTCAGTTATAAGTGAGTCAAAACTTTATGGTCAACAGATTAATTTTTTTCATTGTAATAAATAGAAATTAGTTTGATTTAACGGTTTTGTTCTAATTTTGAAAGTTTATGGTTACTTTTGCTCCAAAAAAAATAGTTTATAGTTATTGTGACATTTTTTATAAAAGTTGAAGATTATTTTATCACCTTAACCCTTGTATCATTTATATCTATTTAATATATTCCTGGGCAAAAAAAATATCTATTTAATATATTGAAAGATCAGATGTAACAAATTAAAAGATAAAAACCAGAATGAAAAAATGGACTTGTTTAAACATACCATCATTTATGATGGTTAGACAAGCTAAGCTAATGTTGAAGGGAATCGCCAATATTCACATAAAATCTATACCAAGAACTCCAAAAACACTGCGCAAGAAATTCATTCAAAACAACACCACCACAACTACCCAAGAAACTGAATTAGATATATATATATATTGAGAGAGAGAGAGAGAGAGAGGGATTTGCGAACCACATGGAGAGAGAAACCATAACCTACTATTAGACATGTTCAAAGAAATCAACATCATTTGTCCGTGACAAACACACACACATATATTTATCTACATCTTTGTCTCTGGTCGTGCTCCTTCTTCCAAGGCCATATCAGCAGAAACATTCCTATTCTTCTCGAGCTCTTTGGCAGTGTCATAAGAAGCGTGCAAGCCAAACAGGACGTAGTATACCAAAAGAAATGCCGTCCATACCCCAAACCTTATGAACGAGTTTTTGTCTATGGAGCCTAGCAGGAAGACATTGATGGCTATTGACAAAGATGGAAGCCACGGCACCAGTGGCACTCCCCAGTGCTTCGGGTGCTTCGCCTGTGGCACAAACATACACAGCCCCACCGTGCCCATCAACCAGAACGGCACCGCCACCGCGTACCCGATCCAACCATAGCTCGTCGCCCAGTAGCCGGAAATGGCGGCTGAGGATCCCAGAATTAGCACTAGGCACACTACGAGCTTCGTCTGTAAAAACCAATAGGGTTTGTGAACATCAGAGTCCATGACTACAGGCAAAAGTGCACTTGCATACTATACTACTATTCCTATGATTTATTTTATTCTCGTCCATTAAATTTTATAAAGTGTTTTTTTAGTTTTCTTAAAAATGTTGATATTGAACCTTTAAATATTGTCGATGAGCTTGTTTGGAATAGCTTATTTTTGGACAATAAGTGTTTATAAATCGTGATTCACGGTATACGAAATAAGTATGTGAAAGAAATTTTATCTCAGCTTGCGTAATAAGCACTTATATTCAAAAAAATAAATGTTCCTAAATATGCACTTAGTGTGAAAGGTTTTTTTATAGATGAGATTGCGGGCCCACTTATAATCAAGCAATTAGTAACTTGTAAATAGGAAAAAAAATTTCCAATGCTGACAAATTTCTCAAATAGTGACATATTAAATTCATTTTTTCAAAAGGAACAATGAATGACCCAAAAAAATTATCATTTGAGACTGATGTTGTCAGGACTAAAAAATAGAAAAAATAATTTATAAAGTTATAGACTAAACTGAAACTTTGTATAAAGTTAGAAATCAAATAAAACAATTTTATCAAAAAATAATTATAAAACTAGGGCCATCTAGGAAAATAAAATTCGGCCGGCTGTACCCTAAAAGTCAGAAAAACACACTTGCTATACAGGTATAAAAATCAAAGCAAAATTTTCTAAAGAAATTAACTTTAACTCAGATATATCATGATTCATTCAAATCGATAGAATTTTATAAACGTAATGTGGGACCATTACCTGGTTTGCCTTCGTTGTCACTCCAGTTGAATAATATCGCCGAACAAGAAGCCCTACAGCGACAAGCATGAATATGAACAGTGTAGAAATCGACAACAGATTCGACAGAATCTCGAGCTTCGTGAAGAAAGCTATCACCGCCGTCGCCGCTATCATTGAGATCGTTGCATTCACCGGCGTCCCCAGCTTGGCGTCCACGTGAGCGAACCACGGCGGCATCATGTGGGTTCGAGCTATATGTGTCAAGTACCGAGCTTGGCCCACGGTGCCCACCAGCAGAACCGTCGTCATGCCCTTCAACGCCCCGGCGGCGACTATGTACTTTGCCCAATCCATCCCCACGCCGCTGAACGCGACGGAGAATGGCGCGTCCGCGTCAATTTTTTTGTAGGGTTGCATGAGGCAGAGGGTAACGGCTAGCAAGCAGTAAGCTGTGGTGGTTATCACCATGGAGCCGACGAGTCCGATGGGGATGTCTCTGGCGGGGTTCTTGGTCTCCTCGGCCATGGTGGAGACGGCGTCGAAGCCGACGTAGGCGAAGAAGAGGACGGCGGAGGCCACAAAGATGCCACGTGGGCCGTAGGGGACGAAGTCTTTGTAGTTGTTGGTGTCAGCTTTCGTGAGGCCGGCGACGATGATGAAGATGATGAGCGCCATGTGGAAGATGGAGGCGATGTAGTTGAAGCGAGATGAGGCTTTGGTGCTGAAGACGGCGAGGATGCAGATGACGGCGAGGACGACGACAGCGATGGGATCAAGGTGGCCGTAGTCTGGGCTCATGCTGTGAACAACTATGCGGAAGTCGTCGGAGCCTCTGTTGCAGAGGGTGGCGAAGTAGGAGGTCCATGATCGGGCCACGGCGGCGCCGCCAATCACATACTCGAGAAGTATGTTTCCGGCGGCTATGAAGGCCACAAAGTCGCCGAGCTCTACCCTTAAGTATGCAAATGATCCACCTGAGAGGGAAAGAATATGTTACTTTGAGTTTAATTGAAAATGAACATAATTAAGGAAGAATCTGGATCTGAACTAGTATCAAGTACCAACTAAGAAAACCATGTTATTTGAATAAAATAGTAAAAATAAGAAGAAACCTAGCTTTCTTTTTTTGTTGCCAACCAGTAGAAACCCAGCTAATTGGTGAAGGTAAGTTAGAATAGTTATATTCTGAGGATACTTTAGAATATTTAAATTAATTTTTTTTGTAATTTTATTACTTAGATTTTTTGGGGAAATAATAAGTATAGCTTGTATCTTTTGAAGGCAGAACAAAAAAGAAAAAGAAACACACAAAATATTAACTAGATTAGAGTAACTCTCATCCACCTCAAAATTAAAGTGATAAATTAGTATAATTAAATAAATAGGGTTAGCCAAACAAAAATATTTTGGTCAAACAAAAAAATAATAGAAAAACCATGATCAAGAATCTGAGGGGCATTGAAAATGACATCATGAACTGGCGCGTTGATCCCAAAAATTGGCGACATGACGTGAATGTAAACAACAACCACATCATTCTCATCATCCCATGTCACTCTTTAGAAACCGAATTATATCATTACCATCAAAGTCTACAAAGTGACGTTCGCTGTTATATTAAATATATTTTCATTAAGATAGAATTGTGATGTTCACAGTTATAAATACAATACAGACAAAAAAAAAATTAACTTATAAAATATTATAATAATAATTTTATAAAATATTAAATTTTTTTAATCTAACGATATGTCTGGGATGCATATTTTGAAGAAAAGAACATGATCCGCTTCCTCTAATTCACATTTATTGATCATATCACATGCATGGTAGATTAAAGTTGAAATAAATCTTAAATTTATTAATTTTATTTTAAAATTTAATAAATTTCAAAGTTGAGTATATATTTACATATTAATGAGAAGTCTAGGAAAATAACAAAACAATAAATTATTGACGAAGTTATATACTCATATAATAAATTTAATGATGAGACCTATATGAAAGGAAAAAAATACTCTTTCTTAATAGGAGTATATTTAAAAATATTATTAAGTATAAGAATAATCTTCTTAACATAACTTTTTGTTATCTCCTCACTATATAAATATATAAATTTTCTTCTGCCTTTAATATAAAATTCACTTTAATAAAAAAAAATAAAACAATAAAGTGATTAATGTAAGGAGTACTATAATATGAGTGTGTAACTTTATGTACAAATGCAATTTGAAAAAAAGGAACGACTAACTTAAAACCATGTTCATACATAAAGCTAACAATAAGTTGTTATATATTTATGAGAAAACGAGTACCAAGCTAGTGAAGCTACTGGACAAAATGAAGTTCAAGTAATTAAATTGTTTATATATTTAAATGAAGATTCCGAGTTGATAAGTCAAGTCAACTTAATGAACTAAATAAAATAGTAATTTCGCTTCCTTTATTAAAAGGACCACCAAGAATTTAAAAGAAGGACCACCAATATAATAAAGAAAATTCACACCCTGTGAACTAACTGGCCAATCATAGAAATCAATTAACTCAGAGATATTTTGCCAACTAGACATTTCCTATATATTTGGCCAAACAAAAACTTTTCACATACCCGCACTTGAATATAATTGGCGAACCAAAGCCTTTTTTTTAATAATAAGAATATTATTATTAACCACAATAATAACAATAATTAATAATATTCACGACTTGCTCACGCAAGCGCCAGCTACCCAACATTAATAAGTCAACATACTGTAACCGTTGACCCAATAAATAAATAAATAAATAAAAACGACATGCATAAACCCACAAGTTTTGCCGAGATCGGTGCTAAATTTTCTATAAAAATCAACTTTAATTAATAGAATAAAGTGAATTGATTATGTTTTGTCAAATGTGATTTTAATACTAAACACACCATTTAAATAATGTAACACAAACAACATCCCCATCCTATCCTGAATATCTTAGAATCAACATTTTTTATTGAAGAAAGAGAATCAACTTCTTTTAATGCAGAAAAAAGATCAAATTTTTCACCAATAAAATCACTTAATTAATTTATTTCTTAATTACAATAATTAATTGTAACGTTAATTCACAATTAAAATAATATAACAGTCCGTCCTGCAGACCTCATATAGTTTTTTACTTAAGTGTTAAAAATTTCAACATCAATGTAACTGATTATCGGGGGCATGTCTACAATCTTATCCAAAGTATTCAAATAAATAAATAAACATCAAATTCAATATATGCATGTATGCACGCACACTTTATTTGACCTTCTCTACATTTACACACTTGACAGACGCATAAATATATTTATATATATAGTATTCTCTTTACTTACATATTACTGGAAAATTCCACGTATTGTCTTGTATAAAAGATAAGATATTAATTCTTCAGCAGGAAATTAGGGTTTGTTTAATTAATTTGATTTCTTGTTTCCAGAATTTTTTTAGAAAAATAAAAAAACATTTAAATTTGCTTAACAATTTGTTTTTGGTTTGTGTTTTGAAAAACAAAAGAATAAAATTATTAGTTGTTCTGAAAAACAACAAAGTTAGAAGACCTTTTATATGTTTTTTTACTTTGTGTTCTATAAAACTAGCGAAGAGGAAGAAAACGTTATATTTTCATTAATGACAATCATACTATTAAAGCAAACTATTATTTCACTATTCACTTCACCATTTTATATATATTTTTTAAAATAATGATTTCAACATATTTTTTTATTTTTAAAACTTGTCCTAAAAATTATTCTACAAGTTGTTATGAAGACATAACAAAATCAAACAACGACTAAATTGTTACATCCTAGCTATTGAGAAAACCATTAAGAACCACAGGCAAAAAGAAAGAAAGAAAGAAAGAAAACCATTAAGACATAGTTCAACTCATAAGTCAAAATAAATAAATACATAAATACGAAGTTTGAGTAGTTTTAGTATGGAAGGAACATGTTGAACAATTACGAGTTAAGAGTAGCGTTTCTTTCTGTAATAAATCAATATCGTTTATAAGAAATTTATATTATTTCTACATCATCAATAAAATCAACCCATGCCTTTCCGGCAAAAAAATAAGAATTTTGTATGTAGGCAAGATGCTTTATGTAAAATATGTTTTGCGAAAAAATGATGTCCGATTCAAAACAATCCATACTTACGGAAATTTTAAGTGTTTTTTTTTTTTTTTTTGGTTCTGAGATTACGGAATAACACATAAATACATGATAAAATTAATTTTGACCATTGAAGATAACCAAACGAATGAGCTATTACCTGCGACCGGAATTTCAACGGCGAACTCGGTGTAACAGAAGACGGAAAGCAACGCCGATACACCGGAGACGACATAAGAGAGAACAACCGCCGGGCCGGCCTTCTCCTTGGCCTCAAGGCCAGTGAGAACGAATATTCCGGCGCCGATGACGGCTCCGACGCCGAACCACATAAGGTCCCACCAAGTGAGCGTCTTCTTCATCTCGCCCTGGCTCTGAGACTTGACCTCGATAAGCTCCGTTTGGTCCATGGACCGGGTCATGACCCGATTCTTGAACCGAAACGGAGTGTCCAAAAGCGCCCTCCCATAATTTCCCCAGCTCCGAAACGACTCCTCAGGGAGGAAGTCGTTTTTTCGAAACGTACATCCCCTCCTCCGTAGTCCGCCGTCGTCAACAACAGCACCGCCGTTGCCGTCCTTCACCATTGTTGTGCTGTCGGCCGCCACCACAACACAGAGAAATCGATCGTTGTTTTAGACTTATTGAGAGAGGAAAATGTGGGATTCTCATGTGATAGGTGATAGGTTGGCGCTATGTAAAGCAAGTATGAACTGTATAGCTGTATCCCCACTGTGATTGAGATGTTTTTTCAACGAAATTAAGAAAAATTTTAATTGCAATTATTGGCCCAAATTATTTTATTTTCCAAATTATATATAGTCGCTTCCGATTCCCACTCTATTGCACGTTCCCACTTGTATTGCTATTTTTTTATTTTTTGACCACATATATGATATAGATATACGGAAAATCATGTTGGTAAACAAAAAATAAAATAAAAGATATAAGGAAAATTAATCACACAATTTAAATGGATGTTTAATTTTAGATGTTCATTAATATTATAATTAATATATATGGCTTTATTTAGTCAGTATTTTTATAAACCATAAATCTCATAACTCATTCCCTGAATGTATGAGTAAATGTACCTAGACGATAAAGCTTACCTCTAAAATGTATTTAGCCAGTATTATAAGAAGTATTAGAAATAGTTGAAATACCTATACAGTTACCCTTCATCGAATCCCCAAAAAGGCAGATAAATATCACAAATTAAGATTAGCAAATTATAAAATAGTCCTTTGAAATGACCTGATTTCTACAATTGTTTTTACTACTAAAATATACATTTGGTCATTTATATTTGTATTAATTTTATTTTAACCCATTAAGTGTATAAAGTGAATTTTTAATCATCTAATCTTCACACAATTAGTTTTATCTAACAGAAATTGCTCTGGTTTAAAAAAAAAAAAACAGAAATTGTTGAATCATCAAACTTGCTATGCAATTAGATACTAACAAATAATGCTTGCATTTTAAATCTTTTTAATATATTAATTTTGTAGTGTAAGTTATGTAAATTAAAAAAATGAAAATAAATCTGCCATTGCGGATACTTTTTCAACATTTAGGGCTTTTTTGGAATGAGGGAAGGGAAAATTTTTCTGCCATTGCGGATACTTTTTCAACATTTAGGGCTTTTTTGGAATGAGGGAAGGGAAAATTTTTCTAAGTTATATTTAAAACAAAAAAAATTAGAGAAGTGGAGTTAAAAAAGTTTAAATTAATTTTTTACTCTTTTATCTTACATATTCTCTTTATTACAATTTTCTAACCCTACTTCTCCAATTTTCTTAAATTCAACTCATAAAAATTCCCCCCATGTTATCCTTTTCCCTCCAAATCCCTCATACCAAACAGGGGAGAGGGGCCTCTCCTTTCCCTTACCATCTACTTCCCTCTACTTCTTTATTTACACCATCAGATCAACTCTAATAGTTGAAATTCAATATCCTATAAAACGTGAAAAAGAGTATATAGAATAATTAAATGAAAGTATAAATATATGAACTAATAGATAAAATTTTAACGATTTGAGTTTATTTAGTTATATTTTTTTCTTATTTAATATTATAATAATATTTTTATATGATATTAAATTTCAACCATCAGAGTTGATCTAAAGATGTAAATAAAAAAAGTGGAGGGAAGGGAAATGGAGAGGGCCCTTTCCCACCAAACAAACCCTTGATTGCATATTCATCACTTATGTTTGATGGTAAGTATTTTTTGTTAGATAAAACTAACAGTGTTAGGATTGAAAGACTAAATATATACTTTATAAACTTAAGAGATTAAAATAAACTTGATCCATATATGAGGTACCAAATGTATAATTGAATTAGCCTGACCTTATTGTCCTTATCTAATAAAAAAAAAAAAGAAATTTGCCAAAAAAATTCCTCATTACAAAGTATATATTGTCAAAAGGTATCTAAGCACTACTGTAGATTTGCACATTTATAACATTTAATATATAATGTTTACAACTAATAAATATCATATATGTCAAGACGGAGGTCGGGCAAGGATATATAACACTTAAAAGTAACGCTTAATTATGCGCACCGTCATAAATTGCGGGGTGGAATTCACGAAAATGCAAAAATAATGGTTGTAATTAATTAATAACTGTCATTTATTTAGTGATACAAGTGACAGTTCTTTCGAAATAACCGTTATGTAACACTTACAAATGATTTGTCTTCCAACCTTACATCAGCGAAAACACAAACATAATAGGTATATCTATTGACCATAAAGTGTGAATGACAAAAACAATATTTCATAATAAATAGCCGTC
Organism: Inga laurina; assembly: GCA_963855925.1. Taxonomy (NCBI): domain Eukaryota; kingdom Viridiplantae; phylum Streptophyta; class Magnoliopsida; order Fabales; family Fabaceae; genus Inga; species Inga laurina. The sequence continues at coordinate 30,933,778 of OY979704.1, forward strand.
ATGTAATGAACAAATCTAAAAAGCACATTTTCTAGATCTTGTTCAATCTAACACCAAGTACCAATTTTTCTATGTTAAATACACTTTAGATCGAAGTATTTAACTCTATTTATACTAACATATTCCTTTTGTTCTTAGTACTTTTCTAAAAAACACATTTTCATAACTTCGTCTTTCTCTCCCTCATCATGGTCAAACGCCAGAGAACTCTTCCCATTCGCCCTCCTCCTCCTCCTCCTCCTTATCATCCTCACCCTCCTCCTCTACAAGCTCCTCCTCTTCCACCATGGCCTCTACCATCACCACCGCCACATCCACAAGCTCCTCTCTTTCCTCCTCCTCCACCACCTCTTTTGCCTCCTTCTCAAATGGAGACTCTATTGCAAATGTTAGCCAACCTTGACCACTCCACAACGCGTCTCGCTAGACGCACCATAGTCTGAACAGGAAGTTGGACCTCATCCTTCATCACATTCAGGTTGTATATGATTAATTCTAGTTAGACCCATCATCTCCTTCCTCATACGGCTCTGATGTGCCGAGCGAGGGGGAAGGGCAGGAGGAGGAGGACAGCAGTAGTGGTGATGACTAAAAACCACTACTGCTTTTTTTAATTTTTGAATATTAAAAATAATCAATTTTTAGGGCAATGTAGCCAAAAATATTTTTTAAAAAAAAAAATAATTGTCTCTTCACGGTTATTGGTAAAAAATAGTTACAAATTTAAGGAATATTTCTGGTTATTAGTAAACAACAGTTACTTATGTTAACCAATGCAATTTATACTGACACATTTGCCTCTATAACACAATCCTTTCCATTCCAAATGACACAATCTGCTGGATAACTTGTGAAACCCATTTAGCCATCAACTTCTATTCCAACTTTTGACTTTTGTTCTTCATCAATTACATGGGAGAGCAATGATGCATGAACAAGAGCAGCAAGGGGGAGTTGACCTTATAACATCCCAAATTTTCATTCATAAGACAGATAATCTTATGAAGGAAATATTTAGTGGTAAATAAAATTTAGAGAATAATGGTTTAAACGAGGAAGATAGATCTAAAATAAATTTAAACATTATGTTTAATGAAGTCTAATAAAAATATACTTAAGCAATTATTATGTTTGAATTCTTTTACAAAATATAAAATACTAAATTTAGCAGAGGTTAAATGAGAGTATTTAATCCTAATGTTAATTATGTGGGTATAAGTGAATAAATAATAAAATAAAATACACTAAGAAGTCCCATATTGACTAAATAAGGAGAAGGGGGAGTTTTTAGAGCCTATATATAGGAGTAGTGAGACGGATTTTAGGTGCACCTTTCTATTTTTGCATATAACCGGGATAGCTTCGGTACAATGTTATTTGTGTTTTCTTTAACCTTGGATTGGGCTAAAGTTTTGTCAGCCCATCCGAGATATCCAACTCATCATTTTCAATGTTTGGATTATCTATTGGCATCGTAGTTTAAAAGTTATGAAGCATAGACCATGATCATGGAAAACAAACCCTAGAAGGAAGAATTGATGTTTCCATTTTTGTCCACCGTTGGATCGTCATGAAACTTTGTGAGAAGGTTTGAGACATCCCTTTTTGCAATTGCAATGGTGGGATTGACCATTAAATGCGCAGGGTAAAAGTAATAGGAATTAAGTCATAGATTTGGAAGTTTTCTAGAGATTCTAAAGGTTAGAATCCCAAATTGAGATCATAGAAATATTAGACAATGCTAGTCTAATGCTCTGATAATCCCAATTCTCAAATCTAATGTAACATTTCCTATTCGTAGGAAATTTTGAGCAACTCGATGGAGGAGAAATTATAAATGATAAGTAAAATACTTGCATACTTATTTTCCCTTGTATGATAATTTTTTGGATGATATTTGAGCTTAATTTAATGAATTTGGGTGAAATTGATAAATAAATAATGATTTTAGTATAAAATAGAATTTATTGAAAAATACTAAATTTGACCATGTTTCAATTTTCAGGCGATATCTAGAACTCTAAATGTCGGATTGAGACGTTCTTTATATGGATAAAAAGTTAAGAAAAAGCTCTACAAATTTTATGTTGAGGCCAAAACCCTTCTGCCTTCAAGAGTTTCAAATTTTGTTTGAAAGTTGAGAACGTGAATTTGTCCCAGATTGACCTTTGCCCACTAATTTGACCATAACTTGAGCTGCAAATGTTGAAATAAGGAGCTTCTAGTTGCGTCTTCAAGTTAAGATCCAGAGCTACAACTTTCATGAAGATCACATTGTGAAATTCTACCGTTTTGATAATCAAAATTAGGCTGCATTCAAGAAGTTTAGCTGCCACAAGTCAACATTGGCGACTTAAGGTCAAGATTCATGCCTAACAATGTGGAAATTTTTGCAACCCCTCCAACTATAAATAGAGGAGCTCAAGGCACAAGGAAACACACAATCTTAGAGTTTAATTTCATGCATTGTATTGTTTCTTGCATGCCTCCTTCATGGAAGGCTTAGGTAGTCCTCCTTTATGGATGGTATAAGTTGTCACCTACATGAAAGGTTTTACCTCCTATATGGAAGGCTAAATTTTTTTCATTTTCATGCATCTTGTAGTTGTATCTTTGTGTTTTAGAATTTAATAATTAAGTTTTATGCAATGTTTATGAAGTTTTCAATTTATTTTGGTTTTGTTTTTAATTGCATCATGAGCTAAATTTTCATTTTCCTAGGGTGATGATGTAGCTTACTAATGACGGATTGAATCTATAAACATACAGTGTTGCAAAAAGACTTTGTAGTAATTAAGTTTCTCCTTACTCTAAGCTTTGGGATAAGGATTTTTCTTGGGTAGAACTTAGAGAATACCATGTAATGTGATCTTATCTATATTATTTATTGGTGCTACTCGTGGATTTTTCTGAAAAATTCTACAAGCCTATAATGAGTAAAACTGGTATGAACCTTGCTATTTTATGACCAATAACCCTTGTGGGACCTTTGTGTGATCATAGGACTAGATGGATAGATTTGTGGAATCATTAAAGACAACTATAGGTTTGGATACGTAAAATGAACTGGTTTTAGTATCTTTGTGTTTCATGCCTCACAAGTCGCCCTTTATAGGCAATTGAACTACTGGTGCGATTTGTTTCTGAGCATGGACTTGACAAATATATGTGTTGTTTATGTGATGCATTGAGATTCTGTATTGTTCATGCATTGTTGATTAACTAAATATAGAATATATGCCTGTGTTGGAACATGGTAATTCTATGTGATGAATTGGAATGTACGAGCATGTGAATCTGAAAACCCCTTGAGAATAATGTGATATAAATGGCAAAGTTAGTGACTAGGTTGTGATTGTTAAAAAATGAATATCACGTGTCAGGCCGCTAGTTAATGTTCCCACTGGAACCGATGTTTTCACTAGTTAACCCAAAAATGAGAGCCCCACATTAGACTTTAGAATGAGTGCAGAATATTGTAAGGATGGCCGTTATGCCTTGACTTTTGAGAACGAAGCAAAGGCTGTGAGGAGAAGATTTGAGGTGACATGGAACAATGACTGTCAGCCTCTTCATCCCTCACACTTCATTAACTGCATCATCCTAACGATAAGGACCAACGTTCCTATCTCGGCGGGCGACTGGCGTCGGGTACAGGAAGGTTAGACAAAAGTTATTTGGGATAATGTTAGAGTAAGGTATATATACCTGCTAATTACTTGCTTTATACTTGTAAATGACTTGAATTATGTGCTTTGCAGTTTGCATATCATGTAGATGAAGATTACATTAGGGACTTTGTCATCAAGAAGGTTGGCTAATCACTACGCACATTCTGTTATATATTGACGAAGGCATATTTGCAGAATCTTAAAGAGTCTAATGAAACATAAGTTCCTATGGATCTTCAATCCAGCATCAAATCAGATGATTGAAGAAAATTCGTCATCTCACGTCATGACCCGGCATTCCAGGTAATTATTATTTGCAATTCATAACACTTGCATGTATCTATTTAATATTAACTCGAGTGTTGTGTGTTTTTTCATAGGAATTAAGTGGGGTGAATAGAAAGAGGGTGAAGAACAATAAATATCCCTATAAGGGAGGGTGAACGGAGTATGCTCAGGTTGCTAAAAAGTTAGTTGTTGAGAGAGGGGATGGTTGTAGATGTCCCCACTCATGAACTTTGGTCGGTGGCAAAGTAAAATAAAAATGGCTCTTATGACGATCCTCAAGTGAAGGAGGTCGTTGATAAAATGGTAAGTATTAATATCAGTCTCCGATTCATAGAAATAATATATGTCTTTAATTAACTATCAATATTAACATTATTGTTAAATGTACAGTAAACCATGTCCCAAGAAGTTTCAATATAAGGGGCTACCTTTATGCTGATAAGGACATATTGGCTAAAACATTGGGGCCTGACCATTATGGTCTTCTTTGGAGTGCCAACTTTGGATTGACCAAGACAAAATATTATGGTCAGTGGCAACCTTAAAGAAATAATATGGACAAAAAGTATGAGAAACTCAAGATACAGTGTGATGAAATGCAGGATCAAATACAGTTTCATGAGTCTCAAGTTCATCCGCCCTGACCAAATCAATAACTAGGGTGACGGCATGAAGGAAGATGACGAACAATGGCACGCGAGGTTTATGAGGGATGAATTACTTAGGAGAGAGACATATGAAATGACACTTACTTCTTGGTGCTTTACATTTAGGGGTGAGAACATCATTAACTCTACTTGAATTAGTTTTTATTTATTTTGTAATTGTTTTGATGTTGTGATATATTATTTTCTTTAAGAACCACTAGATGCTCATAATCATAATTCCAATGCGCAAAAGGATTTGGTACTACGACTCTATGAGCGGAGTTTTAGACACGAGACCATACATGCAGGAGACTTTCAATTAATAAGTTATTCATTCATTATCTCTTATAATTCAGTTCACTTGCATTTTTATGTATATATAATTTTATATTGTATCTTGTTAGAGCAGTCTAAACTTACCATACTCAAAATAGTCTAGAGTGCAACAAAAATAAGCTCATTGATGGCAACTACAATCACTACAAAAAAAAAAAATGATTTGGTAGCGGTTAAAAATGGGTATTAGTAGCGGTTTTAACCGCTACAAAAAACATTAGTAGCGGTTAGCAAAACTGTTACTAAATCGTATGTTGCAAGAGGTTTTGTAGCGGTTATATAAAACCGCTACTCAAGGAAAATCACTACATAATTTCTAGCGGTTCAACCCAACCGCTACAACATCTTCATGAAATTTTTTTTCAGAAATATAACCGCTACAAAAATAAAAAACAGAAATTTTGAAGGCAGGAAAAGAGAAATAATTTTTTTTTTCTATTTTGTAGCTGTTAAAAAACCGTTAATAATTTTGAATTTTAATGAAATTTGTAGCGGTTATATAACCGCTACAAATTTCACGAAAATTCAAAATTAGCGCCAAAAGATTAATTTCAGTTTAAAAAAGGCGCGTTAATTAGTAGCAGTTTAACAACCACTACAAAAATTAAAAAAAAATTTTTAAAAAAATACGATCATTAGTTTCTGTTTTTTTTAGTATTAAATTAAATCGTTTATTTTTTTTATTAGTTTATCTAATTTAATTAGCTTATTATTCAATAGTTTAACTTATTTATAAATTAAAAGGAATAATTTAATTTAATTGGATTAGTATAAAAATTGTATTGATAATATTTTAAGGATACATAGGTAATAAGGAACTATTATGTTTTTTACTATAATGTTGTGTATGAAAAATAGATGAAAATGAAATAAACTTGTAAAATATCTAAAAAAAAATGGTGAGAATAAATTTTATACAAAGGAAAGAAGTATTGAAAAAAAAAATTAAAAAACTTGTTACCATATTTGATTATATTGTTCAGCTCCTCAACTCATATAAAAGAAGTTGTAAATGAGAGAAAATGAAAGAAAGGTAAGGTAAGGTGGAAAGAAATGGGGGAGTGTTTGAAATGAGTTGTGGTAAGGGTATTTATAGGAATCCACGTACCATTTGTAGAGGTTAATGTATCCATTTTGTAGCGGTTTTTATTTAGTAACGGTTATTTTTATTTTTGTAGCGGTTTTTAACTAATAGCGCAGCGGTTATTTTTTATTTCTGTAGCGGTTATTAAACCGCTACAAATATTAATTAATTAATTTTTTAAATTTTTTTCCAGTTTTTTTTAAAGACAAAAGCTTAAATTCAATTTGATCATTCATCGTCACCATCCCAACAGAAATTATGCGAACTAATTGGTCAATCATAGAAATCAATTTACTCAGAGATATTTTGTCAACTAGACATTTCCTATATATTTGGCCAAACAAAGACTTTTCACATTCCCGCACTTGAATATAATTGGCTAACCGAAGATCTTTTTTTAATAATAATAATATTATTATTAACCATAATAAGAACAATAATTAATAACATTCACGACTTCACGAAGGCGCCAGGCCGCCAGCTACCCAACATGCATAAGTCAACACACTGTAACCGTTGACCAAAACAAATAAATAAATAAAAGGGTAAAGGTGCATTCAGCACCTTGATATAGATGCATTCAGCAGCCTGATATATTTTTGAATGTGCAATTAGCACCCTAAAGTATTTAAAGGAGCAATCAGCGACCTAAACCATTTTTTGAGGTATAATCATCACTCTAAAATATTTAAGGTTGCAATAAGCACCATAAACCCAGGAGTTTTGCCAAGATCGCTGCTAAATTTTCTATAAAAATCAACTTTAATTAATAGAATAAAGTGAATTGATTATTTTTTTTCAAATTCGATTTTAATACTAAACACACCATTTAAATAATGTAACACTAACAAAATCCCTATCCTATCCTGAATATATATAGAATCAACATTTTTTATTGAAAAGAGAATCAAGTTCTTTTAATGCAGAAAAAAGATCAAATTTTTAACCAATAAAATCACTTCATTAAATTGATTACTTAATTACAATAATTAATTGTAACGTGAATTCACAATTAAAATAATATAACAGTCAGTCCTGACCTCACAGCCTTTTACTTAAGTGTCCAAGATTTCAACATCTATATAACCAATTATTGGGGGCATCTCTACAATCTTATCCAAAGTATTCAAATAAATAAATAAATATCACATTCAATATATAGTATTCTCTTTACTTCCATATTACTGGAAAATTCCACGTATTCTCGTGTCTAAAAGATAAGATATTAATTCTTCAGCAGAAAATTAGGGTTTGTTTAATTAATTTGATTTCTTTTTTCCAGATTTTTTTTATAAAAATAAAAAAGCAGATAAATTTTCTTAAAAATTTGTTTTAGGTTTGTGTTTTGTTAAACCAAAAAAATAAAATTATTAGTTGTTCTGAAAAACAAAAAAATTAGAACACCTTTTATATGTTTTGTTACTTTGTGTTCTATAAAACTAGAGAAGAGGAAAAACACGTTATATTTTCGTTAATGACAATCGTACTAATAAAGCAAACTATTATGTCACTATTCACTTCACCATTTTATATATTTTTTTAAAGTAATGATTTCAACATTTTTTTTTATTTTTAAAACTTGTCCTAAAATATTATTCTACAAGTTGTTCTGAAGACATAACAACAAAATCAAACAAAACTAAAGTGTTACATCCAAGCTACTGAGAAAACCATTAAGAAACAGTTCAACGCATAAGTCTAAATAAATAAATAAATACATACATACGAAGTTCGAGAAGTTTTAGTCCGGGAGGAACGTGTTGAACAATTAGGAGTCAAGAGTAGTAGCTTGTCTTTCTGTAATAGATCAATATCGTTTATAAGAAATTTATATTATTTCTACATAATCAATAAAATCAACAAATGCATTTCTGGCAAAAAAAAAATGAATTTTGTATGCAGGCACGATGCTTTATGTGAAATTTTTTTTGCGAAAAAATGATGTCCGATTCAAAACAATCCATACTTGCGGAAATTTGAAGGTTTTTCTTTTTGGCTCTGAGATTACGGAATAACACATACATACATATTAAAATTAATTTGACCATTGAAGATATCGAAACGAATGAGTTATCACCTGCGACAGGAATTTCAACGGCTAACCACATAAGGTCCCACCAAGTGAGCGTCTTCTTCATCTCGCCCTGGCTCTGAGACTTGACCTCGACAAGCTCCGTTTGGTCCATGGACCGGGTCATGACCCGATTCTTGAACCGAAACGGAGTATCCAAAAGCGCCCTACCATAATTACCCCAGCTCCGAAACGACTTCTCCGGGAGGAAGTCGTTTTTGCGAAACGTACATCCCCTCCTCCGTAGTCCGCCGTCATTAACAACAGCACCGCCGTTGCCATCCGTGACCATTGTTGTGCCGCCGGCCGCCGCCACAACACAGAGAATCGATCGTGGTTTTAGACTTACTGAGAGAGGAAAATGTGGGATTCTCATGTGATAGGTTGTCGGTATTTAAAACAAGTATGAACCGTATAGCTGGGTCCCCACTCTCCACTGTGATTGATATGTTTTTTCAACGAAATTAAGAAAAATGTTAATTGCAATTATTTATTTTTCAAATTATATATATTCGCTTCCGATTGCCACTCTATTGCACGTTCCCACTTGGCACTTGTATTGCTAGTTTTTATTTTTTGACCACATATATGATATAGATAAAAATGATTAGCTACGGTCCTCTGCTCTTACCGTTCTCTTCTCATCCTCTTCTCCCAACTACTCATCTCTGCCTTTATATTAAAATCTGAGCGGTTCAGATTTAATGTTTATAAAAATATTTAAAAAAATATGAAATTATTAAAAAATTATTAAATAAATTCAGAAATGCTAAATTTTAGTTATGATAATTTAAACATGTCATAAAAAAATATTTTAAAATAATATTTTTATGAAACATTAAATCTGAATTATTCAAATTTCAAATTAAAGGCTGAAATGAATAGTGGAGAGGAAGAAGATATGAAGAGAACAATACAAGCAGAAGACCGTAACCAATCCCTAGATAAAAGGAAAATCATGTTGGTGAACAAAAAATAAAATAAAAGATGTAAGGAAAATTAATCACATAATTTAAATGGATGTTAAATTTTAGATGGCCATTAATATTATAATTAATATATAAGGCTTTATTTAGTCAGTATTTTTGTAAACCATAAATCTCATAACTCATCCCTGTATGTATGAGTAAATGTACATAGACGATAATGCTTACCTCTAAAATGTATTTAGCCAGTATTATAAGAAGTATTAGAAATAGTTGAAATACCTATACAGTTACCCTTCATCGGATCCCAAAAAAGGAAGATAAATATCACTAATTAAGATTAGCAAATTCTAATATGGTCCTTTGAAATGACCTGATTTCTATTATTGTTTTACTACTAAAATATACATTTGGTCATTTATATTTGTATTAATTTTGTTTTTGCCCATTAAGTGTATAAAGTGAATTTTTAATCATCTAATCTTCACACAATTAGTTTTATCTAACAGAAATTGCCCTGGTTAAAAAAAACAAAAATTGTTTAATCATCAAACTTGCTATGCAATTAGACACTAACAAATCATGCTTGCATTTTAAATCTTTTTAATATAATATTTTTATAGTGCAAGTCATGTAAATTAAAAAATGAAAATAAATCTATCATTGCGAATACTTTTTCAACATTTAGGACTTGTTTGGTACAAGAGAAGGGAAAGGAAAACGGGCGAAGGGAAAATTTTTCTAAGTTATATTTTTAAAAAAAAAAAATTAGAGAAGTGGAGTTAAAAAATTTTAATTAATTTTTTTTACTCTTTTATCTTACATATTCTCTTTATTACAATTTCCTAAGCCTACTTCTCCAAATTTTTTAAATTCAACTCATAAAACTTTTTCCTCCCATGTTATCCTCTTCCCTCTAAATCCCTCATACCAAACAGGGGAAAGGGGCTTCTCCTTTCCCTTCTGTCCACTTCCCTCCACTTCTTTATTTACACCATCAGATCAACTCTGACGGTTGAGATTTAATATCTTATAAAAAATGAAAAAGAGTATATAGAATAATTTAATAAAAGTATAAATATATGAGCTAATAGCTTAAATTTTAATGATTTAAATTTATTTAATTATATTTTTTCTTATTTAATATTATAATAATATTTTTATAGGATATTAAATTTCAACCATCAGAGTTGATCTAATGGTGTAAATAAAGAAGTGGATGGTAAGGGAAATGGTGAGGGTCCTTTCCTACCAAATAGATCCTTGCACATTCATCACTTATGTTTGATGAGTCAACATTTTTCATTAGATAAAACTAACGGTGCTAGGATTGAAGGGCTAAAAATGTACTTTATAAACTTAAGAGATTAAAATAAACTTGATCCATGTATAAGGTACCAAATGTATAATTGAATTAGCCTGACCTTATTGTCCTTATCTAATAAAATAAATAAATTTGCCAAAAAAATTCGTCCTTACAAAGTATATATTGTCAAAAGGTATCAAAGCACTACTATAGATTTGCACATTTATAATACTTAATATATAACGGTTACAACTAATAAACATCTTATATATCGAGACGGAGGTCGGACAAGGATATATATAACACTTAAAAGTAATAGTTAATTTTGCACATCATCATGTATTGCGAGGCAGAATTCGCGAAAATGCAAAAATAATGGTTGTAATTTATAACTGCCATTTATTTAGTAATAAAAGTGACGGTTCTTTCAAAACAACCGTTATGTAATACTTACAAATGATTTGTCTTCCAACCTTACATTAGTGAAAACACAAATATAACGGTTATATCTATTGACCATAAAGTGTGAGTGACAAAAACGATATTTCATAATAAATAATCATCATGTAATGAACAAATCTAAAAAGCACATTTTTAAAACCTTGTTCAGCCTAACACCAAGTACCAGTTCTTCTAACTTAAATATATTTTAGATGAAAGTATTTAACTTTATTTATACTAACATATCCCTTTTATTCTTATTACTTTTCTAAAAAGCACATTTTTATAACCTCGTCATTCTCTCCCTCATCATGGTTAGACGCCAGAGAGCTCTTTCCATTCGCCCTCCTCCTCATCATGCTTATTATCCTCACACTCCTCCTCCACAAGTTCCTCCTCCTCCACAAGTTCCTCCTCTTCCATCATGGCTCTACCACCACCACCACCACATCCACAATCTCCTCCCTTTTCTCCTCCTCCACTACCTCTTTGCCTCCTTCTCAAATAGAGACTCTACTGCAAATTTCAGCCTACCTTAACCACTCCACAAGGCGTCTCAATAGACACACCCGCAATCTGAACAGGAAGTTGGACCTCATTCTTTATCACAATCAAGTTATATATGATCACTTCTAGTTAGACCCATTGTCTCCTTCCTCAGATGGCGATGATTTGCCGAGCGAGGGGGGAAAGGCAGGAGGAGGAGGACAGTAGTAGTGGTGATGACTGAAAAACACTACTTCTTTTTTAATTGTTGAATATTAAAAATAATTAATTGTTAGGGCAATGTAGCCAAAAATATTTTTAAAAAAAAAATTGTCTCTTCACTGTTATTAGTAAACAACGGTTACTAATTTAAGGAATATTCATGGTTATTAGTAAACAACAGTTACTTATGTTAATGAATGCAATGTATATTGACATATTTGCCTCTATAACATAACCCTTTCCATTCCAAATGACACAATCTACTGGATACCTTGTGAAACCCATTTAGCCATCCACTTCTATTCCAACTTCCGACTTTTGTTCTTCATCAATTACATGGGAGAGCAATGATGCATGAACAAGAGCAGCAAGGGGGAACTGACCTTATAACATCCCAAATTTTCATTCATAAGACATAGATAATCTTATGAAGGAAATATATAGCGGTAAATAAAATTTAGAGAATAGTGGTTTAAATGAGGAAGATAGATCTAAAATAATTTAAAACATTATGTTTAATGAAGTCTAATAAAAATATACTTAAGCAATTATTATGTTTGAATTCTTTTAAAAATATAAAATAATAAATTTAGCAGAGGTTAAATGAGAGTAGTTAATCCTAATGTTAATTATGTGGGTATAAGTGAATAAATAATAAAATAAAATACACTAAGAAGTCCCGTATTGACTAAATAAGGAGAAGGGGGAGTTTTTAGAGCCTATATATAGGAATAGTAAGAGGGATTCTAGGTGTAACTTTTCCATTTTCGTATACAACTGGGACAGTTTCGATACAATGTTGTTTGTGTTTTCTTTAACCTTGGATTGGGCCAAAGTTTTGTTAGCCAGTCTGAGACATCCAACTCATCCTTTTCAACATTTGGATTATCTATTGGCATCGTAGTTTGAGTTATGAAGTATAGAACATGATCAGGGAAAACAAACCCTATAAGGAAGAATTAATGTTTCCAATTTTGTCCACTGTTGGATTGTCATGAAATTTTGTGAGAAGGTTTGAGATATCACTTTCTACAATTGCAACGATGGGATTGACAATTGAATGCGCTGGGTAAAAGTAATTTATCACACTTTGAATGTATTATTTGAAAAACAGGAATTAAGTTGTAGATTTGGGAGTTTTCTAGAGATTCTAAATGTTAGAATCCCAAATTGAGATTATAGAAACATTAGATAAGGCTAGTCTAATACTCTGATAATCCCAATTCTCAATCTAATATAAAATTTCCTACTTGTAGGAAATTTTGAACAACTCAATGGAGGAGAAATTATAAATGATAAGTAAAATATTTGCATATTTATTTTCCCTTATATGATGATTTTGTGGATGATATTTGAGCTTAATTTAATGAATTTGGATGTAATTGACAAATAAATAATGGTTTTGGCATAAAATAGAATTTATTGAAAAATACTAAATTTGACCATGTTTCAATTTTCAGGCAATATCTGGAGCTCTAGATGTCAGATTGGGAAGTTATTTATATGAATAAAAAGCTAAGAAAAAGCTCTACAACTTTTATGTTCAGGCCAAACTCAGTTCTGCCTTCAAGGGTTTCATATTTTGCTTGGATGTTGAGAACGCGAATTTGTCTCAGACTGACCTTTGCGAACTAATTTGACCATAACTTGAGCTACAAATGTTGAAATGTAGAGTTTCTAGTTGCATCTTCAAGCTAAGATCCAAAGCTACAACTTTAATGAAGATCACATTGTGAAATTCCACCGTTTTGACTATCAAAATTAGGCTGCGATCAAGAAGTTTGGCTACCACAAGGTCAATATTGATGGCTTAGGTCAAGATTCGTGCCTAACAATATGGAAATTTTTGCACCCCTCCATCTATAAATAGAGGAGCTCACGACACAAGGAAACACACCATCTTAGAGTTGAATTTCATGCATTTTAATGTTTCTTGCATGCCTCCTTCATAGAAGGCTTATGTAGTCCTCCTTCATGGATTATATAAGTTGCCACCTACATGGAAGGTTTTACCTCCTATATGGACAGATAGATTTTTCCATTTTCATGCATCTTGTAGTTGTATCTTTGTGTTTTAGAATTTAATAATTAAGTTTTATGCAATATTTATAAAGTTTTCAATTTATTTTGGTTTTATTTTTAATTGCATCATGAGCTAAATTTTCATTTTCTTAGGGTGATAATGTAGCTTGCTAATGACATATTGAATCTATAAACATATAGTGTTACAAAAAGACTTTGTAGTAATTAAGTTTCTCGTTACTCTAAGCTTTGGGATAAGGATTTTTCTTGGGTGGAACTTAGAGAATACCATGTAACATGATCATATCTATCTTATTTATCGATGCTGCTCATGGATTTTTTTGAACAATTCCACAAGCCTAAAATGAGTAAAAATGGTATGAACATTGCTATTTTATTACCAATAAGCCTTGTGGGACCTTTGTGTGAATCATTGAACTGGATAGATTGATTTGTGAAATCATTAGAGACAACTATAGTTCTGGATGCGTAAAATGAACTGGTTTTAGTATCTTTGTGTTTCATGCCTGGCAAGTAGCCTTGTATATGCAATTGAACTACTTGTTCAATTTGTTTGAGTATGGACTTGGCAAATATATGTGTTTTTATGTGATGCATTGAGATTATGTTATGTTCATATATTGTTGATTAACTGAATAAAGAATATATACCTGTGTTGGAACATGGTGATTCTATGTGAAGAATTGGAATGTATGAGCATGTGAATATGAAAACCCCTTGAGAATAATGTGATATAAATGGTAGAGTTAGTGACTAAGTTGTGATTGATAAAAACTGAATATCATGTGTCAGGCCGCTAGTCAATGTTCCCACTGGTACCAATGTTTTCACTAGGCAACCCAAAAATGAGATCGCACAATAGGCTTTAGAATGAGTGTAGGATACTATATGGAGGGGCCGCTATTCCTTGACTTTTGAGAATGAAGCAAAGGCTATTATGAGGAGAAGATTTGAGGTGACATGGAACAATGACTATCAACCTCTTCATCCCTCATACTTCATTATCTACATCATCTTAACGATAAGGACCAACATTCCTATCTCGGTAAGTGACTGGCATCGAGTACAGGAAGGTTAGACAAAATTTATTTGGGACAATATTAGGGCAAGGTATATATGCCTGCTAATTACTTGCTTTATACTTGTAAAAAATGTTAACTTGAATTATGTGCTTTGCAGTCTGCATATCATGTAGATGACTATTACATCAGGAACTTTGTCATCAAGAAGGCTAGCCAATCACTATGCACGTTCTATTATGTATTGACGAAGGCATATTTGTAGAATTTTAAAGAGGCTGATGAGATAGAAATTCCTATGGATCTTCAATCCACCATCAAGCCAGATGATTGGAGAGAATTTGTCATCTCACGTATGACCTGGCATTACAGGTAATTGTTATTGCAATTCATAACACTTGCATGTATCTATTTAATATTAACTCGAGTGTTGTGCATTTTCATAGGAATTAAGCTGGGTGAATAGGAGAAGAGTGAAGAACAATAAGTATTTCTACAAGGGAGGGTGAATAGGGTATGCTCGGGTTGCTGAAAAGTTAGCTATTGAGAGTGGGGAGAATTGTAGACCTCCCCACTCATGAACTTTGGTAGGTGGCAAGGCAAAATAAAAATGGCTCTTATGGCGATCCTCACGTGAAGGAGGTTGTCGATAAAATGGTAAGTATTAATATTAGTCTCCGATTCATGGAAATAATGTCTTCAATTAACTATCAGTATTAACATTACTGTTAAATGTACAACAAACCATGTCCCATTAAGTTTCAATACAAGGGGCTGCCTTTATGCGAATAAGGACGTATTGGCTAAGACATTGGGGCCTGACCATTCTGGTTTTCTTAGGAGTGCCAACTTTGGATTGACCAAGTCAAAATATTATGGTTAGTGGCAACCTTAAAAAAATAATAGGGACAAAAAGTATGAGAAGCTCTAGAAACTGTGTGATGAAATGTAGGAACAAATACAATTTCATGAGTCTCAAGTCCATCTTCCCTCACCAAATTAATAACTAGGGTGACGGCATGAAGGAAGATGCCAAGCAATGGCAAGCGAGGTTTATGGGGGATGAATTCCTTAGGAGAGAGTCATACAGAAGTGACACTTACTTCTTGGTGTCTTACGTTCAAGGGCGAGAACATCATTAACTCTACTTGAATTATTTTTTATTTATTTTGTAATTTTCTTGATGTTGTGATCTATTATTTTATTTAGGAACCACTGGATGCTCATAGTCATAATTCCAATATGCAAAAGGATTTAGTACTACGACTCTATGAGCTTTGTTTTAGACACGAGACCATACATGCAAGAGACTTTCACTTAGTAAGTTATTCATTTATTATCTCTTATAATTCAGTTCATTTTGTATGTTTCTATATATATAATTTTATATTGTATCTTCTCAGAGCGGTCTAAATTTACCACACTCAAAATAGTGTTGAGTGCAACAAAAACAAGGTCACTGATGGCTACAAATGCTTCTTCCACTAATTGTGTATAAACGTATATATATATTATTTACCAATAAATGCAATATTAATAAATTGATGAGGCACACAATATAGTTTTTATATATATATGATTGACTGCAAATTTTTCTTCTCATTTCTTTACCGTGCCCAAAGCAACTGGACAACAGCAACGATTGTGGGTACGACGTGTTGAGTGAATAAAAAACATTATCTAGCTATAACATTCTAAATTTTGCTTAGGATTTAATTTCAATTAAGAAAGAATAATTTATGAAAAATGGATTTATGAAAGAATATAGCTAATCAAAATTACTTTTTTTCAATAAATTTCCTTTATAAAAGTTATTCTATGTACTTTTCTCTATCTAATGAGGGTAATATTGTACTGATTGGTAAATATTTTGGGGTTAAGATTTTTGGAGAGTTTTGATTTTGGACAATATATGACTATAGATATGTAGAGAATAATTAATAGTAAACTTTAATCTGTTTAAATTTATTATTTAGTTATTTTATGATTTTATAATCAATTTCTTTTATAAACATATCATAAATTATTTTCCATAGGGTGTTTTTGCAAATAAAATATTTGGGTTAAATAATTTATTTGGGTTATTGGAGGTATTATTGAAATTTTAATCGGTTTACTTTGTTAGATGTTGAGTTATATGAAATTATAAATTAGGATTTGATATTTGAGTTAGAGTTTGATATAATTTCGATTATGTGAAGAGTTATTTAATAATTGAGCTATGCTCATATAAATTAGAAAAAAAAAAGATTTAATTTGTCTAAGATGTTGATATTGAAGATTTTGACTATAGGTGTGCTGGAAGTGAAATTTTAACTTATGAAATTGAGTAATTAAAGTGAGCAATTTTAAAGAATTTAAGGTGATTAGAGGAAATTATTGTTGTTAAAAATTTTATTTAGAGTTAAGAAATTTTAAGAATTGTGGTTTGAGATGATGATTTGAGGAATAGATAAATTGTTGTCATTTTTCTAAGGAAATTAAAGTGAGCCAATCAAGGGGTTTAATTACTATTATTTACTATTGTATTATAGCAATTATTATTAATATTATCACCATGTAATTATATATTTATTGTAGAGTGAACTTATATTTGGCTTGTTGAACTTGAATTTTCTCAAGTGTAGTTGTATCAAGAACTTGAGGTAATCACTTTCCAATTTACCCTGTATGCATGTTGAGGTGATTATAAATTTATATTCGTATTTTCAAATATATATATATATATATATATATGATTTAGTATTTTACATATGGAAAATGTATATATGTGAAATGTATATTTGAGTAAACTTTTTAGTTAAGTGAGCTTAAATTGTTTATCTTATGATTGGGGTTGATTTTGCATAGCATTGAATGTTGAATATGAGAATAAATTATTGATGTGAAAGTTTGGGATGTTGAGATACATATTGTATGGGATTGGGATAAGATGTGATTGTAGGAGGTTGATTTTTTTATACCATGTGGTCTAGCCACCACTGTGCACATAGTGGATGACATTGACATTATTATGGCCTTTGGCATCACTCTTTTCCTTTGGTCAGGTTAAGGGTTAGTTTAAGGGACATGTGACACCTTTCCATATTCGATGGAAAGGGAACCCATGGTCTAATATGAGTTCTATAGCCTTTGATCGGGTTACACCTCATTATTGGAGAGCTTGGTGCAATCTTGTTAAAGAGACTAATACTATTATATGTAGCCCATGGGTTCTGTTAGCAGTTATAAGGATGGTTCAGGGAGTTCTATGCATTTTGAATGATTCTCTTGAATTACTAATATTTTTGGAAAAACTATAGACTTTGTTATACAAATGTATACATTGGTCTCTTAACTATCTTGTAACCATTCCCTACATACCTATTAAATGGAATTGTGGTTATTGGGTCCATTTTGACTCATCCTATCATTTATTATTTTTCAGGCGAGAGTTCAGGTGGTGCTACCAAGGGAAAGGCGTGCGAGACTTGATTTGATATCAATCATACACCTCGTTTTGTTATATGAATACAGTTTAATGTATATTGCCGAATTTAGGGGCCTTTTTTGGTATATGTTGCATAATTTGAAGGGAGAATCCTAGATAAATACCATATGAAATTTCAAAACCCCCAAAGGTCTGTTAACATTTGTAAAGGACATAAAGGTGACATGGATTAAATTAGGATTTTAAAATGTTGATGAATTTACCATTATGCCCTCGATTTTTAAATGAAAAGAAAGAAAGATGAGCCCTCAGGTTCATGTGTCCGCGGCACTCTCCTGGTTTGAATTGTCATAGGAAAAATAGAGGTCCAACGATAAAGATAGAGACGATAGTGTGAAGGTGGTCAATGGTGGTTGAGGAAAGAAGAAGAGAGGGAGTAAGGATGGAGGTGGTCAATGGTGCTTGAGAGGCATTTGAAGGAGGAAGGAATTGGTTGTCTGTTGTGGGTTTTGAGAGGTTGCGCTAGGAGAGAAGATTTATACAACTGGAGGAAGAGTTTGGTTGAGGATATTGGAGAAAGCTAGGAGACTAAGGAAGAAGAAGGTGAATAGTAAAAGATGGTGAATAGTAATGATATTGACAAAATCCATAAGTACTGGAAATATGTGGAAAGAAATGACACCAATTAAGTAATGAGATTGACACAAATATTGGTTAATCCTATCTTACATGTTTTCATTAGCAAATGTTTTTGTCAAAATGATTATAATTCTTGTAAAAAATCATTACTAAACTTGTCAATCCCATTACGAATTTTGGTGAAATGCCACAAATATTGGTGAATCCTAACTTACATGTTTTCATCAGCAAACTCTTTTGTCAAAACCTTTACAATTATTGTCAAAACCATTACTAAACTTATCAATCCCATTAAGAATTTTTGTGAAATGCCACAAATGTTGGTGAATCCTGACTTTACTTATTTAGTTAATACATTTATTCATTTTGTCACAACTTGAGATCCTCAAATGTCAGCAACATTGTAATCAATTTCACAATTCTTTTCTTGTTTGGTTAAAACCATTACAAGACTTGTCAATCCCTTTACGGCTTTTGTCAATGAAGAAAACAATTTTGACAAGAATAAATTTGATCTTTATCAAGCCATGAAAGAGGCTTTCCTCCTCCTAGAGCTATGAATGATTCAGTTGAGAAAGAAAATACAATTCGCAAGTCCAAGTAATAAACACATCAGCATAATGAGAAAAGCAGGAGCTATTATTGAAGTTTGGCCAAGAAGGAAGCATCTGACTAAATCCTAATCATAAACACGATCCCCATCCATAACTACAACCCAACTACTAGATCGAGGCAGCTGCACATCTAGGTGATGGTGTCGAGCACTATTCTAGGAGATTTTGAAAAGGAGAGAGAAGACCGAGTCTCATCATACCTCTATAGTCGTCAGTGTTTAGCAAAAAGGAAAGGAATCAAATGGGAGTAGAAGGAAGGTGCAATGGTCAAACTTTGGCTTTCGGCAAAGTGGATGGATTGGACGAAGAAGACGGTGAAGAAGAGAGAATAGAGTGGGGAGAGAAGAGATGAAGGGATGAAAGGAAAAAAAAAGTAATGAGAGAAGGGCATTTTTGTCTTTTGTCCAAACATTCAAAACCCATATTCCTACTTAAGTACCTCTTTATCCTTTTCCTTTTTAGTAGAATTTTTGAGGTTTTGCAATTTCATATGGTATTTATTTGTCATTGTCCCTAATTTGAATACTCCGCTGCATACTAGGATTTGTACTATGGGCAGACCTCTTTGATATGTTGTTTATTATGTAGTACTACTTAATGTTTTACTTTGTTTGAAGTGATTAATTATATGGTAATTATAGGAGGTTATTACATTATCACCCATGGTCTTGAAAACATTGATACAACTAAGGTATATTATATGTTCAATTTGTTCATATATACATTCGATCAACTATATATTACAATATCTAACTTTCATCTTCTTCTTTTTTCACATACAGTATTTTGATGCCTCCTACACAATGTTTAGCAACTCACAAATGGAAGAAGTTGTTGAAGAGTTGGCGATATCTGTGCAACATCAGTGGGAGAGTAAATTGTTAGAGCAAGTGTTTCACCCAAGAGGGGGGTGAATTGGGTAATACTAAAAATTTCGTTGCAAATATAAAACTTGACAGTGAATATAAAGCAGTAAAAAGTAAGGAGAAATATCACCGAAGTGTACACCAGGAGTTATATTGGTTCGGCCACAACCACTTTGACCTACGTCCAGTCCTCAGAGCATCTCTGAGTGTTTCACTATAGTTTCCAAGATTCAGTGGTGGGTTCTTGGCACCTCGGTACAAGCAAGTTCCTTCGCCTGGACACTCACTCCCCCTTACAAGTTGTAATCCAATCCCAACTCAAGGTTCCACAACCTTAAGTTACCTCAATAACAAATATTGAGTTTGAATGAAATATCTCTCTTACACAGTGAATAAGAATCACTGAAGTACAGATTTACAAGTATGTGTAAAAACAGAGTATTGAGCGTGAACTTGATAATGCGTTCGTGTGTTCTTGTTCTTGTTGTCTCTGTTTGGATGTTCCCATATATATAGATGTGTTGATAATGACCATTTGGAACATTTTCTTCTTGCCCGTTAGAGTATGCGCAGCTACTGTTGACTTTTCTAGTTTTTGAAAAATATCCGTTTGCGGTAGGTGGCGGTAGATAGCGTTTGAACGTTGCATTTGACTTTCCTTATTTGGTAAGATCTCTTTATTGTTTATCTGCGAACATGCTAAGAATACTAATACAATGAAGGGTTAATCATATAGGAAACAAATCAATGAACGTTGGAATGATTTCTGAATTTTTGGAATTGGATATTCAAGTAGTCCCTCGAGTATTCATTAAGTTTACTCGAGTAACTTCTCGAGTATCTTCGTGAAATCATTGATAGAGAGAAAGTCAATAAATGAACATTATATTACTCAGGTAGTGCATGGAGTAAACAAATTTACAAATCTTGGAAATACCTGTTTACTTGAGTACTTACTCGAGTATACTACAATTTTCTTCACAAGTTACTCGAGTGGCTACTCGAGTAGTCTCTCAAATATCCTTCAGATTACTCGATGCTTCACTCCAATAATGTTGGCAGGATTTCAAGGCCGAGAGCACTTCAAGTCTTGCTTACCTGTTTACTCGAGTACTGCCTCGAGTAAACATCTATTTTCTGCATAACTTACTCGGGTAGATACTTCTAGTGCTTTGTATATAATTCTACAGATTACTCGATTACTGACTCGAGTAATCACGTTCAGTCTTTGATATAGAATACCTACATACTTGAGTAGTGCCTCGAGTGAAGTGTGATAATAATATTTCAGATTAATCGAGTAATACCTTCAAGTTTTGTTTACCACAGTGGTTTACTCGAGTTGCTCCTCGAGCAACGTTGGCAGGATTGGAATGCCGAGAGCAACATATTTCTTGAAGCAAGGGACTCGAGTAATGACTCGAGTAACGTTGGCAGGCTGAGAGCAACTGAAAGTGATTTCCCTGATTACTCGAGTACTTACTCGAGTAACGTTAGCAGGCCGAGAGCAACTCATTTCCTTGTGGTAGGTTACTCGAATGTTGACTCGAGTAACTCTTCTTTTCATTTCACATTACTCGAGTCGTCCCTCGAGTAATGTATCTGGCCGTAAGTTACTTAAGGTTATGTGCTCTGGTTACTTCAAGTTTCTGTCTCATTACTCGAGTTCTTACTCGAGTAGCCCTTCAGAAATTCTGCCAGTGATGAAGTTTCTCAGCTTTTTTTCTTGGCCTTTCTTCATTACTCCAGTGTTTACTTTAAGTGATAATTTGCTCTGTCATTACTTTGTTCAAACTTGTTTGTTTATCAAAACTTTTTCACACCTATTCTTTGTTATCATCAAAACATGTGAGATTTAACATAAATATATATAGAATGACTATAAATTTCTAGATACTGATGATTTGTTTGTTTTAAAGTTTTAGTTTTAATAGTGTATACATGTACATAAATGACTCTAAATATATTCTGATTTGTTGTATTGTTCTATATATGAATGAATGTAAATATATATTATGATCCATTCTTTATAAATGCATATGCAGGGGATATCAAAAGCAAAACCCATTTTTTCAAAAAAAAAATTAGCTTCAATAAAACAATTGTTATCTAACAACCGTTATTTATGTCAACTATATATAGTGATTGTTAAAATAACCGTTATATGTTATATATGTTAACATATATAAGGTTGTTAAAGCATGTAAGCATGATCATATATTATGATGGTTATTTACGTGTGCTCATTAATTATTATCACAGAAATATGCATCTCAAGGCCTTATACCAAGCCATAATGTATACATGTGTTATATTATAACTGTTATAATAGGTTTGAAATAAATAATGGTTTAAAACAATAATGCATTTGCGCTGAGCTTTTATAGGGCCCACATAAATGACGGTTTCAGAACTGTGATGTATGACTGACAAATCCCTATTTTATTATATATTTTCATATTTTATTTTAGAGTTTTGTCATAATAATTGAGCTTAAAATGTCTCTTTTGTAATTAATTGTGATTAAATGTGTTTAAATGAAATTAAGGATGAAAAAGGTCAAAAATGTCATATATTTTATGATTTACCTTAATTGATTAATTTTTGGAATATAAGGTATTACATTTTGGTTCATTTTAATTACAGATCGGTTTGAGAGCAATTGGAGAAAGAACCCAAGATTTTTAGCAAATACAACTTGATGAAGAAAAGATTCAGAGATAATTTCAGAACAGAACCCAAATGTTCTAAGAATCATGTCTGAACCCATAGAGGTTTCAAAGTGTTCAAGCTAGTCCCTCAACAAAAACGTCTAAATATTTCATTTAGTCCCTTGGTCAAAATGCATTTGACTAAGGGATCCGAAACAGCGGACCCGACTTGGTTGTTTGGTGCTGAGATGATATTTGGACATGGAGATATATAGAAAAACCCAGCCGCAACACCTCTGGACCAACTCTTCTTTATCACTTCACCTTCTTCTTCCTCTCTCTCGCCAGTGGTTTATCTACTACCACAGGCCGCCGGCGAGCTGCATCATCCTGAGACAGAGGAGAAATAGAGCTGCGAGTAACAGACCTGAGAGGCGGAGGAGAGAGCTGTGAGTGTTGAGGCCGAGAAGCTGGGGGAAGCATAGGGAAAGGAAATAAGAAGTCCATTGCCATCAACCACCATTCACCTTCCTTCAACCTTCCACGTTTCAGCAGCTGGGTGAGAATCAGTAATAGTTGAGAGTTGGATTCAAGGAAGGCAACGACAAGCTCAATCCTCGTTCACCACCTCCATTCATCACCTTCATCATTCCCTTACCACCGACAGCCACCACAGCAACCACCATTCTTGCCTCAGCTTCTATTATTTCGTCGGTCTCCCACTGCCTGAAATCATTCCAGACCATTGCCTCCTCTGTTCAGCCAGTAGCTCTAGCTCCCTATGGTTCCAAACAGTGATAATGCTGCTTTTTGAGGCTGGTTTCGTGGGTGTTTGTGGCTAAGCTTCTCAATCCCTCGTAGCAAGTGGCTATGGCATGAGCTTGGAGCTTTAATAGGGAAGTTTTTGCTATTTCAATTGTCTATTTCTACATTATATTTGTGATTCCTAAGTCTTGGGATGAATTTTATAATGTTCAATTGATTTATTTTGATGTATTTGGAGATTTGTTATGGCTTGAACCTTTGTTAGACGCTTGACATTGTGGTTAATTAACTTAATTATCATTTCTTTGTGCTGGTTAGTCATTGAATTGATAATTTTGTGAACATTTATTACTAATTTCAAGATGACTTGGTTAGTGGATCAATGGTGACTTGCATTTGCATTGGTTAATTGAATATGAATTTATCAATTATATTTAGCATTGGGCTTTAACATTATTAATCTTGATTTTTCATATGAGTGGCCATTGTTAAATTAAGATTAATGAGAAAATTAAGTGGTAATGCGAAGTAGCTCGGTTATTGGATTAAAAGCTAAATATGATTTTTAAGTTCATTTAATTGCTAGAGTGCTTAATCAACCTAATTTAGAGAGATTAATATACAAGGTGGCTTGGTGTTAATCAATCTAAGTTAGGCCTTGTCTAAGGAGTGGCCCGTAGAGTTATTTTGGAACTAGCATGATTAATTCTCCCATAATCATTTTAAGCAAGGATTGCTTGCGCCATTGCTATGTGGGATTGCTTATTCCATCGTTGATCTTCTTATTTCTTTCATTTCATTAGTTCCACCACCATTCCATCTCATATTTTCAAGAAAAATTCCAAAAAGAAGTAATTTAGGACCATTTTAATTCTATTTGCAAAAGTAGTTTTTCATAGATAAAATACCAAACCATTTTCTCAATTTGTTAGTCAATTTTGATACTTAGTTTATTTAGGAATCATTTTCATTTTTGGCTCCATAAAGTGAACATGACCCGGATCATACTGTTATATTGCAGTATTATTCGGTATTTGAACCCCAAGGCGACTAAATGGGAGTTTCAAATTGACGCCATTGCCAGGGAGCTAAGAAATTGGTTTCCTAATAACTAAGTGTCAAGTACTTTTGACCCGGGTGAGCCTTGGGATTTTTACTTTCTAGTATTTTCATACTTAATCATAGTTTAGGTTTTAGTTTAGGTAGCTTGCATATTTTTTATAGCATATTGCATCTTTTCATAGAAAATTTTGAAGAAATACAAACAAATATCTTGATTTTGCTTTGTTTTTTCATTTTCATTTTTAGGACTTAGGATTCTTTGAGATTTAATTGATTGCAATTTGAATGGCTTGGTTTAATAAGAATCATAAGTTTCGAGTTTACACTAATCCTCATATGCATTCTTGTTTAAGGAATGAAAGAACCTTAAGCTCTCAATTCTCGGATGAATCTTATGGCACTTGGAGACATGAATCATTTTCTAATCTTACATATTCTCAAAAGCTTGATTTGCTTCAACAAGAATTGGATTCCCTCCATGCAAATATAAATTGAAGAAGAGCATCTGAATCTCAACATCCTCAATATCTCCATACACATTTGGATCAATCTTGTCTATAAACCTCCTATTTTGACCATGAACCTACCTTTCAACCACCTCAATCCCACTTCAACCATACTTCTTCACCTTACCCATTTCATCAAGAATCACCCACTCTACTCTATCAAGAACCATTATATCCATTTCATCTTCCCCCATTTCCCCTACTTCCATCAAATGTAGAACTCCCTATAAACCACCTTCTCCATCATTCTATGAACCTCTACCATAATCTCTTACCCCTCAACTTAGTGGATTGGATTCCCTCTTCTCATCCCACAACATAGATTCCCTAACAAGTGCATTGACAAGGAAGTGTGAAGGACTCCAAGAGCCATACCTTCAGTTACTCTTTCATCAAGGCACAATTGGAAGCTCTAGGGAGATAGAACATCAATTGTAAGACATTGATGAGTTTTTCAAGACATACTATGCTCATATGTTGTGGGTAAAGACAAGAGGTGAAGATGGAACCCCTTGGCCCCATGACCTACAAGAAGAGGCACAAGGAGTCCAAGCTCAAGAGCCAAATGCCACTTCATAAGTGGAAGATTTCATACCTCTAGTGCCTACTCCCACAAATGATGTCAGGACAAAGCAAGTGCATTTTCAACTACCAGAGGAGCTACTTCCAAACAATGGTACTATTCCTTCTCTTCTTGAAGAGGTTGACCCTCCTCGTACTACTATTCTTAATGTTGTGAGTAATAATGAGGTAGATAAAGAAATTGTGGTCGTATCCCCTCATATGCTTGATGTTGAAAATGCTCACTATGATATTTCTAATAGTAGTTGTGTAGTTGATTATATTGCCTGCACTGTCAATTCTTCTATGTGTGATGAACATGTTCTTTTCCCTGGTTTTAGGAGTGATAAACACATGCAGTATGATATTGTGGAAATTGATGATTATGTTTGGGTGCTCAAATTATGGTAAAATGTGAACCTGATGATAGCTCAAATAATTATTAAAATGATGATTGCTTACATGATTCTTCTTCTGTTTCAAGTGTTGGCAAGCATGATTTGAAATTTTTTAATGCTATTGAACAATAAGAAGAACTCATTTTTCCCTCTTCCCTACATTCTACTTTTGTTTGTTCATGTGAGGGTGAAATGTCATGTGCTATTTGTACGGAGATTGATAATTGGCTTTCTTTTTCACATGACCTTGATTCTTCATCTAGTTCAATTGATAACATCAAAGTGCATGCTACACTTGCTACAAGCCTTGAAAATTGTGCACCTTTAGACTCATATGAATTGCATGATTTAGGTAGTTTCATAAGAAAAGATTCAATGATTTTGAATGATAAAATTGTAAATGAAAATGAATCTTTCCATTTAGTTCTTTCTTACGATTTGCCACCTGATATAAAAAATGAAAATACTTGTTTTGAAATTTTAGGTGGTGATAGCACTACAAAAAAAAAGACTTTCGGCGGCGACTTTTGTCGCCGCTGAAAGTCTAAATGTCGCCCCTGAAAGTCTTTCAGCGGCGACAAAAAGTCGTCGCCTATGCGACTGTCGCTGAAAGTTTTAGCGGCGACAATTTTTGTCGCCGCTGAAAGTATACTTTCAGCGGCGACTTTTGTCGCCGCTGAAGGTGACTTTCAGCGGCGACTTTTTTTGTCGCCGCTGAAGGTGACTTTCAGCGGCGACTTTTGTCGCCGCTAAAAGTATTAATTTTTTTATAAAAAAAAATTCAAAAAATTAAATTTTTTATTAAAAAAATTCGAATTTTTTTTAAATAAATTCAAATTTTTTTTTTTTGAAAAATTTAATTTACAATTGCCACGTGTCTCCTCCACATGCTACCACGCGTCACCTCCTCGTGCTGCCACGTGTCGCCTCCCCGTGCTGCCACGTGTCGCCTCCCCGTGCTGCCACGTGTCGCCTCCCCATGCTGCCACGTGTCGCCTCCTCATAATTCCTCCAAGTGACTCTCCTCCAGTTCGAACCCGCGACCTCAGGGAGCTGACGCCTTCGCGCGCGAGTCTTTGCCAGTTGCGCCGAAATGAACCTATGGCATAATATTACATATTATTATATATATACTATTATCATATATATAAACATACATACATATAATTAATTATTAATTAAATATAATATTATTAAAAATAATGAAAAATAAAATAAAAACGAAAAAAATATTTATATATTTAAATTAAAATTTTTTTTAATTAAAATTACTTAATAAATAATAATTTAATATCATAAATATTATTTTTAATATAAAATTATAAATATAATATTAATAAATAATAATATAATTTTAATAATTAAGGTTAAATAGAATTATTTAATAATTAATAATTAAATTTTATAAATATTATTTTAATTTTATAAATATTATTTTTGAAAAATATTAATAAAAAAATTATGAAATTCACTTTCAGCGGCGACTTTTAATAGTCGCCGCTGAAAGTGTTTTAAAAAAATTTTTTTTTTTTTTAATTTCGAACCACTTTCAGCGGCGACACTAAAGTCGCCGCTGAAAGTGTTTTAAAAAATTTTTTTTTTTTAATTTCGAACCACTTTCAGCGGCGACACTAAAGTCGCCGCTGAAACTCACTTTCAGCGGCGACTTTTAATAGTCGCCGCTGAAAGTGTTTTAAAAAAATTTTTTTTTTTTTTAATTTCGAACCACTTTCAGCGGCGACACTAAAGTTGCCGCTGAAACTCACTTTCAGCGGCGACTTTTAATAGTCGCCGCTGAAAGTGTTTTAAAATTTTTTTTTTTTTTTTTAATTTCGAACCACTTTCAGCGGCGACACTAAAGTCACCGCTGAAACTCACTTTCAGCGGCGACTTTTAATAGTCGCCGCTGAAAGTGTTTAAAAATTTTTTTTTTTTTTAAATTTCGAACCACTTTCAGCGGCGACGCTAAAGTCGCCGCGGAAACTCACTTTCAGCGGCGACTTTTAATAGTCGCCGCTGAAAGTGTTTTAAAAATTTTTTTTTAAAAAAAAATTTCAAACAACACTTTCAGCGGCGACACTAAAGTCGCCGCTGAAACTCACTTTCGGCGGCGACTTTTAGTAGTTGCCGCTGAAAGTCTCACTTTCAGCGGCGACAAAAGTGTCGCCACTGAAAGTGAGACTTTCAGCGGCGACTATTAAAAGTCGCCGCCGAAAGTCTCACTTTCAGCGGCGACTTTTGTCGCCGCTGAAAGTGCTTTTTTTTGTAGTGTAGCTTGATCAATTCTCATTCTTCTTCTACTCTTTTACCTTCCATCTCTTGTGATTATAAAAGTGATGCAATGTACTCCAACACTAAGTTGGATTCGGTATTTTCCCCATTGCAAACACAAGAGGATTTTCAAAATATGACCACTTGTTCAGTTCCTACTGAAGGGAACCAAATTGATTTTCTTGGGTGTGATTCCTACTTAGAGAGTTTTATTCTTAATATGTGTGCACATTACTCTAAGTCTCTCTATTTTTATATCTTTGGATTTGATACTGCTTCTTTCTTGTCTTCTTTGCAAGCATATACTTGGAAGAGTCCTTTGCGGTACCAAGCTCCACCCTACATTCTCGGACTTCTTCCGATTGATCCTGAACCGCCTCCACCTAAGAAAATCAAGTAAAGAGAAGTGTGCACTATGAAGACCATCATGTTTCTCATATTGGATGAGAACTTCTCTTTTAAGTGCCTTAAAAGATTCTAACTAAGGTTGTCTCTTTCACTACTATAAAAAAGCAAAGCTGTGGCGTTAGAGAAGTGCCACATATCTGGATGCCACTAAAAGAAGTTGTGGCGCTTGGAAGCTCCACAACATTTTAAATTTTTTTTTAAAAAAAATACCCTTCTGTGGCGCTTGTTGGAGGAAGGGCCACAGGAGGGGGGTCTCTTGTGGCGCTTGCGCCAGCAAGGGCCACAGGAGACCCACCTCCTGTGGCACTTCCTCCAACAAGCACCACAGGAGGATATTTTTTAAAAAAAAATTAAAATATATATAACATCAAAGTGCATGTTAAAATTTTTCACTTATTGCAGGATAATATAACGTAACTCGTATTGAAGATATTAGTAATTGCGACAAAAGTTAGAAGACAATTTTTTTACCCAAAAAAAAAAGTGTGTAGAAGACAATGAAGCTAATTAAACAGCCTGAAAATATGCGTCAGAATTATTTTTTTATATAAAAATAATTTTTGACAAATATAATTTTTTAAATAATTATTATGCTAAAAAGGGTATTTTGGTCAAATATAATTATGTTGTTTTTGAAGAATCCAGAGGTGAGATATAGGACTATATTTTGAGTAACTCTTGGATCATAAACATTTTTGTCACTGGATTTTGTGGCTAGTGAGGATCAATAAAAAAACAAGTTCCTCTCGGGTTTAAAAAAACAAGTTTCTATAATTAAATACGCCCTCCGGTTTTATTTATAAGAGTTCAATAACTGAATTACACGATTTAAGAAAGCAGTTAAAATTAGTTAAAAATAATAAGTATGTCTTAAGTAAAATTTTTTTAGCATTCTTGATGCTAAAAATTCTTCCTAAGTATGCTAATCAGGAAGAGAAAAATTCTTGATGCTAGTTAAGATGTTTGGTAGGCAATGAAAAGAAAGATAAATTGATGAGAAAAATTATGGTTGGTAGCTAGGTTGAAAATGATAGCTGATGGGAAAGAGAGGGTATTAAATGATCATAATGCCCCTAATACAAAAATTAAAAAAGATTATTTTTTAAATATCAATAATAAAGTATAATTTAAGCATAATTAGTATATATTAATTAATAGTAATAATTAAATGTGCATTAATGAATGAAAAAAAAGTTTAAGTATAAGTATATTAACGGTAACATTTTAAAAGTGACATTGAGTTATTTTGTATTAGGTGTAATTTGTCTTTTTGCGTGATTTTCCAACAGGAGCTTATTTTCCGTAGGTCATCGAAGGATATCAATTTGGCCATCATTCAGAAAATTCAGCAAATTACATCATTTTTAGCTGTGGCCTATAATGAGTTAATGACTCATGTTTGGTTAATAATAACTAGTGCCTGTCTATTTTTATTTATCTAATTCCTCGATCTCACTCAATGTTGAGACTGAAGGTTGGGATATATATTATCCGTCACAAATATAAAAGCTTGAATCATCCTTACTGTCATGGAATCATCAGTCATAGGGTCTCACTTTCCTTTTTTAATGTTTAAGAGTCTCATTGTTTTGTGTTCATAATATTTGGCCTCATAGCAACTAACTCCAAACCTCCTTTCACAATCTATTGTGTCAAGAAATGTTTTTTTTTTTTCGTATTCTTGCACAGTCCTCTTACCCGTTGGCTATGATTTGACAGAAGATTCTAGCATTGTTTTTTGACTTTTTCTTTTATTGGTATCAGACCATTTCTTTTTTTTATTTCTTAAGTTATTTAGTTTTCATGTTAATGTTCTAACTATTATTAGCTCTGATTCTAAATATAAAATAAAGTTAATTTTTTTAGAGAAATTAAGAAAACTAAATAAGTTATTTAATTATATCATATGTTATGTATCATTAGTTATTTATTAATTTATTAGTTGAACTAATTAGTTTGAAGAAAAAAATAAAAATATAAATACTCTAAAATAATTTAATTAGCTTCCTTAATTTCTCAAAAAAAAAAAAGCAACTTTATCTTATAATTAGGATTGAAGGGAGTACGTAACTTACTTATATCATTTTGTCTAGAATAAAAACAATGAAATGATATCAATTTCCCTAGTGCAAAGGAAAATCAATACCCGCAGAAAATTCCACTGTGATTTTCCTTGGTCAAACAAACACGCCACATTATTGTAATTTGTAAGAATTTTAAGAATGGAAGCCTTTTTCCATTCCCTTCGACAGATTTTCAGTAAGGGTCTATTTGGTGTGAGGGATTTGGAGGGGAAGGAAGGGGAGGAAAAATTTTTATGAGTTGAATTTTAAAAGATTGAAGAAGTGGGGTAGTACAATTTTAATACAAGGAATATATAAGATAAAAGAGTAAGAAAAATTAATTAAAAATTTTTAACCCCACTTCTCTAATTTTTTTAAATTCAATTCAAAAAAATTTTTCCTCCGCCCACTTTCCGTCCCCTCCCCTCAGACCAAACAAGCCCCAAACCAAACGGGACGATATATGTGACAAGCCAATAATTCAACTTCATAGTAAGCTACTAAATTCACAGAATTACCCCCAAAGAAAATATCAAAATAGTGACAAAAGAAACAAAGTGAAGCAAACGAATGGAGAAATTTTAGTGACAATGGAAGAAGTAGTGACAATGGAAGGGTAAAAGAGAAGTACGTGATCAGCAGTAGTAATGATGATGATGATGATGATGATAATTATTATAATACATTTATATTCACAGAGTTTGAGGCATTATTAATAATATTGCTTTACTAGCAAGTCATGGTTAAATTTGCATACACCTGTATATATGCTCAAATGTTTTTCATTGCCTGTGGTAGCCCATGAACCCTGACCTTATGAGAAACGAGACTCAAATCTCAAAAGAGTATTTTATTAAATAAGACTCTTGAGCTTCGTGGGTCGCGCTCACTATGAATGTCAAGACTTTCTAATTAATTTATTACTAAAGCTAGGAAAACCCTTTAAACTTAGAAACCATAATTCACTATAAAGGTGAAAACGAACTAAGCGTTTCGGAGTCATCTCCTTAACTTAGACATGACATATAATAATTTCTTAAGAGTATCGCCACACCTTCTAGGATTAGGCTCACTCTGAATAAAAACTAGTAAAATCTTTATGCTCAAAATCCCAATTATAATAAGAACCGGCACAAAAAAATCTAACACGATTACGAGTCTAGAATTCTTTTTTTTTTTTTTTTTGGGAAAAAAAATGCCATAATCAGCCACAGCTTTCTACACCCTTTGATTTTAAATACAATACAAAAACATAACTGGAAGAAACTCCTTTTAAATTTGTACTAAATAATTGAAGCAGAGTTATAGAGAAGAGATCACTATAGAAGCTCTAAGACTACTCCTGAAGCTATATATATAGAAGCTACATCTATATATCTATCTACGTTGTCTGTGAAGCAGCCACACTACCTTCTTCCATTACAAGATCATTATTAGAAGTAGTGTTATTCTTCTTCTCAAGCTCTTTGGCCGTGTCATAAGAAGCGTGCAAACCAAACAGTACGTAGTATACCAAAAGAAATGCCGTCCATATAACAAACCTTATGAATGAATCCTTGTCTATGGAGCCTAGCACGAAGATGTTGATGCCTATTGATAGAGATGGAAACCATGGCACCAGAGGCACTCCCCAGTGCTTCGGCTGCTTCGCCTGCGGCACAAACAGCCACAGCCCCGCCATGCTCACCAGCCAAAACGGCACCGCCACAGTGTACCCGATCCAACCGTTGCTCGTCGCCCAGTAGCCAGAAATGGGCGCCGAGGATACCAGAATCAGCAATAGGCACACTACGAACTTCGTCTGTAAAAACGAATATATAGGGTTTGTACCTGATGAGACATACATGTGTGCGTATAGAGAGAGGGGCTAAATTTGATAAATAAAATAGGGAAAATCACTCCTATGTCTCAAACAAGCAAGATATTATCAGAAAGGTCCTTGGTTACAACCCTAAAAGCGTGTATTCACAACCTGTTGAGTGTGTTTTACAACCTCCAGGGACCTTTCTGATAATATCTTGCTTGCTTGCTTGGGACCTAGGAGTGATTTTTCAAATAAAATACTGAGATAAACTCTTTATACGTTTTCAGATTTTCTCTATATATGATTTGAACAGATCATTTTTTTTAAAGAAATTTATATTTTTATATTAAACCAATTTAACTACATGCAATAGAAACAAATACCCTACCAAATTTGAACAATCTTAATTATAAAGAAATTAAATCCAGAATTTAGAGAGAAGTCAAAATAACAGCCGAGTTATGAATATGATATGAATTAACCTTGAAAATAATTTATGAGAAATTTAGGGAAAAGTCCCCCAACAAAAATTTTATTAGTGAGAATGGTCTAGATTTGGATAGTAATAAAAGTTTATTAGGTCATTTTCACTAATAAAATCTTCAATTGGTACTTTTCCCTGATTTCCCATAATTTTGGTAAGCAAAATCTTCAATGGGTAATTTTTGTAAGCAGCGTATATTGCACATTATTACAAATATTTTTCTCAATATGCATGACATCAAGACTGTGACGAAGTAAATTAGATTTCTAATATGGAAAAGTGACACTACAAAAAAATGTGATTTAGTAGCGGTTAAAAATAGGTATTAGTAGCGGTTTTAACCGCTACAAACAACATTAGTAGCGATTAGGAAAACCGCTACTAAATCATATGTTGCAAGCGGTTTTGTAGCGGTTATATAAAATTGCTACTCAAGAAAAATAACCACTACATCCTTTGTAGCGGTTCCACCCAACCGCTACAACATCCCCATGAACGAAATTTTTTTCAGAGATATTTGTAGCGGTTATTAACCGCTACAAATATAAAAAATTGAAATTTTGAAGACGGGAAAAGAAAAATGACATTTTTTTTAATTTTGTAGCGGTTAATAAACCGCTACTAATTTTGAATTTTTATGAAATTTGTAGTGGTTATAAAACCGCTACTAATTTCATGAAATTCAAATTTAGCGCAAAAAAATTTAATTTGAGTTTAAAAAGGCGCGTTTGTTAGTAGCGGTTTAATAACCGCTACAAATATTTAAAATTTTTTTTAAAAATATACGATCATTTGTTTCTATTTTTTTAATATTAAATTAAATATTTTATTTTTTATTAGTTTATCTAATTTAATTAGCTTATTATTCAATAGTTTAACTTATTAATAAATTAAAAGGAAAAATTTAATTTAATTGGATTAGTATAAAAATTATATTAATAACATTATTAAGGATACGTAGGTAATAAGAAATTATTATATTGTCTAATATAATGTAATTGTGTATGAAAAATAGATGAAAATAAGACACAACTCTGAAATATCTGGAAAAAAAATTGTGAGAATAAATTTTATATAAAGGAAAGAAGTATTGTAAAAAAAATTAAAAAACTTGTTACCATATTTGATCGTATTATTCAGCTCCTCTACTCATACAAAAGAAGTTGTAAATGAGAGAAAATGAAAGAAAGGTAAGGTGAAAAGAAATTGGGGAGTGTTTGAAATGAGTTGTGGTAAGGGTATTTATAGAGATCCACGTATTATTTGTAGCGGTTAATGTATCCATTTTGTAGCAGTTTTTAGTTAGTAGCGGTTATTTTTATTTTTGTAGCGGTTTAATAACCGCTACAAATATTATTTTATTTTATTTTTTAAATTTTTTTAAAAATTTTTTTTCCATTTTTTTTAAAGACAAAAGCATAATTTGAATTTGATTACTCATCGTCGCCATCCCTACAGAAATTATGTAGAAAAACTATTGTTAGGGATGTATTATTAAATTTAAAAAATTTAATTTAAATGACGTGGACTTAAAAAAACTCACCGTAGTATAGGTAAATTACCATCACCTTCAGGGAAGTAGTTTTCAAAATCGGTTGGCTGAAATGGCTCACTCTCATAGGTGAAGTTATCGCCTTTACCCATGTCGTAAAGGTCTCGTGGCTTTAAATAAACGACCATGTGCCAATCCCTATGCCTCTCGTCCTCGACATAATAAACCTGATATGCCTCTGAAGCTAGAATATACGGCTCATCATCTTGAGAAATACCAGTATGAATCGGCCGTGAGAAATTGACTGATGTGATCCCTAAGTCGTCAGTTGTCAGTCCCCGAGAAGTAGTGGTATTTGCCCACAAACACTTGAACTGCGTCACGGTGAAACGGCCTTGATAATTAAGTTTGACGACATCAAGAAGCTTGCCATAGTAAGGGACGCCTCCAAACTGCATGTTGACGTCATTACTGCTCGCATAACTTCTTGTCCCAAATGTGCCATAAACACCCGAATTCTGAGTTTGCAATCCTTGATCCCGTAAAACCGTGCAAAACTTAAAACCATTGACATTGTATGCTGTAAACCTTTTTGCATGATCAAGAGGGCCGATTGCGAGAGCTCTGAAATCTGGTGAGTGTGGGTTGTGGCCATTTAGTATTCTGTGTGCAAACCAACTCAGGAATTCTCTATGGACCCTCCTATCAACTTCTGAGGATGTCTGTGTACGGATCCTGAGTTGATGCTTAACATGACTTCTGAATTCCCTGCAATTAATAATGGAAAGACGATAGTAAAATGAAAGTGAGAAATGTTATGAAAGATATAGATCGAATAACATGTGAGTGTACAATTCTTACCGTATGAAAGGTTCAACTTGAGTGCAATTAATCAAGACATATCTATGTGCTTGCAACTTCTCAGTTACTGTTAGTTTAAAGTTCTCAGTTGCTCCAACTGGTTTACTAACACGAGGGATAAATTCTCCTGATGTCGACGTAGGTTCAGGACAATCGTCAACACGAGGTGGGCGGTTGAAAGCCATCTCAAGATCATCAAAGTACCTTGAGCAAAAATATAGCATCTCATCCCCTATATAGCCTTCAGCTATAGAACCTTCTGACCATGCCTTATTCCTTACGTAAGATTTTAATTTCCCAAGGAACCTATGAAGTACAGAAGAGAAAATTGATATAAAATGCTGAAAAGGACGACTAGCAAACATTAAATACGGAGAATAAAGCACATATTTAAAATGAGTACCTCTCAATCGGATACATCCAACGATATTTTACTGGTCTAGCGAGCTTTGTTTCATGAACGAGGTGGACTGTAAGATGAACCATCGTAGTGAAAAAGGACGGAGGAAAGATTATCTCCAAATGACAAAGCGTAAGAATGATTTTGGACTGCAGCTGATCGAGCTCCTCAATGATTAAAACCTTTGAACACAACTTCCAAAAGAAAGAACAAAGTTCCACCAAAATGATGAAAACATCGGGAGGAAGTGCATTCTTTATACCCAAAGGGAGTAACTGTTGCAAAAGAACATGTGAGTCATGACTCTTCAGACCAGCAACCTTTCGAGCCTGCAAGTCAACATATTGAGAAATGTTGCTTGAATACCTATCAAGAACTTTTAATTTCTTCAACGTCGCGAGGAAGACTTCCTTGTTCGGTTTTGTGAGGGTAAACTTTACTGGCTGAAATTTGTCATGCTCATCTGGCCAAACGTCTTCACAAACTCCCATGTCGCATAAATCTTTCCTCGCTTGAAGGTGATCTTTTGTCTTGCCGGGTTCGTTAAGTAACGTATACAGCACATTGTCACAAACATTCTTTTCAATGTGCATTACATCAAGACTGTGGCGAAGTAAATTAGATCTCCAATATGGAAGAGTGAATAAAATACTTATCTTCTTCCACTGCTGAGGCACCGAAGTCCTGCTCGTCTTTTGGCGAGTTTGTGCTGAATCATCGCTTTTTCCAAACTCGAAGTCAACATGCTCAAGCTGCTGTAAGATATCTGTACCGGACAAAGTCTGAGGTGGTCCTCTTTTTTTTTGGTTTCCCATTGAAGCGATTCCATTGCAATCTGAATTTATGCCTTCCATCAAGAAACCTCCGATGCCCCATAAAGCACCACTTTCAGCTGTGGGGAAGGCACACTGCATCAGAGTCAAAACTGCAAGCTGGACACGCCGACCCAGTATGCACATTCCAACCAGATAATGTGCCAAGGCCAGGAAAGTCACTAATCATCCACATCAAGGATGCACGCAAGTTGAACAAAGTCTTGCCGTAAGCATTGTACGTCTCCAAGCCGACATTCCACAGGTGAAGCAATTCCGCAATAAGCGGTTGGAGATACACATTGATGTCATTGCCTGGTGCCTTTTTGTCTGGAATGATCATAGACATAATGAAAGAGCTTTGTTTCATACACATCCAGGGGGTAAGTTGTAGGGAACTAAGACTACCGGCCAAATACTGTGACTTGTGCTAAGATTCCTGAAAGGATTGAAACTGTCGGTCACCAACGCAAGCCGAACATTTCTGGGGCCAGTCGCGAAATCTGGAAAGTCTTTGTCAAATGTTTTCCAAGCATCTGCATCCCGGGGATGTCTTAATTTACCGTCTTCATTGTTATCAACGGCATGCCACCTCATGTGCTCCGCAGTTTTAGACGACATAAATAATCTTTGTAGGCAAGGTTTCAAAGGGAAGTACCTAAATTTTTCCCCTTCTGCTTTTTCCCCTTC
Source organism: Inga laurina (assembly GCA_963855925.1). Lineage (NCBI taxonomy): Eukaryota > Viridiplantae > Streptophyta > Magnoliopsida > Fabales > Fabaceae > Inga > Inga laurina. The sequence continues at coordinate 30,971,095 of OY979704.1, forward strand.
TGAATTTTTTTGTACCTCGATGTGTGATATCTCTTACAAGTCTCCCTACTAGAATCGTCTCCCCAATACAGCATGCAATCGTTTAGGCATGCATCAATCTTTTCATAGTTCAACCCCAACCTGTTAATAATCTTCTTGGCCTCGTAGAACATTGTGGGAATCTCAGCGTCGGGGAATGCATCTTGTAATAATTCGAACAACATCGACATTCCCTTATCTGTGATTCTACACAAGCACTTGATATGATACAATTTGATCAAGAAAGATAATTTAGAATATTTTCGGCAACCGTGATACAAAGGACGATCTGCTTCATTCATGAAGCTGAAAAAATCCTGAGCTGCTTCATTCCTCATAAAAACCGGCTCAGAACCGTGCACTTCTTCGTTGAAGTTGTCTCCTTGAAATCCAAACGCATCACGCACAACATCATTCACAGGTTCATCTTCATCTACTTGAACGCCTACTTGAGAACTTCGAGGAAGAGCATCATCATATCTAATGCCGGCCTTCTCACCATGAACTGCCCAGAACGTATAGTCCTCAGGGAAAGGATTCAGAAGCAAATGCCACTTCTTGAACTTGCATCTCCGATATGGACAGACAATCTTGCCATTACAGCTGGCGTAAGTGAATGCGAAATCCAAGAAATTGTTTAATCCATATAAATATTCTGGAGAATTGTGTGGCAACCTGATCCATGACTTATCCATAACTACTAGTGAGAGAGAAGAAAGTATAGAGAAGAAGATAAGTGAACAGAGAATTAAGAATGCCTAGAAGCTTATATTCTGATTTTCCAACGTTTAACATTTTGTGGTGGTTACCAAACTGCTACCATAACCTCTACTACATTCCAAATTTGTAGCGGTTATATGAATAAAACCGCTACAAAGTTTCTGCCCATTAGCAGGAATTAGAAAATTTTATGTTAAACTTGTAGCGGTTTAATAACGTAACCACTACTAATATATATTTGTAGTGGTTCTATTTTATTAACCGCTACAAAGTTCTAGCAGTAGAGAAATTCAAATTTCAAATTTTTTTCACTTTGTAGCAGTTATAAGAAAACAATTGCTGCAAATGTTCTTGATCACTTTGTAGCAGTTATTAGGCTAAACTGCTACAAATATAGGTGACATTGGGGAGGAAATTCAAAATTCAAATGTTGAATATTTGTAGCGGTTATTACTGTAACCGCTACAAAAAGTCAACATTTAATTTTTGAATTTTCCTCCCATGATCCTCTACATTTTTAGCGGTTTAGATTAATAACCGTTACAAAGTGAATACGATATTTGTAGCGGTTTTTAAAATGTAACTGCTACAAATATTTTAAAATTTATTTTTTTGAATATTTGTAGCAGTTTTACAATAAAGCCGCTACAAAATATGTTACATTATTTGATTTTTTTTGTGGTTTGTTTTAGAAATATCAATAAAACTGTCATAAACGCAACTAGAATTTAACAAGTCTCTAAAAATATAAATATAACTGTTGTAAATGTAACAAGAATTTAAATTCTAAAAATAAAATATCCAAGTTTATTTACAAATATTTCAAAAATAAATATAATTGTACTAAACTAACTACCCGAAGGTGGGGCTCCCTCAGGTGCAGCTATATCGAGGTGTTGGGTAGATGTAATAACACCATCATCATCAGTAAGAGGAGTAGGCTGGAAGACTAACCAAGGGACAGAGGGAGCCTGTGGATGCTCCTCATTAAGGAACAGGTGACTCCACAACCTCTCAAGCATGAAGTTCGTGATATCACGCCACTGCGAATGATGAGCGTAGTAGTAGTCGGCCTGCTGCTGCATCTACTGCTGCTGCTAAGCCATTGCAGCCTGTGTCCTGGCCAAATCTGAATGCATCTCCTCAATGGACTCATCCCTCGAACGTTTGACCCCAGACGTCTGTGCTCGAGAGCTGCAAGCCTCAGAGGCGCCGCTCCTGCCGTAGACCATGATAGGTCTGGCGCCTATCCCCATCCCCCTCATGCATCCGAGGTGCTCAACCTGACCCAAACCACAATTTTAATGGCACAATGGGGTCCACAGACCCTTGTGACTCCTGGGTCTGGGTCTCTCGCAGCTCAGCCTGCGACTACTGCATCCTCTCTTGCCATTTTATGAAACAATTACTTATTATTATTTTTCATAATAAAGTTGATTTTATAAACAATATAATAATGAAATCACTTACAATGGCCTCCTCTGCCTACTGAGAGGTCGGAGTCCTGTCATGGTGTATATGGGTGATAGTGAACAACTCCCCATAATTCGTCTGACGGTTCTCCTACTATGCGTTCCTCTCCTAAAACAATTACAAAATTAAATTAGTATTATGAAAAAAAATACTAAAATTATAATATGAAATAACCAGCTAAAAGTAATTGATGTTGTGAAAAGTTACCAGCTCACTGTAAGTGACAGCAAAGGTCTTCGATCTTGCTGTGTGGTGGATTGTCTGCTGCCCTTGGCACCTCGTGTTCCTTTGAGAAAGTTCCTGGGAAAAAAATAATATTAAAAGTATTAAAACAATATAAAACACTTATAATTAATAAAAACATAAAATTTATTATATTTAAATTTAAATTATAATTATAAATACATTACCTGCCCCTCAGCGCTCCTCCTGAACTAGATGAAACTCACCCAGTCGTTCAGCGGGACACCGTCTAGGATGTTCTCGATCAACTGCTGTAGAGGAATCGTCCCATCCTTATCCATACTGTGGAAGAGACGGTTCCTCCTATTCTTCCAGCCGTCACCTATCTTCATCAGCGTGTGCCTCTTTCGGTTATCTTGGATGGCAAACCTAAGCTGTAATACAACTGAATAAAACATAATTAAATATAACTAATTACAAATAAGACAATAAATAAATATTAATTAAATATAATTAATTACAGAAATTATAATATAATTAAATACTATTAATTATCTTTACTACCTCATCCCACGCCAAGTCTTTCAAGCCCTTCGAAACGTTCCTTCACATCCTAAAGCGAAGGGAGAACTGCATCCAATTCAAACCTAGCTCGTTTAGGAAGCGGAATACATTTTTCTTGAATCTGAAACTTTTGGGTCTGGATGTCATGTGTCCGTGTGATTGCAGGGTGTTGAGATTTCTAAGAATTAGCAATCTCATAATATTGAAACAAGTTTAAAAAGAGTTAACGTGGGTGCTGTGACTTTAGCTTCCCTTTAGTCAGGGTTTTAAAGAGAAGGATTAAGTTGCCGAAACTTACAAGCATTGAAGGTACCTTGGTATAAGTTATTCTCAAATGACTAACGTAGTGTCCGTAATATTGAGATAATGGTTTAAACAATGCATTGAATTTGGAAGTAGTCAAATGCTCATTATTTTTAAGAGGACGTGGGTGCTGTCAGGAACTTCAGGGAGCGCATGTGTTTGAATCATTTGACTACATCTAAAATATGTTTAGACGGGAGATACAGGTGTCATAAAGGGGGAAGACCTTTGAATGCCCCAAAGAGTAGCATTCCTAACATTGTGTTTAGAGGCATCATAGTGATGATTTCAGATATAAATCTGAAATATTTTCAGAATTAAAGAGACGGTTATTTGAAATTTTCAAGGGACCAAAGTAATCACATGCCAAGGAGAATAAAAGATTAATATTAGAACTTGAGAGAAAAAGAGAGATTTATTACAATATTAAAGAAAAATTATATATGTGATTAACCTGCCTTTATATATAACTTCTAGGTTTTGATTTGTGCCCGAGTCCACCAAGAAGACACCAAGAAAAAGCGTGAGAGAGCAAGATAAAGGTAGCTTTAATCATTAATTTCGTATATTTGCATTGGTTGCATGTTCATTTGCTCCATTATTGCTGTAGTTAAGCAGGAGAACATATAAATTCCTTACTTTTATTATTGCCATAGCTAGCCATGTGTAATAATAGTTTCATTTATTTAATTTTACAGACATTCAGTTATTGTAAGGTATTGTTCCTTGCGGCTTGTTTTGTATGCTCAGTTATTTACCATGCATTATATACTAAAATATGATTATTGCTACTGAAACTCCCCAATCTCACCCCTCTCTCTACGTATTAACCATAGGAATAAGTTCATCTAAGGTAAATGTGAAGCTAGTGGAGGCTTAGCTAAGGTGGATGGAAGAAAGCATGTTTTGTTAGGCTAATTTTGCAATAGTGTGGCTTATTATAACTACCAAGGCATGTAAATTTAATGTTTGTTTTGGGTTGTACATATCTCTATAAGGACTTTGAGATGAGTAGTTGTAAACATGGTAAAAATTTATATTATTGTGTATAGTTAGCTGCACATGCTGCTGAAACGTCATTAGTTGCGTCTGACTTTAGACAGGGTAAACATTCTAGTTACATCTTGTTATTTGGCAAGTTAATAGTACACATCCTAAGATTTAAAACAAGTATTAATTTGTAATTTTTGGATGTGTAGATAAAAAGTTATGAATTTTATAAGTTGGATCAAAATTCTGGAACTTTCTACAAAAATTCCTATGAACTATTTGAGTTTTAAGCAAATTCTGGACCCAGTGAAACCCTGTTGAGCCCGTAACTTTATTTTATCATGAAAGGCTTTGAAGGAGCTCAAGTTTGCGCTTTGAACCACTATTTTTAGTATTGTAATGAGTTAGTGAGGCATTTCTAAAGTTCTTAGAAATTCCCATCCCACAAATAAGTGTTAGAACTTGAAATGATGGAGAAAAAGTTTTTAATTGTTGGTGATTTCTGGAATTTCTAAAGATTAATAGTGGTTGATTCTTAACTAAATATCTCTAATAAATTACCCTAGTGTAAGGTTTGAGAAAGAGAGGACTGAGGAAGAAGAAGAATTAGAGTGGGCAAGGGAGAAGAAGTAGAGATAGAGAATTCTGAATAGTACTCCAGGATTTCATTAGAATACCAAAAGCCTTATTTATAGAGGCAGAGGTCTGGGATATTTAATCAGCAGCTAATCCTAATTAGTTAGAGGATACAGCTAAGGTCGTGTTTGTCTAAGGCCACTCCTAATAATGGCTAGTGCCATTAACAACTAATAATGCTGCTCATCTCCCTATCTTAAAAAATGACAAAACAATCACAATTGCATAACAATGTCCCATATACATGCTTAATTACACGGTAAAATCACTTCCGAAAAGCTAATAAGCCAAAATCAAACTAGAGAGGGAGTACTAAGTGTTCGGTATCAACCAATATTGAAGAAGGAGCCACCGATAGCAACAAGTAGATATGCAAACGACGTTAGGAACCAACCAACAACGAGGAGCAGATCTGTGGAGACCGGTGAGCAATGGTGGTAAGAAGACTAACCTTGGACGAAATTTTCTACATTGGAAAATCAGTTCCCCACAAGGAATTAAGACGAGAGGAAGTAGGCTTGGCACGGATAAGGGAAAATTTCGCACTGCCAGAATTTTCTCTCCTTAAAATGAACGCTTCAACCAATCGTGTTTTGTAATGCAAGAAGAAAAGAACCCCTCTTTCCTTTCCATCCTCCAAATTTTCAACCTACCAAACAGCCTCCTATATATTAATACGCATAAGCTGCTCTTCTAAGATGTCAGCAAAAATATTCATTTGAGTCCTCCTCAGTGCCACGCCAATTTCAATGGCAACCTCATTGCGCCTACCATCAGAAAGAGAAATTGATCCAGACAATTCAATATGAACCACTTCACTCTTCCTTGGCTTCCCCCATCCAAAATCAGTCTCATACACTCCCTATCTTGGGGAGCCTGCAATTGTGAACACATGTTGCCCTGATTCAGATAATTCTCTCAAGTCTGACATCAACGTCTCAATCCCTCTTAAAGGATCACTCTTTCTCTCTCTTACTTGCCTTTCCATGGCGGAAACTGCCTCGACAAACCCGTTTTCCCTGGTATTGTGAACTCCTCAGTGCCACGCCAATTTCAATAGAAGATCTTGGGAATGATCTTCTTCTATTGATTTTATCATACACACCCACATCAAAGAACATGTCAACACAAAGGTTGATATATGAGGTGTCCCCGTGCCATGGTTGACGCATCGGAGGGAGGCCCATTTCTTTAGCTTCTCGATCTGGTCCCGGTTCAGAACAAATGTGGCCTGAACCTTATCGTTGCCGGAGGAAACATCATCTGCGAAGCATGCGAACTCCATGGATTTTGACTCCGTCTTTGTCAGTTCCTTCAAGTAGACAAGCTTAAGCCCTTTAGAGTCTTAGATAATATCCCTTGTATGGCTCAGCAGGAGCAGATCAGAGCTCAGGAGGGAACCTACATCATTCCCTCTCGCTCGGCTAATAGAGGTCCAAAACTTGATGAAATGAAAAAATGTTCGGCCATCCCCAACGACATGGCTGGAAGTGAAGCCCATGGCCAACCCAGAGTTGGGCAGGATTGTGACCTGAATGGTCATGAGAGGAGCCATCAAACGCGTGCCGTTCTCTAAGGTACGTGGCGGAGGCAAAGCCGGAACGAGATGGTGCAACTCTGTGACGTCAATAGGAGAGTCGGACACAAGGTGGGAGAAGTCGGCGGAGGATTCAGCGACGGTGAAGGGGAGGGCAGAGTCGCCGTTGTCGTAGAGGATGTAAGGGTGGGGAGGGAGGACGAGGGTGGCGGCAAAAGGGAAGAAGAGTTGGAGAGAGAGGGAAAGAGAGTGTTTAAGAGTGGGAAGGAGTGTGTGGAGAAAGTGGTGGGTGGGGTGAGGGAAGTCGAAGAAGAAGAGACGCTGGAGTGGGGGCAATAAAGCCATGATTTTTGAAAAATCATAAAAAATTGCAAAAAATTCTATTTTTTGTCCATAAGATATCAAAATGTCACTCATTTTATGTAGAATCTAATGATAAAAAGGAACAAGAAAAAAACATTTGGGAAACCTCCCATTTTTGCCGCGCAGCAGGGTGCGCAGCACCTAGCGCACAGCAGGCACCCCAGATCCCAAAAAAGGTGAGAGGAAGAGTGGTTGAAGGAACAGAACTTGGTGGCGCTGAAACTTGACACTGATCGAGGATCTTCTTCATAACCGTGAGAGAGAGAGAGAGACTAATAATTTGGAACACGCCAAGTAAGTGAAACATGGTTCAGGGATGAAGAAGGGAATCCATATTTGAAGGCCAAGAACAAGGAGGAAGGAAGAAGTATGCGACACGGTGGACCCTGCGAGTGCGAGGGTCGTTTTGTTTATAATCAAATGGGCACACATTCACATTCACATTATCTGTATTTCCATCCCCATCTCCCTAAAAAAACAATTCTACTGTACCAAACAATGCATTAACGGAGGCCTAGTGCTTCATGGATTCATCTTTTCTCCTTGGCGCTTCTTATCCTTTACCACACCGTTTTAGGTGTAAAATGTGAGGGGATATACTTTTTTTTCTTTTTCAAAATAACATTAAGTGCCTTGAAGTGGTTTTGAAGTAGCACATAATATCTTAAAATAATTTGTTGTACACTCTGTGATATAAAATATTTTTTCAAAAGCCCTCAATATTTGACAAGCTGTATTTTGTTGAAATATTTTATGAGTAGCACTCAATATATATGAATGAAAAGTTCATTTAAGATACACAGTGTTATTAAAAAAAATTACTTTATGTTGCAATTTGACAAATATGGGATGCTGCTGAAAAAATATTTTATGCCATAGAATACACAAAATATTATTTTAAGATATTTCTACTACTAATTTTGAAACGCCAACGAGAGAGACCGGATCATGCTTCACCCGGTTTAAATGCTCGTCAAAAGTAGTAAAGTACTGAACACTCAAACTCATTAAATATTGATTTTTAGATTTAAATTTTTCAACTAATAATTTTGAAATATAAAAAAAATCAAACTTTTTATTAAAAAACGATAATTAAGATCGGTTATCTCTATTTTAGATTCTATATTTAATAAATAATTGTTTTAAAAAATAAAAAAAAATGTTAAATCTAGATCGAATAGACCAGATCAGGACAGTTGACACCTAATGAGTTTCGGTGCTAATAATGAACAACCAAACTCATTCTCTCACCTTGTGGGTATACCGAAATATTAGAAAAACAAAATGAGATCAATTATATGATGTGAAGTTGTAACAGACCCACATATGTTGGGCCTAGAAGCTGATCCAAGAGAAGGCCCATATGGAGATCACATGCATAGCACAAAGAGGATACCTCCCTTATAATAAGGGAAAATCTGTTAGAGGAGGCATGGATGAATTTTGTGGATTCTCTTCTCTCTCTCACGTCTGGCTTCTCTGGCCGTTACTTTCTCTGTGATTGGATTCCTTCTTCTTTTATGCTATCCCTTTACTCTATATCTTCGCATTTCTATTTTGTTCGAGTATTGTTGTTTTCCCTTATATAGTTAAACCTATTGAATGTATCTGAACTCAAGATTTTCATTAGTTGTTCAATATCATTGAGTTAAGTACATTATTTGGGGATTGTTTGGGTGATCGTTACAATTGGTGCTTTTGTTGAGAAGACCTTGCCAAATGGTTAACGATTTTGATGGTGTGGAACTCGACAAGCTTGAGGATGAGATCAAACGATCATCCGCTCAGATGCGCCAAGTTTTTAGTCACGGTTTTGACCGATTATAAGCCTCTCTTCTCATTTTTACCTAACAGATTGCATCTATGGCTTGAGTTATTGATGGCTTATCTCCATTTCCTAGACCGATCAGCCCCATCACACAAGGAACTCAAGTGTGTTTAGTGTTCATGGCTGAAGAAAATAAGACCGACGAACATAGCGACTCACATCTTCCCTATGATGGCTCTGTTTTTGAAGTGCATGATTCATCACTGGTTGCTAACACTCTGTTGCCGCCTTCCATCAATATACCCATTGATGCTTCTAAATTTACTGGCAGTTTCCCGTATTCCATGATAGCGACACCATTGTGCAACTCTAAACTAGATACCTCTGTTAAAGGGTTTGTGGTGCTCGACAATAGCGCCGATGGTCTCTTGAAGGGTGACTCGCTCCATGATACCCTCTGTCTCATACCACCAGCAACCAAACGTGAGGGTCCTGGTAGGTCGCTGCCTTCATTTCTTTGTCCTACCAAAGATTTTGCATATATTTGTTTTTCTCTGGTTACATCTTGCTGCTGTGATATTGATATGTAAATATAATAAAGATTTAAAAATCTGTTAAGAGTTAGTCAAGGGGATATAGCCGTTAGGCTAATGGCAACTATTAAGTTTGATAATGAGGGAATTAGAAGGATGGCTGTTAGTTTAGTTAGAAGGGTTGTGTATAAGCCTATAAATAGATGTCCATGCCTATTGTATCTCAGTCTGTGATTGATAATGAAATAGCTCAGAATTGTTTCTCTCTTTCTCTCTTCCTCTTCTCTGTGTTTCTCTATCTTCGTTCCTCTATTCTTCTCTCTTGAATCCCTCTGTTTCCTCTTCTCTATCTCTCTTTCCCTCTTTCTCTTTCATAGAATATCAATTCTATAACAGTGGTATCAGAGAATTCAATCCTTGGCCCTTCCACTGCAATATTAGAAAAAAAACATAAGAAAAAGTCCGCCCAGCATGGCTTGTGCATTTGCATCTCGATTTCTTTCAAGAAGCTTCGAAGAACGTCTCCAACAAACAAAAAGGCGACTTCAGCTATGGCACCTTCGACAAGAGGGGTCTATAGCAGATTTTAATTATGCGTTTGATTCCCTCTCGGCCAATCTAGATGTACCAGAGGATTACCTGGTTGAGGCATATGTTTCTGGCTTGAAAGAAGAGGTTGCAGAGTCAGTTAAGTTGTTCAACCCCCTTACTATGCGTGAAGCCCAATCCTTGGCAAGAGTGCAAGAGATATCCTTGCAATGGTGAGCCAAGAAAGCAGAGCAGGCAAGAAAAGGTTTGGAATATCAAAGCAAGACTCTGTTCGTCAAGAATGAGACCCAAGAAGTGCTCCCAGATATGCAAGAACCTTCCATTGCGCAAGAAACAGAGGACGACGCGCAAGAAGTTTATGCTTTTTTGGGAAAGAAAGAATCTTGTTCGGACTCCTCCCAAGAATGCAACGGAATAAGAGAAGAAACAGAAGTGATAGAGCTTGAAGGCAGAAACGATGGAAGGAAGACGTGTTCAGGCTTTCTGGGGTCAATGATGGGCCTCTCGCATGCAACAAAAGAGAACAAAGATGCGAACATGAATTCTGGTATGGGGGAGCTCTCAATGCCTGAATTTGAAAGCCATTTTCACACCCTAGAAACGTGGAAGAATGCAAAAATGGCATCTGGAGTCAGTGGGTCATTTAGTCTTGTCTGTTTCTTACCGCTAAGTTCTTTTTCTTCTTCTCTGGCCCTGTTTCTGTTGTTTGGCCAAAGGACTTCGTCTAGCAATAGTTATGCAAATGTTTCAAAAAGCATGGAACCAGGTTTGTGGAGTGTTCAGCAGTGTACGTGGCTGACTAAAGATGATTTAGAACAGTCAAACATGTAGCTGGATGCCACTCTCTTTAAGCTGCAGAAGTATTTTGGAGGGTTACAGCTGGATAGCATTTCATCTCTATGTCAAGAGTATTTTGGAGACACCTTGGGTTTGGCCTTATCGGATCAGAACGTGGGCTTTAACTTTCAAGAAAATGGCCCAAGTTCATTGCAGCAGTGGGTGAATTCAGCCAAACCTATATACATGTCTATTCGTTGGTCTTTTCATGTTAAACTCTCTTGTACAAGAACTCTTCTGCAACTATGGTTCAAGGGAAAGTTGATTGTAATGCTCTATGGAAGGTTTTGCTCTCTAAGAGGGAAAGACAAGAAAATGCCTAAAGGGTGAAATGTGCAGCAGAATTAAACACAATCTGAAGGAAAAAGCTGTTGATTCCCTGATTCCAAGTCACAAAACTTTCACTAGCTAGCAGCAATTTTCAGAAGTTTCCTAGCTCAGTTTTTGTAATTCTTTGAAATTGTCTGTTGTTGTTCAGCATCCTTGAGGGCAAGGATGTTTTGAGAGGGGGGTATTGATATGTAAGCATAATAAATAATTGAAAATATAGCCGTTAGGCTAATTTCAGTTGCAAAGTCAGTTAGTTAGGAAATTAGAAGAGTTAGTTAGTTAGTTTTAGCCTTAGCTTGGTCATTAAGTCAATCTAGCCTATAAATAAGGGTCTAATACCTATTGTAAATCAGATTATGATTGATGACGGAAAATAGATTTCTCTTTGTCTCTCTCTTTCTCTCTTGGTTCTGAATTCTCTCTTGATCTCTCTGTCTTCTTCATCTTCTACCCCTCTATTTCTGGTTTCTTCCCCTTTCTTTCTCTCTTTCTTTCTATACAGAATTACAATTCTGTAACAGATATTGACATATTACAACTTTTCTCTTAGCATAATTGGATACAAATTGAACCCTACGATTGTTATGCATTACCACATAGGTTGATTTTCAATCCTGGTATTTCACTTCTTTATACTATTTTTACATCTTTGCCACCATTTTCTACTTGGGGGTTTGATCTTGGTATGGCTAGTGGCTGGGGCTTCTTCGATATTTTCACTGCTGTAACTGAAATTGCGTATTTGTTCCCTTCTTGTCATATCTTGGGATGCTTCACACCTACAGAGAATTTGAAGCAATTCTTTAGAGCTATTGCTTAGAGGTTAATTTTGTCCACCTTTGCTTGGGCGCCGCTACCAGGTGCAATTGTTATTCTAACATTTGAATTTAGTCTAGACAATGGAATTGAAAAGACTAAATGCATGAAGTGTCAATCATGTGATGTAATCGAATCTCCGTTGGCTAACTCTAAAACTGATGTACAAAGAATGGGTTCATGTTTCTATGCTGTAGAACTTTATAGGAATCAAGATCTTCACTTTCTGTTATATGTCCCTCTTATATATCGTCATTTTGTGGATTTTTGGTGTATGTTTGGACAGCAACATGAAAACTGGGCTCCTATAATTGTCATGTGTTTCCATCATGATAGAGTCTTACTTGTGGTCTCCCTCCAGTTTTGCCTCTGATCGATCCTATATCTTTTGGAATACATCATGCGCCACTTGCCTCTATTTTCATTTGTGTTATGTGGATGTTTGACCCGTTAGCATGTATCATAACACATGTTTTCAATGTGTGTTAATGCTAGTTAAATTTGGTTTTAAGGAACTCTCCATCATTGCAAAATATAATTTGGGATATCATATGTTATCAATATTTGTTGTCCTATTGAGCCTTACTGTTTTTGAAGTTAGATTATACTTATGTCAGGGCATTCTTACCATTTTTTTGAATGCTATAATTTTCTCACCACATGATGAAGGATGCATTGAGAAAGTTATACTTTTTGAATCTATCCAAGGTGTATGTCTCACTACCACATTTCTGCACCATTACTATGCATCTAAAGTTACTGGTGTTGGTATTATTTTATATGTAATCTGGTTTTATATAAAGGAAACTGGTAAAAACTAGCAGATAAAAGTGAGAAATTAGGTAGGGAGGGAGAGATAGTAAGAAGCAGAAGGTCTTGAGTCAGTATCTGGAACTCGAGACTGGGGGAAAGGGAAATCTTAATTCATAATAATCAATCCATGCGGATACAAGACTCTCTTACATCTAAATACCCTGCATACATGAAAATAACTACCCCTTTGACTCTAAACTGCCTACCCACATTCTGCACTACTTCACAACCACTACTTATGACTCCATAACCAACTTAAACATTTTCCTACATCGAAAAAACATTAAATATAATTTGGTAATCCTGCTCTTAATTAATTCAGCCCACGTTTTCTTCTAGAATATACCAGGAATGGGCGTGGATTCCTATCAGAAATGAAGACTTAATTATCGTCAAGGTTCAAGATGGAGGTTTCTGCTTTGAATTTTAAGGATGAAAAGATTATTATATTATGTATTTCTCCACCTTCTAAGGATGTTGATTATTGCCAGAACACATTTGTATTCACTTGGAATATCAATACTTACTTTCATATTTGATACAAGTATTTCCAACCATCAGGTTCCATTTTCAAGTCGAGTTGCTATTCATGTTGGTAATGTGGGAGTATAACATCATTGCCTTGCAGCCTTCACTACCAAAAATCTTCCTTCTGTAATGGATCAGTTGACACAATACTTGGATTGGCACTTCAAGAAATTCCAATTCCAGAGACTTTGCCATTTCACTACAGGACTGATGTCTATTGTTAATTTGCAATATACTTCTATATTTCTTATATAGTGAGATATGTAGAAACTACACTGGTTCATTTTTTCTCATAGTTGCTTGCTTGCTTGGACCTTGAGGACAAGGTCCTTTCAAAGGGGGGAGTAATGTAATAAACCCACATATGTTGGGCCTAGAAGCTGATCCAAGAGAAGGCCCATATAGAGATCACATGCATAGAACAAAGAGGATACCTCCCTTATAATAAGGGAAAATTCTGTTGGAGGAGGCATGGGTGAATTTTGTGGATTCTCCTCTCTCTCTCTCTCTCTCTCTCTCTCTCTCTCTCTCTCTCTCTCTCTCTCTCTCTCTCTCTCTCTCTCTCTCTCTCTCTCTCTCTCTCTCTCTCTCTCATATCTGGCTTCTCTAGCCGTTACTTTCTCTATGACTGGATTCGTTCTTCTTTTCTGCTACTCTGTTACTCTATATCTTTGCATTTCTATTGTGTTCGAGTATTGTTGTTTTCCCTTATATAGTTAAACCTATTGAATATATCTGAACTCAAGATTTTCATTAGAAGTTGTTCAATATTATTGAGTTGAGGACATTATTTGGTGATTGTTTGGGTGATCGTTATAGAAGTCAACTTTGCTGGCGTTTTGAATTAAATCTCCAATGAATGAAAGAAAACGGTTCCTATTTGTAACGTAGTGTGTATTTCTTTTGTATTCCCTTTTATCAAAAACAGAAGGAAAAAACAAAAATAAAGCATTCAGTCAGTTCTATTTCTTATAACAAAGCTTTTTATTGCTCTAAGGGATTTATGATGAGGACCAAGAAGTTATAACCACACCTTCCAAGTCTAATTTGAATAGTTTGGGCTAATTTTTATACTTATTTTTATTTTTAAAGTACATTTTAGTGTGTACAAAATTTAAAATAAAGCTAGGTATTTGTTCGATTCCGTTTTTAATTGTATTGGAAATTCATATATGTCAACACTGAACACTTAGATTGATACAAAAAGATTAATGCTCGAAAAACTCGTTTATGTTTTATTAAGGGTTAAGATGCTAAAGTAACCTCCAAGTTTTATGAAAAGTGCAATAATAACTATAAATTATTAAAGTAATCACAAACTTTTAAAATTAGAGCAAAACTGTTAAACCCAACTAACTTTTATTTATTACAATAGGAAAACTTAATTTTTTTGTATTTAAAGTTTTGACTTACTTATAACTCAATCCCTAAACTTTTAACTCGCTTGCAACTCAGTCCCTAATGTTTTTGAGTCATCCTATGTGACAAAAAATGTTAAAATACTGTTAAAAATTGCTTATGTAGATTTTACATAAATTAAAAAATAAAAAACAACGTCCTCGTCTGCATCAATTCACATCTGCTCTACCTCTGTTTTCCAGAAACCTTATTGGGTATCTGCGGCGTCCATGACATAACTTCCGAAGCTCCTTCCAAATATAAGGTGAAATCGATTTTCTTATATTAAATGGCTTTCAAAATTACGAGTATCATGTAAAGGATTTATAGTTCCATTTGTTATTAAAAGAGATATTGTGTGCTAGATATGTTGTGACATGAGTGTGCTTCGACTTTTTCTAATCTCATCCTCTTCCAAGCGTTATTCATCATTTATCATTCAAAAGTTAAGAAATCTCTTTTTCCACAATTATTTTTTCTTACATACTTGGGTGTTTTATCGGAGTTAAAAGCATCATAAGTGGCTTAAATATGTTCTCCAATATGAGTCGTTCGCTGCCCTCTGGTGATTTAGAAGGATCTGTCATGGATACCGTGGATACCCAATAAGATTTATGGAAAACAGAGGCGAAGGGGGAATGAGAGATGGTGGGGACGAGGATGCTGTCTTTTTATTTTTTAATTTATATAAAATCCACTTAAGTAATTTTTAATAGTATTTTAGCATTTTTTACCGTATAAGACGACTCATAAACATTAAGGATTGAGTTGTAAGTGAGTCAAAATGTCAGGGATTTAGTTATAAATGAGTCGAATCTTTATGGGTCAAAAGATTAATTTTCTCCATTATAATAAATAAAAGTTAGTTGGGTTTAATGGTTTTACCTCAATTTTAAAAGTTTATTGTTATTTTTGCTCCAAAAAATAACTTATAGTTATTGTTGTACTTTTGATAAAAGTTGATTATTATTTTATTACCTTAATCCTGGTATCGTTTATATCTATTTAATATATTCCTGGGCAAAAAAAATATCTATTTAATACATTGAAATATCATATGTAACGAAAGATAAAAACCACAATGAAAAAATGAACTTGTTTGCACATACCATCATGTATGATGGTTAAACAAGCTAATGTTGAAGGGAATCTCCAATATTCACATAAAATCTGTACCAAGAACTCCAAAAACGGCACAAGAAATTCATTCAAAACAACACCACCACAACTTCGCAAGAAACTGAATTAGATGTGTGTGTGTGTATATATATATATAGAGAGAGAGAGAGAGAGAGAAGGATTTGCTAACCACATGGAAAGAGAAACTATAACCTACTATTAGACATGTTCAAAGAAATCAACATCATTTGTCCGAGACAAACACACACATATGTATTTATCTACATCTTTGTCTCTGGTCGTGCTCCTTCTTCCATGGCCATATCAGCAGAAACATTCCTATTCTGCTCGAGCTCTTTGGCAGTGTCATAAGAAGCGTGCAAGCCAAACAGGACGTAGTATACCAAAAGAAATGCCGTCCATACCCCAAACCTTATGAACGAGTTTTTGTCTATGGAGCCTAGCAGGAAGACATTGATGGCTATTGACAAAGATGGAAGCCACGGCACCAGTGGCACTCCCCAGTGCTTCGGTTGCTTCGCCTGTGGCACAAACATACACAGCCCCGCCGTGCCCATCAACCAGAACGGCACCGCCACCGCGTACCCGATCCAACCATTGCTCGTCGCCCAGTAGCCGGAAATGGCGGCTGAGGATCCCAGAATTAGCACTAGGCACACTACGAGCTTCGTCTGTAAAAACCAATAGGGTTTGTGAACATCATAGTCCATGACTACAGGCAAAAGTGCACTTGCATACTATACTACTATTCCTATGATTTATTTTATTCTCGTCCATTAAATTTTATAAAGTGTTTTTTTAGTTTTTTAAAAATGTTTATATTGAACCTTTAAATATTGTCAATGACCAAGTGTGAAAGGTTTTTCTATAGATGAGATTGCGGGCCCACTTATAATCAAGCAATGAGTAACTTGTCCCCTAAATAGGAAACAAAATTTCCAATGCTGACAAATTTCTCAAATAGTGACATATTAAATTCATTTTTCAAAAGTAACAATGATTGACCCAAAAAAATTATCATTTGACATTTTCAGGGTTAAAAAATAGAAAAAATAATTTATAAAGTTATAGACTAAACTGAAACTTTGTATAAAGCTGGAATCAAATAAAACAATTTTACCAAAAAAAAAATTATAAAACTAGGGCCATCTAGGAAAATAAAATTCGGCCGGCTGTACCCTAAAAGTCAGAAAAACACACTTGCTATACAGGTATAAAAATCAAAGCAAAATTTTCTAAAGAAATTACTTTAACTCAGATATATCATAATTCATTCAAATCGATAGAATTTTATAAACGTAATGTGGGACCATTACCTGGTTTGCTTTCGTCGTCACTCCAGTTGAATAATATCGCCGAACAAGAAGCCCTACAGCGACAAGCATGAATATGAACAGTGTAGAAATCGACAACAGATTCGACAGAATCTCGAGCTTCGTGAAGAAAGCTATCACCGC
The DNA here is from genome assembly GCA_963855925.1 of Inga laurina. NCBI lineage: Eukaryota > Viridiplantae > Streptophyta > Magnoliopsida > Fabales > Fabaceae > Inga > Inga laurina. Next base: position 30,988,051 of record OY979704.1, read on the forward strand.
CGTCGCCGCTATCATTGAGATCGTTGCATTCACCGGCGTCCCCAGCTTGGCGTCCACGTGAGCGAACCACGGCGGCATCATGTGGGTTCGAGCTATATGTGTCAAGTACCGAGCTTGGCCCACGGCGCTCACCAGCAGAACCGTCGTCATGCCCTTCAACGCCCCGGCGGCGACTATGTACTTTGCCCAATCCATCCCCACGCCGCTGAACGCGACGGAGAATGGCGCGTCCGCGTCAATTTTTTTGTAGGGTTGCATGAGGCAGAGGGTAACGGCTAGCAAGCAGTAAGCTGCGGTGGTTATCACCATGGAGCTGACGAGTCCGATGGGGATGTCTCTGGCTGGGTTCTTGGTCTCCTCGGCCATGGTGGAGACGGCGTCGAAGCCGACGTAGGCGAAGAAGAGGACGGCGGAGGCCACAAAGATGCCACGTGGGCCGTAGGGGACGAAGTCTTTGTAGTTGTTGGCGTCAGCTTTCGTGAGGCCGGCGACGATGATGAAGATGATGACCGCCATGTGGAAGACTGAGGCGATGTAGTTGAAGCGAGATGAGGCTTTGGTGCTGAAGACGGCGAGGATGCAGATGACGGCGAGGACGACGACGGCGATGGGATCAAGGTGGCCATAGTCTGGGCTCATGCTGTGAACAACTATGCGGAAGTCGTCGGAGCCTCTGTTGCAGAGGGTGGCGAAGTAGGAGGTCCATGATCGGGCCACGGCGGCGCCGCCAATCACATACTCGAGAAGTATGTTTCCGGCGGCTATGAAGGCCACAAAGTCGCCGAGCTCTACCCTTAAGTATGCGAATGATCCACCTGAGAGGGGAAAAAAATATTACTTTGAATTTAATTGAAAATGAACATAATTAAGGAAGAATCTGGATCTGCACTAGTATCAAGTATCAACTAAAAAGATCATGTTATTTGATTAAAATTGTAAAATTAAGGAGAAACCTTGCTTTCTCTTTTTGTTGCCAACCAGTAGAAATCCAGTTAATTGGTGAAGGTAAGTTAGAATATTTATATCCTGAAGGATACTTTAGAATATTTAAATTAACTTTTTTTTTTGTAATTTTATTACTTAGCTTCTTTGGAGAAATAATAAGTACAGCTTTTACTTTGAAGACAGAAAAAAAAAAAAAAAAAAAAAAAAGCCACACAGAAGATATTAACTAGATTAGTGTAACTCTCATCCACCTCAAAATTAAAGTGAAATATTATTATAATTAAATAAATAGGGTTAGCCAATTTTATAATAGCATAGGTTTGTGAATCATAGTTGGCAAAAAAATTGTGAATTAAAAAAAAAAAAGACAAAAATATTTTGGTGAAACAAAAAAAAAAAAGAAAAAGAAAAATCACGATCAAGAATCTGAGGCATTGAAACTGACATCATGAACCGATGCGTTGATCCCAAAAATTGGCGACATGACGGGAATGTAAACAACAAGCGCACATCATTCTCATCATCTCATGTCACTCTTAAAAAACTGAATAAAAAATTAATATAGAATTATATCATTACCATCAACTGAACAAAGTCTACAAAGCTTGCTGTTATATTAAATATATTTTCATTAGGATGGAATTATGATGTCCACATTTATAAATACAAGACAGACAAAATAAAAAAAAATAACTTATAAAATATTAAATTTTTTAAATCTAACGATATGCATGGGATAGATATTTTGAAGAAAAGAACATGATCCGCTATAGCTTCCTCTAATTCACCCTTATCGGTCACATGCATGTTAGATCGAAGTTGAAATAAATTTTAAATTTTATTTTAAAATTCAATAAATTTCAAAGTTAAGTATATATTTACTTATTAATGAGAAGTCTGGGAAAATAACACAACAATCAATTAGTGGCAACGTTATATACTCATATAATAAATTTAATGATGAGACCTATATGAAAGAATAAAAATACTCTCTCTTGCCCTACTAATAGGACTATAGGAGTGTATTTCAAAATATTATTAAGTATAAGAATAATATTCTTAACATAACTTTTTGTTATCTCCACACACACACACTATATATATATATACACACACACTTTTCCTTTAATATACAATTCACTTTAATAAAAAAAATTAAACTATAAAGTGATTAACGATAGTAAGGAGTACTATATAATATGCGTGTGTAACTTTATGTACCAATGCAATTTTAAAAAAAGAAGAAAAAGAACGACGACACTAACTTAAAAACATGCTCATACATAAAGCTAATAAGAAGTTACTATAATATATTTATGAGAAAACGAGTACCAAGCTAGTGAAGCTACTGGACAAAATGCAGTTCAAGTAATTAAATTGTTTAGATATTTAAATGAAGAGTCGGAGCTGATAAGTCAAGTAAGCTTAAAGAACTAAATAAAATCGTCATTTCGCTTTCATTATTAAAAGGACCACCAATATAATAAAGAAAATTCACACCCTGTGAACTAATTGGTCAATCATAGAAATCAATTTACTCAGAGATATTTTGCCAACTAGACATTTCCTATATATTTGGTCAAACAAAGACTTTTCACATACCCGCCGCACTTGAATATAATTGGCTAACCAAAGACCTTTAGGCTATATTTGGTATGTGGTATTGAATTTTGATGGATTGGGATAGAAATTGGGATTGAGATTGGGTTTGATATTTTAAAAATATGTTTGGTATGAGATGGTAATTGGAGGGAATGATTTTACTAATATTATTTAATAAACATATATTAATTATAAAATGACACCAATACCCTATCCAAAATCCCAAACAATCGATCGAAGGTCTATCGCAACAACCACAATTGCAATAGCTGCTTCTGCAATTCCCGCAGCTTTTGCCATTTCATCTCTTTCATCATCACCCTCCTCTTCTTCCCAATCTCTCAAAACCCCACACCTTCCCTTCCTCTCCATGTTGGCATTTCTTAGCAGGGATTGGTACAATTTTGAAAAATCCAAGCGCGTGAAGGCATTCCGATGTGGTGAATTTGATGATTGTATAGAAAGGGCTGAATCCTCCCAGGGGATGCCAATTTAATCTCTCTGTGATCACGATGCCTTCAGTTCATGTACGGCAATATTTACACCGCTGGTGAGGAAAAATCGAAGAGGGAGTGATTGTGAGAGGGATTGATTAGGTTAAAATTAGGGTATTTTTGTCTGAAAAAATTGAAATTAAGGGTAATTTTGTCTCTACAATTTTGAAATCTAGGGATTGAAAACACAAAACCAGGGGGAGGTGGCTTTGCAGCAATCCCTCTTTCGTGGCATTCCCAATCCTTGATTATTCATAATCCCTGATACCAAACAATATATTTTGACTTAATCCCTCACCCAATCCCTATCCCCACCCCTGTTACTTCGTACCAAACATAGCCTTATAGAATCAACATTTTTTATTGAAAAGAGAATCAACTTCTTTTAATGCAGAAAAAAGATCAAATTTTTAACCTATAAAATCACTTCATTAAATTGATTTCTTAATTACAATAATTACTTGTAACGTTAATTCACAATTAAAATAATACAACAGTCTGTCCGGACCTCATAGTCTTTAACTTAAGTGTTAAAATTTCAACATCTATATAACTAATTATTGGGGGCATCTCTACAATCTTATCCAAAGTATTCAAATAAATAAATAAACATCAAATTCAATATATGCATGTATGCACGCACACTTTATTTGACCTTCTCTACATTTACACACTTGACAGACGCATAAATATATTTATATAGTATTCTCTTTACTTACATATTACTGGAAAATTCCACGTATTCTCGTGTATAAAAGATAAGATTTTAATTCTTCAGCAGAAAATTAGGTTTTGTTTAATTAATTTGATTTCTTGTTTCCAGATTTTTTTAGGAAAATAAAAAAACAGATAAATTTTCTTAAAAGTTTGTTTTTGGTTTGTGTTTTGTTAAACCAAAAAAATAAAATTATTAGTTGTTCTGAAAAACAAAATAATTAGAACACCTATTATATGTTTTGTTACTTTGTGTTGTATAAAACTAGAGTAGAGGAAGAACACGTTATATTTTCATTAATGACAATCGTACTAATAAAGCAAACTATTATTTCACTATACACTTCACCATTTTATATTTTTTTTAAAGTAATGATTTAAACATTTTTTTTTTATTTTTAAAACTTGTCCTAAAAAATTATTCTACAAGTTGTTCTGAAGGCATAACAACAAGTCTAAATAAATAAACAAATACATACATACATACGAAGTTTGAGAAGTTTTAGTGCGGGAGGAACATGTTGAACAATTACGAGTCAAGGGTAGCTTTTCTTTCTGTAATAGATCAATGTCTTTTGTAAGAAATTTATATTATTTCTACATAATCAATAAAATCAACCCATGCATTTCTGGCCAAAAAAAATTATGAATTTTGTATGTAGGCACGATGCTTTATGTAAAAATTTTTTGCAAAAAAAATGATGTCCGATTCAAAACAATCCATTCTTAAGGAAATTTTAAGGTTTTTGTTTCTGGTTCTGAGATTACGGAATAACACATAAATACATATTAAAATTAATTTGACCATTGAAGATATCGAAAGGAATGAGTTATTACCTGCGACAGGAATTTCAACGGCGAACTCGGTGTAACAGAAGACGGAAAGCAACGCCGATAAGCCGGAGACGACAAAAGAGAGGACAACCGCCGGGCCGGCCTTCTCCTTAGCCTCAAGGCCAGTGAGAACAAATATTCCGGCGCCGATGACAGCTCCGACGCCGAACCACATAAGGTCCCACCAAGTGAGCGACTTCTTCATCTCGCCCTGGCTCTGAGACTTGACCTCGACAAGCTCTGTTTGGTCCATGGACCGGGTCATGACCCGATTCTTGAACCGAAACGGAGTATCCAAAAGCGCCCTCCCATAATTTCCCCAGCTCCGAAACGACTCCTCCGGGAGGAAGTCGTTTTTGCGAAACGTACATCCCCTCCTCCGTAGTCCGCCGTCGTTAACAACAGCACCGCCGTTGCCATCCGTCCCCATTGTTGTGCCGTCGGCCTCCGCCACAACACAGAGAAATCGATCGTGGTTTTAGACTTATTGAGAGAGGAAAATGTGGGATTCTTGTGTGATAGGTTGTCGCCATTTAAAGCAAGTATGAACCGTATAGCTGTGCCTCCACTGTGATTGAGATGTTTTTTCAACGAAATTAAGAAAAATGTTAATTGCAATTATTGGTCCAAATTATTTTATTTTCCAAATTATATATAGTCGCTTCCGATTCCCACTCTATTGCACGTTCCCACTTGTATACTCCTATTTTTTTATTTTTTGACCACATATATGATATAGATATACGGAAAATCATGTTGGTAAACAAAAAATAAAATAAAAGATATAAGGAAAATTAATCACACAATTTAAATGGATGTTTAATTTTAGATGGTCATTAATATATATTATAATTAATATATATGGCTTTATTTAGTCAGTGTTTTTATAAACCATAAATCTCATAACTCATTCCCTGTATGTATGAGTAAATGTACCTAGACGATAATGCTTACCTCTAAAATGTATTTAGCCAGTATTATAAGAAGTATTAGAAATAGTTGAAATACCTATACTTCATCGGATCCCAAAAAAGGCAGATAAATATCTCTAATTAAGATTAGCAAATTCTAAAATGGTCCTTTGAAATGACCTGAGTTCTATAATTTTTTTTACTACTAAAATATACATTTGGTCATTTATATTTGTATTAATTTTATTTTAACCCATAAAGTGTATAAAGTGAATTTTTAATCATCTAATCTTCACACAATTAGTTTTATCTAACAGAAATTGCTCTGGTTAAAAAAAAAACAGAAATTGTCGAATCATCAAACTTGCTATGCAATTATACACTAACAAATCATGCTTGCATTTTAAATCTTTTTAATATAGTATTTTTATAGTGGAAGTCATGTAAATTAAAAAAAATGAAAATAAATCTATCATTGCGAATACTTTTTCAACATTTATGGCTTATTTGGTACGGGAAGGGAAAGGAAAACAGTGAAGGGAAAATTTTTCTAAGTTGTATTTAAAAAAAAATAAAGAAGTGAAGTTAAAAATTTTTAATTAATTTTTTTACTCTTTTATCTTACATATTCTCTTTATTACAGTTTTTTAACCCTACTTCTCTAATTTTCTTAAATTCAACTCATAAAAAATTTTCCTCCCATGTTATCCTCTTCTCTCCAAATCCCTCATACCAAATAGGGGAAAAGGCCCTCTCCTCTCCCTTACCGATCACTTCCCTCCACTTCTTTATTTACACCATCGAATCAACTATGACGGTTGAAATTCAATATCTTATAAAAAATGAAAAAGAATATATAGAATAATTTAATAAAATTATAAATATATGAACTAATAGATTAAATTTTAATGATTTAAATTTGTTTAGTTATGCTTTTTTTCTTATTTAATATTATAATAATATTTTTATAGGATATTAAATTTTAATCATTAGAGTTGATCTAATTGTGTAAATAATGAAGTAGAGGGAAGTAGATGGTAAGGGAAATGGAGAGGGCCCTTTCCCAACAAACAGACCCTTGATTGCATATTCATCACTTATATTTGATGAGTCAGCATTTTTCGTTAGATAAAACTAATGGTATTAAGATTGAAGAGCTAAAAATATACTTTATAAACTTAAGAGGTTAAAATAAACTTGATCCATATATAAGGTGCCAAATATATAATTGAATTACCTGACCTTATTGTCCTTGTCTAATAACAAAAAGAAATTTGCCAAAAAAAAATCCTCATTACAAAGTATATATGGTCAAAAGGTATCTAAGACTTGATAAGTCCCCATTTTCTAATATATTTTAGACATATCTTGATATAATTAGGGAGTTATCAATGTAATTTTGGGAATTTTATTTTAAATATTATAGTTTTCATTGTTTTAAAAATAAAATTAAAAAACAGTTATTTTAAATTGTTTTTGTCTTATCTTTTATTTTATTGGGTGATGTCGTGGATGAGTACATGGAAAGCAATATTGGTAAGCATCGTTGAGACTTGAGAGAGAATGGGACCAATGTTGACTAAAAGCAAAAGGACAGGCTACGGCGGCTAGGTGGATTCAAAAGGAAAAAGAGAAAGGAAGCTAGGTGTGATCAAAGAGGAGCCTATAAATGTGCAGCTCGTGAATAGAAGAGGGTGCCTCTTTCTCTGACAAAAAGAAGGAAGGAGAGAGAAGAGAGAAGAGAGAAGACCAGGAGAACTTATCAACGTATTAAAATTTGGATCGGGTATTGAATCGGTTGGGATACTGGATTAAGGGTTAGTAGGTCAGACCGAGGCCAAACCGGTGAAAAATTGAAAATTTTAAACTTATAGTATGAAAATCTAAAGAAAAAATAAAAAAAAATTTAAAATAGTAACCCAGACCGGACCGGTCTACCGGCCGGTAACCGGCCCGGCCCGAGTTACATAACCATGGAAATTATCTTTCTCTGAAGTAGGTATTTTTTTTATGGGAGAAGGATATTGTATTATATCTTATATTTAATTTTATATATTGTATTATTTTTTGTAAATCTTCTAATGGACGGTATAAGTAGTTTTTTTTTTATGGATGGTATAGGTTGTCACCTACATAGAAGATTTTAGCTCTTACAAAAAAGGCTAGATTTCTCCATTTTTCGTGCATCTTTTGGTTGTGTATTTATGTTTTAAAATTTAATATGCAAGTTGTATGCAATATTTATAAAATTTTCATTCAAGTTTCATGCAGCATTTATGAAGTTTTTAATTTATTTTGATTTTTTTTAATTTCATTATGAGTTAAATTTCTATTTTCCTATGGTGATAATGTAACTTACTAATGACAGATTGAATCTTAACTTATTAAATATAGTTTTAATTTTTCCTTCATGATTGAGTTTTAATTATTATTCTTAATGCTTTCGATTGATTGGCCATTTTTTGAATGATTTCAATATGTATGTTGAGATTAAAAGGAGATACATGTGTGTAGACCCTATAATTAAAACCAAATTTACATATGAAATAAGAATATATTCATATGAGTTGTGTAGTCTTACTGAGTTCTATAAATTTTAATACATGATTAATTGCTTAAATTCATATAGGAATATATTGGATTAGCAATTAATTATAGAATTGCTTGACCTTGGAAGATGCTAGTAATTAAATAAAGAAAACTCAACTATCAATCATATGGAATAAATTGGGCTATGATAGATAAGTGGTTCAATCTGAAATTTGTTAAGTAAAATCTGACCCATGGGGCCTTTTCTCCTAGTTGCTTTAATATTATTTGCACTCATATTTAATCATTTATTTTGTATTATCAACTAATCGATCAACTAAATAGAATTAAAATTACCCATTTTGTTACTTAGTGATCAATCATCGTGGAAACGATACTCTACTCACTTCTGTATTACTTGATTATGACAATGTACACTTGCACTATTTAATTGATCACTTACACACGTAACAGTACACCTATAAATTTGCACATTTATAACACTTAATATATAACGGTTATAGCTAATAAATGTCATATATGTTGAGACGGAGGTCAGGCAAGGATATATAACACTTAAAAGTAACGGTTAATTATACGCTCTGTCATGTATTGCGAGGCGGAATTTGTGAAAATGCAAAAATAATGGTTGTAATTAGTAAATGTCATTTATTTACTGATAAAAGTGACGGTTCTTTCGAAATAACCATTATGTAACATTTACAAATGATTTGTCTTCCCATCTTACATTAATGAAAACACAAACATAAAGGTTATCTCTATTGACCATAAAGTGTGAATGACAAAAACAATATTTCATAATAAACAACCGTCATGAACAAATCTAAAAAGAACTTTTTCAAAACCTTGTTCAATCTAACACCTAGTACCAGTTCTTCTAAGTTAAATATACTTTAGATCGAATCATTTAACTCTACTTATGCTAACATATTTCTTTTGTTCTTAGTGCTTTTCTAAAAAACACATTTTCATAACCTCGTCATTCTCTCCCTCATCATGGTTAGACGCCAAAAAGCTCTTTCTATTCGCCCTCCTCCTCCTTATCTTCCTCACCCTCCTCCTCCATAAGCTCCTCCTCTTCCACCACGGCCTCTACCACCACCACCACTGTAACGCCCAAAATTTTGAAAACATGGAGCCGCCACCAAAATTTTAGAAGTAAGGATGATTTTGGAAACCTTTTTAAAAATGAAAACTGGTCTACAAAAACCATTTAGGGTTCGAGAGTCGATTGTGTGTGGGGAAGGTGTTAGGCACCCCACAACACCTATTCATAAGAATGGTTACCCTAAGTTAATTATTTAAAAATAAAAATGGCCTTTAACATTATTATAATTACCCAAATAAAAAAAGAACATTTACAAACTAAATGAAATGAAAGAAATAGAAGAAAAAAAAAAAAGAACACTTATTTACAATAAGGAAAAAATATACTTATTTAAAAAAAGAATATTTATTTACAATAAGAAAATAAGAAAAAATATATTTATTTATAAAATTAGACTTGACCTAGGATGAAAACCTAGGGCCTACGTACCCTTTAGAGGGATCAAAGCCCACGTAGTTTGGGGGGTAGAAAAGCGTGTCACTTCGTTAGTGTTTTTTAGAAAAAAAAATGTTTATTTAATTTATTTGAGAAAAATATCTTTTTTTTGTTGGGTTTGTGTTTTTTTACTTTTTTTTTCAAAAAACATTTTTTTTTATTTTCTTGTAAAAGAGAGTTTTTCCATTTTATTTTCATTTATCAAAATGTGTCAAAATATTTTTTTTTCTTTTTCTTTTTTTGAAAGAGGACCTAAGAAAGGGATTAAGAAAAAAAAAAGAAAAATAGCACAAGTTACACAAAAAAGAAGTCAAAAGTGAGGAGATTTATGCGTACCTTTTATTTTTTGAACCCGCTACAATAAGAGATAGGGTGATAGAACCACATAATAAACAAGAGGCAAGTACAATTATATTATCTATATTTATTAAGCATAACACCTAATATCATAAGAAAATAAGACACCACATACCTCTTGCCTATGTATGAGATAATTCAGTTGGACAATAAAATGCAAATCCACAAGACCACAATGAGCTAAACACGTCCAGCAACATCATAATACAAAGTGAAGCAATGCAATGCATATTGGATAAATTCATAGTGCATGAATAATGAGGTAAGCATGAACCAAGGGATATTAGATGAGAGAAAAAAAATGAGATGTGAAAGTGAAATCAAAGAAAAGGATGAAAACTCAACCACAGACCTTATCTCCTTGCTCTCCCAAAATTCTTGTCCCCTTTGCTTCAACCCTTGCACTCCTATTTATAGTCTCAAGGTAGGGTTTTCTTCATAAATACTTCCTTTTTTATTTCTTTTTTTATTTTTCATTTTTTTTATTTTTTTATTTTTGTATTTTCTATTGATAAAACTTCCTAACTTGACCTAATTACCATTAGTGGAGATTTTTTTGTTTTTAATTTTTTTCATTATTCTCTCCACAAGTAACTTTCTAATTTAAACCTATCAACATAAATGAGATTTTTTATTTTTTATTTTTCGTTTTTTTTATTTATTATTTTCCCTTAATGAATGACAATGCCAATCATATCAATGAGGGGATTTATTTTAATTTTCGTTTTTTTTTATTTTTTCCCTTTCAATGATGATTGCCTATTTAGACACCGATCATCATCAATAGGAGGATTTCCTTATTTTTCTTATTTTCATTTTTTTATTTTTTTTCTTTCAATGATGATTGCCAATTTGGACACCAATCATCATCTATTATTTTTGTATTTTTGAGTAGGGCCTGGACAAAATTGGGTGTTCACAGTTGCCCCTCTTTACTTGTTTCGTAGCTGAGAAAAGTGAGATTCTCGTCTATGAAGCAAGTAAAGATAAGAACATGTATTTTGTCCGGCCAGAGAACAAGGTGCCCCCTTGGCACTAAAGAGGGTTTGGACAAAATACAGTGCCCATGCCCCTCTTTACTTGGTTTATAGGGGAGAAGAACGCAAGTAGAGATAGATGATGACCTGGAATGGAAGTAAAGCGCCTAGTTGCATAGGACTTTGGTAGGGCGTAAAAGAATTGTGTCAGCCGGTACTGGGCTTTGAGAGTGCCTGCTGATACAGGGCTTTGAAAAAAATATTGCCAGCCATTACAGGGCTTTAAAAGAATTGTGCCAGCCGTTACTAGGCTTTGAGGGTGCCTGTTGGTACAGGACTTTGAAAGAATAGTGCCTGCCGGTACTGGGCTTTAAAAGAATTATGCCAGCTGTTACTAGGCTTTGAGGGTACCTGTTGGTACAGGGCTTTAAAAGAATTATGCCAGCCGTTACTGGGCTTTGAGGGTGCCTGTTGGTACAGGGCTTTGAAAGAATAGTGACTGCCGATACAGGGCTTTAAAAGAATTGTGTCAGTCGTTACTGGGCTTTGAAAGGGTGTCTACCGTTACAGGGCTTTGAAAAAGGTGCCAGCCGTTACTGGGCTTCGACGGTGCCTGCCGATACAGGGCTTTGAAAGGGTGCCAACCATTACTGGGCTTCGAGGGTGCCTGCCGGTACAGGGCTTTGAAAGGGTGCCATCCGTTACTGGGCTTCGAGGGTGCCTGCCGGTACAGGGCTGTGAGGGTGCCTACCATTACAGGGCTTTAAAAAAGTGCCAGCCGTTACTGTGCTTTGAAGGTGCCTACTGGTACAGGGCTTTGAAAGGGTGCCATGAACATGTGATACCCCTTAGAGTAGTGCTTATGAAGATGATGACATTGATAATAATGATGATAATGATGATGACAACGATGATGATGAAGAGGATGATAATGACCATGATAATGAAGGGAATATCAGAATAGTGATGTCATGATGGAGGTGATGACACTAATAATGATGATGACAGTGATGATGGAATCCTAATGAGGATGATGAATAAAATGATAATGCTAATGATGATGATGATGATGATAGTAGTGATGATGATGATGTTAATGGTGTGTTGATAATGGAGGTGATGACATGCTAATGAGAATGAGTGCAATAATTGTAGTGTTAAAGAATAGCCTGGCAGGTGATATTGCTCCTTCTTCGTCCAGGTACCTAACCAGTACCTCCTTACTTGCGCAGTCTTGTCGGAGGTATGAGGATGTGTATAATGAGATTCACATAGATGCCACAGCCTAAAACCCTCAGTTTAGATTGTGTCCCTTTGTCAACTATTTAACCCCACAACAAAAATTCCAGTTGGGACCTTCGCTAATGATCCTGAAATTACACAAGTTAAATGGGAGTAGAGGACACCATGTATATCAACGTGAGTGTTTATCCAGACAAAAGTTGTGCTTTCATTAAAAAGAGTTACCCTTATACAAATCATGACATAAAGTTTGACATGCGATTTAATAGAAGGGAAAGATATACTAAGGATGAAGATTCATTTAAAAGAAATGATCTTCCAATATTCAAGTAGATGCATGATGATGATCATATATTGGTGTAGACGTGATGTTACGCTTTTAGTTTCGTGTTGCCCCCCTGATGGTGCCTTGCTTAATTGCCAGAGACATGCACTTTTCGATGAATGATTACGGAGTCTTCCAAATAGACAAAGTAAAGAGAGTCATGGGGTTAGGACTAATAATCTTCTTCGATATTGTTTAACCTGCCCTTTCAGGTTTTTGACTTAACAGCTCCCAATTTTTTGCTCTAAATTTTGTCTAAGTCGCCCTTTCAGGTTTTCAACTTAGCGAGTTTTTTTTTCCTCTAACTTTTGCCTAAGCCGCCCTTTCAGGTTTTCAACTTAGCGAGCCTTTTTTCTCCTTGCTCTAACTTTTGTCTAAGCCGCCCTTTCGGGTTTTCAACTTAGCGAGCTTCTTTTTTTTTTTTTTTTGCTCTAATTTTTGCCTAAGCCGCCCTTTCGGGTTTTCAACTTAGCGAGCCCCTTTTTTTGTTCTACTCAAACTTTTGCCTAAGCTGCCCTTTCGGGTTTTCAACTTAGCGAGCTTTTTTTTCTTTATTGCATCTGAATTGATTGACCTTGGTAAATCTTGGCCATTCATGTTTGTCAATATCAATGCCCCTCCAAAGAAAGCCCGCTTAACAACATATGGGCCTTCATAATTTGGAGCCCATTTACCTCTGTCATCTTCTCTATTTGGTAGGATCCTTTTAAGGACTAGGTCTCCTACTTTAAACCCCTTGGGTCGTAGTTTCTTATTAAAGGCTCTTGCCACTCGTGACTGATATAATTGCCTATGATATATTGATGTGAGCCTCTTTTCTTCAATCATATTTAGTTGTTCAAATCGAGAGCGTATCCATTCACTTTCATCTATGTCTGATTCAGCCAAGATTCTCAGGGATGGTATTTCTACTTCAATCTGAGTGACAGCCTCTATGCCATAAACTAAAAAGTAAGGGGTTGCCCCAGTTGAAGTACGCATTGTGGTACGGTATCCGTGTAATGCATATGGAAGCATTTCATGCCAATCCTTATAGGTCACTGTCATTTTGCTGATGATTTTCTTAATGTTTTTATTGGCTGCCTCAACTGCGCATTCATCTGTGGCCTGTACGGTGCAGAATTATGATGTTTAATTTTGAACTGATCACATAATTCTTTAATTGCTGCCCCGTTGAGGTTTAGTGCATTGTCAGTTATAATCCTCTCTGGTAACCCATATCTATAGATGATATTGGCCTTTAAGAACTTCATGAAGGCCTTCTTAGTAATACTAGCAAAGGAATTGGCTTCTACCCACTTAGTGAAATAGTCAATAGCAACGAGGATGAAACGATGACCATTCAAAGCTTTTGGGTTAATCGGCCCAATGACATCTATTCCCCACATGGAGAATGGCCATGGAGATACGAGACTATGCATTATAGTCGGAGGGGCATTAGCTTTGTTGGCATATATCTGGCACTTATGACACTTTCTAACATAATTGATACAATCCTTCTCCATAGTTATCCAATAGTAACCAGATCTTTGAGCTTGTTTAGTTAATGAGTGGCCATTTGCATGTGTACCGCATACGCCTTCATGGATCTCTGCCATAATCTTGTGTGCCTCCCTCATGTCTACACAGCGTAGCAATGCCCCATCAAAGCTTCTCTTATATAGGACATTATTAAAAAAGCCTATGGCCAATCGCCGGATGGTCTTCTTTTCATTATGTGTCGCATCTGGCGGGTAAGTACCATGCTCCATATACATCTTGATACTATAGTACCAAGGTTGCTCGTCGTGTTTTCTTCCAATATTGAAGCAAAATGCTGGCGATCTTCTAGTCTTAATCTGTATTGGCTTAACTTGGACCCCACAATCAAGTTGGATCATAACTGCTAAAGTAGCTAACGCATCAGCGAAGCGATTCTTTTCTCTAGCCATGTGATGAAAATTGATTACTTCGAAATTTTTGATCAACTCTATCAAATACTCTTGATAAGGGATCAACTTTGGGTCTTTAGTACGCCATTCACCAGTCACCTGATAAATAATGAGAGCTGAGTCACCATAGACTTTTAGGTTTTTTATCCCAAGATCTATGGCAGCCTGGAGACCATTAATACAAGCTTCATATTCTGTCATGTTATTGGTGCAGTCAAATCCTAACTTATAGCAATCAGAAATTGCTTTCCGTCCGGGGATATGATTACTGCCCCTATACCATTGCCATGCATGTTTGCTGCCCCATCAAAATACATTTCCCACCCCTTCGATTTGCTTTCCTCGATTGGATCTTCTGTAGCACATATGTCTTCATCTGGAAATTTGAAATCTAGTGGCTGGCATTCATCTATGGGGTTTTCCGCTAAGTGATCTGCTATCGTACCACCCTTAACGGATTTTTGAATGATGTATCTTGTATCATATTCAGACAATATTACTTGCCACTTAGAGACTCTTCCAGCTACATATGGGCTTTCAAAGATGTACTTGAGTAGGTCTACTCTAAAAATTAACCAAGTGGTGTAGTAAAGCATGTATTGCCTCAACCTCCTTGTAGCCCAGATTAAACCACAACAAGTTCGCTCGATCATCTGGTAACGTGACTCACAATCATTAAACTTCTTGCTCAAGTAATAAATCGCTTGTTCTCTTCGCTTAGATGCATCTTGTTGCCCCAGTATAGCTCCTATAGAATTTGGTCGTATTGTTAAATACAAAATTAAAGGTCGTCCTGGTACAGGAGGAACCAAAATTGGGGGATTTAGCAAATAATCCTTGATTCTATTAAATGCCTGTTGGCAATCTTCATCCCACTTCCTGGTGTAGTTCTTCTTTAAAAGCTTGAATATTGGCTCACAAGTTGCAGTCAGGTTGGCAATGAATCATGCAATATAATTCAGCCACCCCAAAAAGCTTCGAACTTCCTTTTCTGTTTGAGAAGGGGGTATTTCCCGTATTGCTTTTACTTTGTCTGGATCTACTGTAATCCCTTTTTGGCTTACAATGAAGCCCAACAATTTTCCAGATAAAGCTTCAAAGACACATTTGTTAGGATTTAGTCGTAGCTTGTACTTGCGTAGCCTTTCAAACAACTTTCTTAACACAATAACATGGCTTTCTCCCTCAGAAGATTTAGCTACCATATAATTCACGTATACTTCAAGTTCTTTATGCATCATATCATGGAAGAGTGCCACCATGGCACGCTGATAAGTTGCCCCAGCATTCTTTAGCCTGAATGGTATGACGCAGCAACAATAAGTGCCTTATTATGTAATAAATGTGGTTTTTTCTTTGTCCTCCTTATCCATAAGGATTTGGTCATACCCTGAGTACCCATCCATGAACGAGTACCTATAGCTACGGGCTGTATTATCAACCAGGACATCAATATGAGGCAATGAAAAATCATCTTTTGGGCTAGCTTTGTTCAGATATCGATAATCCACACACATTCGAATTCTGCCGTCCTTCTTTGGGACAAGAACGACATTTGCTATCCATTGTGGGTATTTAGCTACTTCTAGGAAACCCGCTTCTAATTGCTTCATCACCTCCTCTCGAACAACTAAGGACATATCGGAAGTGAGCCTCCTCAATTTCTGCTTTTTAGCCTTAGTGTCTAGGAATAAGGGGATCTTGTGAGAAGCAATCCCTGAATCAAGGCCTGGCATGTCTTGATAGGACCATGCGAACACATCCATGAATTCTTTGAAGAGTTCAACTATTTTCTCTCTTTCGGGGTTATCTACTATCTTTAGTTCTCTCTTTTTTTCCTCTGTGCCCATATTTATGACTTCAATTACATCTTCATGTGGGCACATCCTATTGTCGTCAGATTCGAGGATTTTTGTATACTTGAATGATCTCATCATCATCACACTCATAATCATGCATATCAATGGCAACAAGCGAATTATCATTCAGGGACTCAGAAACCTCTACGTTGGACAAGAGTTCCGAGGAAATCAATTTCCTGGAGGGCAAAAAATGAACAATGAATGAATAGAAGGCAAAAACAAGGAAGAATGGATATAAATAAGTGAGTTTTATTCGCATATCATTCTTCATTCATGATTCATATAAGAGCTTGCCAAAAGACACATACAAAACATAAAAGGACAACTTTTTAGCTAGACATGTTACTCTAAAATAATAGAATTGAAGGTGTCCTTAAACTCCCAATTTTCCAGAGCTCTTCTAGAATCATCAGCTAAAATCCATGTGCAGTTCTTTTACCTATTGTTGAAACTATTGCAACAGTCGGCTTGTTTAGTACTTCAGAGGACATCAGGAATCTCTTCCTTATATGGGGATTTCAGAGTGCTAATCTTCCCTCCCTATCCAATAATTCATATTAGATTCAACTTCGCTAGGATTGGCTGCCATTTGACGACTACGTGAGTGCGTGTTGTATGAATGCTTAGGGGGTAGCTGGTTAGGACATTTAGATGGAGCAATATTGTATCACCTGCCTATAAAGGAACAAAATATCATTATTTTATTTGAACTCATAATTTCAAGCAGGCATAGCGAGTTATCCATGGTGTATTGGCATAAAAGTATTCTAGCACAAGTATCCTCTAGCTTCCTCAGGGAATCCATTATTCCACAGGGAGAACTAGAGTTGATCATTAGATAGGAGGGACCCTGAGTCCCATCCTAGACAATATCTTATCATTGATCATAGTGATAAGCATGCAATACACCTTTCCTATAGGAACTTGATTTAAACCTGGTTCGTTTGCCATTTAACCTTTGTACCAAATTTTTAGTTGTTAGATAACTTGTTTGTCCTTTATTAAAGAAAATAGAAGGAAGAGTCAGAAAGTATTTCCGAATGCATGCTATGCAGATGATTACATGTGCTTTCTAGCCTTGATATGGGTGATGGACATTGAGAAAAAGAATTTCACCTCCTCAAGAGATCCAATACCCCATAGGGAGGATGAAGTGTCCATTAACCTGCGAACGGCCCAAGCTATTACACGGTTAAGGGTTTTGTTAAATGTTTATTATGTCCAAGGCTCATATCAAATAAAGCTAAATATCAATAGATGATGCAAGGATATCTCATGAGACATGAAAGAGTGATGACTTATACTTCAAGTTTTGATATGGGTGATGGACATTAAGGAAAAGAACTTCACCTCCTCAAGAGATCCAATACCCCATAGAGAGGATGAAGTGCCCATTAACCTACGAACGGCCCAAGCTATTACGCGGCTAAGGGTTTTGCTAAATGTTTATTATGTCCAAGGCCTATATCGAATTAAGCTAAATGCCAATGGATGATGCAAGGATATCTCATGAGACATGAAAGAGTGATGACTTATACTTCAAATTTTGATATGGGTGATGGACATTAAGAAAAAGAATTTCACCTCCTCAAGAGACCTATTACCTCATAGGGAGAATGAAGTTCCCATTAACCTGCGAATGGCCCAAGCCATCACGCAACTAAGGGTTTTAAAAAATAATAATTATGTCTAAGGCCCATATCAAATGAAGCTAAAATGCTAATGGATGATGCAAGGATACCTCATGAGACGTGAAAGAGTGATGACTTATACTTCAAGTTTTGATATGGGTGATGGACATTAAGAAAAAGAATTTCACCTCCTCAAGAAACCTACTACCTCATAGGGAGAATGAAGTGCCCATTAACCTGCGAATGGCCCAAGCCATCACGCGACTAAGGGTTTTAAAAAATAATGATTATGTCCAAGGCCTATATCAAATGAAGCTAAAATGCTAATGGATGATACAAGGATACCTCATGAGACGTGAAAGAGTGACGACTTATACTTCAAGTTTTGATATGGGTGATGGACATTAAGAAAAAGAACTTCACCTCCTCAAGAGATCCATTACCTCATAGGGAGAATGAAGTGCCTATTAACTTGCGAATGGCTCAAACCATCACGCGGCTAAGGGTTTTTTTTAAAATGATGATTATGTCCAAGGCCCATATCAAATGAAGTTAAAATGCTAATGGATGATATAATGAGTCCTAAAGGATCATCTCTCGTTGAGATGCTTTTCTAACATGTTTGATGTGATGAGATCATGGTCTTTTAGGGTCATGGATCCTTAGACTAAGGTTGGCTATCTAATGCGTACACCGTCCTTGTGATGTATCTTTATGTGAAACGATGCTAGATACATACTCGGGTGAAGTGACAGCCGGTCACCTGATCCTAGGGGTTTCATTGATTATGCATGGATGACAATAAAGATGATCAACAATAAATAAATATATGCCCTTCAGTGTCCTATTTTAGGAATAACCCTAGGTTGGGGGATATCTACCCTAAGAAAGGCAGGTACTAATTAATTGGGTAGGTCGATAATTTCCACTAATAGGTGCAATGGTTTCAAGGTGGTTCTAATTCTCACAGATAAAGGCCTCCTAACTGCCCCCATCGTAAAGATGAAGACCCCATTTAATGAAATTGACCTTCAGAGGGTTCTGAAAACCCCACAGGGATCAACCTCACCAAATGAGTAACAGCTATGATGAAGTCTTCACAGTAACCTCAGGGGGTTCTTAAAACCCCACAGGGAGACCGCTAGAAACTTCCACTCATCTAAGGAACTCATAGACCCAGGTATAGAGCCCAAAATGTGTGTGAGGAGAATAGTGTATGTGTTCAGTGTGTGTGGAGAGCATACCAACCAATGGGCCTAGGTTCTACCCAACCCTCATCTGCTAAGCAGATCACAAGATAGATAGGAAAAAAAAGAATAAACAAATAGAAGAATAAAGAATTTAAAAAATAAAACAAATATTTACAAAAAAGGAAAAGGGTAATTAAAATAAAATTAAGGCCATATTATTTTTAAACACTTAACTTAAATGGGCTTGACTCTCAAACCGTCCCCAGCGGAGTCGCCAAGCTGTAACGCCCGAAATTTTGAAAACATGGAGTCGCCACCAAAATTTTAGAAGTAAGGATGATTTTGGAAACCTTTTTAAAAATGGAAACTGATCTATAAAAACCATTTAAGGTTCGGGAGTCGATTGTGTGTGGGGAAGGTGTTAGGCACCCCACAACACACATTCATAAGAATGGTTACCCTAAGTTAATTATTTAAAAATAAAAATGGCCTTTAACATTATTATAATTACCCAAATAAAAAAAGAACATTTACAAACTAAATGAAATGAAAGAAATAGAAGAAAAAAAAGAACACTTATTTACAATAAGGAAAAATATACTTATTTAAAAAAAGAATATTTATTTACAATAAGAAAATAAGTAAAAATATATTTATTTATAAAATTAGACTTGATCTAGGATGAAAACCTAGGGCCTACGTACCCTTTAGAGGAATCAAAGCCCATGTAGTTCGGGGGGTAGAAAAGCGTGTCACTTGGTTGGTGTTTTTTAGAAAAAAAAAATGTTTATTTAATTTGTTTGAGAAAAATATCTTTTTTTTTTTTTGGGTTTGTGTTTTTTTACTTTTTTTTCAAAAAAACGTTTTTTTTTATTTTCTTGTAAAAGAGAGTTTTTCTATTTTATTTTCATTTATCAAAATGTGTCAAAATATTTTTTTTTCTTTTTTTTTTTTTGAAAGAGGACCTAAGAAAGGGATTAAGAAAAAAAAGAAAAATAGCACAAGTTACACAAAAAAGAAGTCAAAAGTGAGGAGATTTATGCGTACCTTTTATTTTTTGAACCCGCTACAATAAGAGATAGGGTGATAGAACCACATAATAAACAAGAGGCAAATACAATTATATTATCTATATTTATTAAGCATAACACCTAATATCATAAGAAAATAAGACACCACATACCTCTTGCCTATGTATGAGATAATTCAGTTGGACAATAAAATACAAATCCACAAGACCACAATGATCTAAAACACGTCCAGCAACATCATAATACAAAGTGAAGCAATGTAATGCATATGGGATAAATTCATAGTGCATGAATGATGAGGTAAGCATGAACAAAGGGATATTAGATGAGAGAAAAAAAAACGAGATGTAAAAGTGAAATCAAAGAAAAGGATGAAAACTCAACCACAGACCTTATCTCATTGCTCTCTCAAAATTCTTGTCCCCTTTGCTTCAACCCTTGCACTCCTATTTATAGTCTCAAGGTAGGGTTTTCTTCATAAATGCTCCCTTTTTTATTTCTTTTTTTAATTTTCGTTTTTTTATTTTTTATTTTTTTGTATTTTCTATTGATAAAACTTCCTAACTTGACCTAATTACCATTAGTGGAGATTTTTTTGTTTTTAATTTTTTTCATTATTCTCCCCACAAGTAACTTCCTAATTTAAACCTATCAACATAAATGAGATATTTTTTATTTTTTATTTTTCGTTTTTTTATTTATTATTTTCCCTTAATGAATGACAATGCCAATCATATCAATGAGGGGATTTATTTTAATTTTTTTTTCCCTTTCAATGACGATTGCCTATTTAGACACCGATCATCATCAATAGGAGGATTTCCTTATTTTTCTTATTTTCGTTTTTTTATTTTTTTCTTTCAATGATGATTGCCAATTTGGACACCAATCATCATCTATTATTTTTGTATTTTTGAGTGGGGCCTGGACAAAATAGGGTGTTCACAACCACATCCACAAGCTCATCCCTTTCCTCCTCCACTACTTCTTTTGCCTCTTTCTTAAATGGAGACTCTACTGCAAACATTAGCCAACCTTGACCACTCCACAAGGCATCTCACTAGACACACCCACAGTCTGAATAGGAAGTTGGACCTCATCCTTCATCACAATCAGGTTGTATGTGATCAATTCTAGTTAGATACATCATCTCCTTCCTTAGATGGTGATGATGTGCCGAGCGAGGGGGAAGCGCAAGAGGAGGAGGATAGCAGTAATGGTGATGACTGAAAATCACTACTACTTTTTTTTAGTTTTTGAATATTAAAAATAATTAATTGTTAGGGCAATGTAGCCAAAAATATTTTTTTAAAAAATTGTCTTTTTACGGTTATTAGTAAACAACAGTTACTAATTTAAGGAATATTCATGGTTATTAGTAAACAACAGTTACTTATGTTAACCAAGGCAATTTATATTGACAAGTTTGCCTCTATAATATAATCCTTTCCATTCTAAATGACACGATCTGCTGGATAACTCGTAAAACCCATTTAGCCATCCACTTCTATTCCAACTTCTGACTTTTGTTCTTCATCAATTACATGGGAGAGCAATGATGCATGAACAAGAGCAGCAAGGGGGAACTGACCTTATAACATCCCAAATTTTCATTCATAAGACGTAGATAATCTTATAAACGAAATATTTAGCGGTAAATAAAATTTAGAGAATAATGGTTTAAATGAGGAAGATAGATCCAACATAAATTAAAACATTATGTTTAATGAAGTATAATAAAAATATAATTAAGCAATTATTATGTTTGAATTCTTTTAGAAAATATAAAATAATAAATTCAGTAGAGGTTAAATGAGAGTATTTAATCTTAATGTTAATTATATGTGTATAAGTGAATAAATAATAAAATAAAAGACACTAAGAAGTCTCACATCAACTAAATAAGGAGAAGAGAGAGTTTTTAGAGCCTATATATAGGAGTAGTGAGAGCGATTCTGGATGCAACTTTTCTATTTTCGCATACAATTGGGACAGCTGTAGTACAATATCATTTGTGTTTTCTTTAACCTTGGATCGGGCCAAAGTTTTGTCAACTCATCCAAGACATCCAACTTGTCATTTTCAATGTTTGGATTATTTATTGGCATCGTAGTTTGAGTTATGAAGCATAGAACATGATTAGGGAAAACAAATCCTAGAAGAAAGAATTGATGTTTCCAGTTTTGTCCATCGTTGGATCGTCATGAAATTTTGTGAGAAGATTTGAGACATCCCTTTCTACAATTGCAACGGTGGGATTGACCATTAAATGTGCTAGGTAAAGTAATTTATCACACTTTGAATCTATTATTTGAAAAATAGGAATTAAGTCATAGATTTGGGAGTTTTCTAGAGATTCTGAAGGTTAGAATCTCAAATTGAGATCATAGAAACATTAGACAAGGCTAGTCCAATGCCCTGATAATCTCAATTCTCAAATTTAATATAACGTTTCCTACTCGTAGGAAATTTTGAGCAATTCAATGGAGGAGAAATTATAAACATATAGTGTTGCAAAAAGACTTTGTAGTAATTAAGTTTCTTGTTACACTAAGCTTTGGGATAAGGATTTTTCTTGGGTGGAACTTAGAGAATACCATGTAACGTGACCCTAACTATCTTATTTATCGGTACTGCTCATAGATATTTTGGAAACATTCCACAAGCCTATAATGAGTAAAACTGATATGAACCTTGCTATTTATGACCAATAAGCCTTATGGGACCTTTATGTGAATCATAGGACTAGATAGATTGATTTGTGGAATCATTAGAGACAACTATAGGTCTGAATGCATAAAATGAACTAGTTTTAGTGTCTTTGTGTTTCTTGCCTCGCAAGTGGCCCTGTATAGGCAATTGAACTACTAATGCGATTTGTTTCTGAGTTTGGACTTGACAAATATATGTATTGTTTATGTGATACATTTAGATTCTGTATTATTCATATATTATTGATTAACTGAAAAAAGAATATATACCTATGTTGGAACATGTTGATTTTATGTGACGAACTGGAATGTATGAGCATGTGAATCTGAAAACCCCTTGAGAATAATGTGATATAAATGGTAGAGGTAGTGACTAGGTTGTGATTGATAAAAATTGAATATCATGTGTCAGGCCATTAGTTAATGTTTCCACTGATACCGATGTTTTCACTAGGCAACCAAAAAATGAGGCCCCACAATAGGCTTTAGAATGAGTGCATGATATTGTAAGGAGGGGCCACTATGCCTTGACTTTTTGGGAATGAAGCAAAGGCTGTAGGGAGAAGATTTGAGGTGACATGGAACAATGACCATTAACCTCTTCATCCCTCACACTTCATTAGCTACATCATCTTAACGATAAGGATCAACATTCCTATCTCGACTGGTGACTGGGGTCAGGTGTAGGAAGGTTAGACAAAATTTATTTGGGACAATGTTAGGGTAAGGTATATATGCCTGCTAATTAATTGATTTATACTTGTAAAAAACGTTAACTTGCATTATGTGCTTTACAGTCTGCATATCATATAGATGAAGATTACATCAGGGACTTTGTCATCAAGAAGGCTGGTCAATCACTACGCACATTCTGTTATGTATGGATGAAGGCATATTTGTAGAATCGTAAAGTGGCTGATGAGACAGAAGTTCCTATGGATCTTCGATCCACCATCAAACCAGATGATTGGAGAAAATTTGTCATCTCACGTAGTAACCCGGCATTCTAGGTAATTGTTATTTGCAATTCATAACACTTGCATGTATCTATTTAATATTAACTCAAGTGTTGTGTGGTTTCATAGGAATTAACTTGGGAGAATAGGAGGAGGGTGAAGAACAATAAATATCCCTATAAGGAAGGGCGAACGGGGTATGCTCAGGTTGTTGAAAAGTTAGCTATTGAGAGTAGAGACAGTTGTAGACCTCCCTACTCATGAACTTTAGTCCGTGGAAAGGCAAAATAAAACTGGCTTTTATGACGATCCTCAGGTGAAGGAGGTCATCGATAAAATGGTAAGTATTAATATTAGTCTCTGATTCATGGAAATAATGTCTTCAATTAACTATCAATATTAACATTACTATTAAATGTACAGCAAGCCATGTTCTAGGAAGTTTCAATACAAGGGGCTGCCTTTATGCGGATAAGGACGTATTGGCTAAAACATAGGGCCCTAACCATTTTGGTCTTCTTAGGAGTACTAACTTTGGATTGACCAAGACAAAATATTATGATTAGCAGCAACCTTAAAGAAATAACAGGGACAAAAAGTATGAGAATCTCTAGATACAGTGTGATGAAATGTAAGAACAAATACAGTTTATGAATCTCAAGTTCATCCGCCCTGACCAAATCAATAATTAGGGTGACGGCATGAAGGAAGAAGCCAAGTAACGGCACGCGAGGTTTATGGGGGATGAATTCCTTAGGAGAGAGCCATACAGAAGTGACACTTACTTCTTAATGCCTTACATTCAAGGGTGAGAACATCATTAACTCTACTTGAATTAGTTTTTATTTATTTTGTAATTGTCTTGATGTTGTGATCTATTATTTTATTTAGGAACCACTGAATACTCAAAGTCATAATTCCAATGCGTAAAAGGATATGGTACTACAACTCTATGAGCAAGATTTTAGACACGAGACCATACATGCAGGAGCTAGACTTTCAGTTAGTAAGTTATTCATTCATTATCTCTTATAATTCAGTTCATCTTGCATGTTTCTGAATATATAATTTTATATTGTGTCTTCTCAGAGCAATCTAAACTTACCATACTCAAAATAGTCTTGAGTGTGACAAAAACAAGCTCAATGATGACAGCTACAAATGCTTCTTCCACTGGCTGCATATGAACGTATATATATTATTTACCAATAACTATAATATTAATAAATTGATGAAGCGCACAATATAATTTATATATATATTACTGATAAATTTTTCTTCTCATTTCTTTATAGCACCCAAAGCAACTGGACAACAACAACGATTGCGGATACTACGTAATGAGTAAATAAAAGATACTATCTATAACATTCTAAATTTTACTTTAGGATTTAATTTCAATTAAGAAAGAATAATTTATGAAAAATGGATTTAGTAGATAATTATTTGAAATTAAAAAGGGTTTGGTTAAAATATAATTTATTGTTAAAAAGAAATAATAAAGCATTAAAAAACAAAATTTAAAAAAAAAAAACTGTTGGCAAAGACAATGGAAAAGAGGAAGAAAAATTGTTTAGGGCCCGTGGGCTCTTAACTAATAAGGAGGTGGGGTATACATGTTAATGGGCATGTGACCCCTTGATATATTGCATGGGGGGATAAAGGGTTAAGGGGTGGAACCATCTTAAATTTTTTTTTAAAGTGTATCCATTACCATAAATTTTTTTTTAGTATAAAAATAATCATGAACTTTTAAAAATAGTGTAAAAGTAATCATGAACTTTTAAAAAAGAGGCAAAAATAACACTGCTATTAACGGTCGTTCATTCAAAAGTTTTTTAAGGGGCAAAAATACCCATAAACTTTTCTCAAGAGTACACTCACCACCATAAAAAATTTTTTGGGTGCAAAAATAGCCATAAACTTTCAAAAATGGGGTAAAAGTTATGGTTATCTTACTGGGTTCAAATGTAATCTTTTGATTGTTCTAAGTTTAGGAAAAAAACACATCAATTTGTCCACCATGAGTTTTTCAAGCCAAAAATTGAAAAACCCATCTTTAATGAAGATGACATCGCTATCCTGCTCTCACCGACGTGCAGTAAATGGAATTGTTGAGATTCTTCCCCATCAACAATTTTGGCAATTGCATTTACGACACTATTGATATCAACAATTCCATTTACGGCATGTCGATGAGAGTAGGATGACGGCGTCATCTTCATTGAAGATCAGTTTTTCAATGTTTGGTTTGGAAAAATCATGGTGGACAAGTCAAGGTGTTGTTTTCCTGGACTTAGAACAATCAAAAGATGACATTTGAACACAGTAAGAAAATTGTCACTTTTGCCCCATTTTTAAAAGTTTATGGTTACTTTTGCACCCAAAAAAAGGTTTATGGTGGTGAGTGCACTTTTGAGAAAAGTTTATGGGTATTTTTAACCCTTAAAAACTTTTGAGTAAATGGCTGTTAACGGTAGTGTCACTTTTATCCCTTTTTTTGAAAGTTAATGGTTACTTTTATACCATTTTTAAAAATTGATAGTTACTTTTGCACACAAAAAAAATATATTCATGATAGTGGGTGCATCTTTTAAAAAAATTTAAGGTTAGTTTTACCCCTTAACCCAGAAATATATAATAACATTCCCCCACCATTTCAATTAGCGTAGGAATAAATAGAGGTGAGGCGACGTTGGAGTGCCAGCAGCATCGGCGTTCATATTTTCAGTCTAAGGCACAAGTTTTTTAGATAATATAGGTAATCAAAATTACTTATTTTCAATAAATTTCCTTTATAAAAGTTATTCCACGTATTTTTCTCTTTTTGAGGGTAATATTGCACTTATTGGTAAAATTTTAAAGTTAAGATTTTGGAAGAATTTTTATTTTTGATAATATATAACTGTAGCCATGTAGAAAATAATTAATAGCAAATTTTAATCGATTTAGATTTATTATTTGATTATTTTATGATTTTATGATCAATTTATTTTATAAACAAATCATAAATTATTTTTTATAGGGTGTTTTTGCAGATAAAATTTGGGTTAAATAATTTATTTGGATTATTGGAGGTATTATTGAAATTTTAATCAGCTTATTTTGTTAGATTTTGAGTTATATGAAATTATAAGTTAGGATTTGATATTTGAGTTAGAGTTTGATATGATTTCAATTATGTGAAAAGTTATTTAATGATTGGGCTATGCTCATATATATTAGAAAAAAAAAAGATTTAATTAGTTTAAGATGTTGATATTGAAGATTTTGACTATAGGTGTGTTGGAAGTGAAATTTTAACTTATGAAATTGAGTGATTAAAGTGAGAAATTTTAAAGATTTTAAGGTGATTAGAGGAAATTATTGTTGTTAAAAATTTTATTTAGAATTAAGAAATTTTAAGATTTGTGATTTAAAAGGATGATTTAAGGAATAGATAAATTGTTTTCATTTTTCTAAGGAAATTAAAGTGAGCCATTCAAGGAGATTTAATTACTATTATTTACTATTGTATTATAGCAATTATTATTAATTTTATTAACATGTAATTATATATTAATTGTAAAGTGAACTTGAATTTTCTTAAGTTTAATTGTATCAAGAACTTGAGGTAAGCACTTTCTAATTTACCTTGTATGCTTGTTGAGGTGATTATAAATTTAAATTCATATTTTCAAGTGTGTGTGTGTGTGTGTGTGATTTAGTAATTTACATATGGAAAATGTATATATGTAAAATGTATATTTGAGTAAACTTTTTAGTTAAGTGGGTTTAAATTGTTTATCTTGTGATTGTGGTTGATTATGCATAGCATTGAATGTTAAATATGAGAATAAATTATTGATGTGGAAGTTTGAGATATTGAGATACATATTGTACGGGATTGGGATGAGATGTGATGTGGGGGTTGATTCTAACTATAGACTTTGTTATACGAATGTATACCTTACCCGCTTAATTATTTTGTAATCATTTCCTGCATACCTGTTAAATGGAATTGTGGTTATTTGGTCCATGTGACTCATCTTGTCGTTTATTATTTTTCAGGTAAGAGTTCAGGTGGTACTACCAAGGAAAAGGTGTACAAGACTTGATTTGATATCAATCGTATGCCTCGTTTTGTTACATAAATATAGTTTAATGTATATTGCCGAACTTAAGGGCCTTTTTTGGTATACGTTGCATAATTTGAATACTTCGCTGTATACTAGAATTTTGTACTGTGGACAGACCCCTTTGATATGTTGTTTATTATGTAGTACTACTTAATGTTTTACTTTGTTTGAAGTGATTAATTATACAATAATTATAGGAAGTAGTTACATTATCACCCACAGTCCTAAAGATATTGATATAAATAAGGTATATTATATACTTAATTTGTTCATATATACATTCAATCATCTATATATTATAATATCTAACTTTCATTTTTTTTTTCGTGCATAGTATTTTGATGCCTCCTACATAATGTTTAGCAACTCACAAATGGAAGAAGTTGCTAAAGAGTTGGCGACATCTGTACAACATCAGTGGGAGAGTAAATACATATAGAATGACTATAAATTTTTAGATATTGATAATATGTTTATTTTAAAGTTTTGGTTTTAATAGTGTATACATATACATGAATGACTCTAAATATGTTCTAATTTGTTGTATTGTTCTGTATATGAATGAATGTAAATATATATTGTAATTTGTTCTATACAAATGCATATGCAGGGGGATATCGAAATCAGAATCCATTTTTTTTAAAAAAAAAATTAGCTTTGATAATCACGGTTGTTATCTGACAATCGTTATTTATGTTGACTATATATAATGATTTTTAAAATAACTGTTAAATGTTATATATGTTAACATATATAACGGTTGTTAAAGCATACAAGCATGACCATATATTATAATGGCTGTTTATGTGTGCCCATTAATTATTATCACAACAATAGTCATATCAAGGCCTTATACCAAGCCACAATACATACATTTGTTGTAGTATAACTGTTATAATAAGTTTGAAATACATAACGGTTCGGAACCATAATGCATTTGCGTTGAGTTTTTATAGCGCCCACATAAATGACGATTCAGAACTATGATGTATGTCAATTAATAACGGTCATATATCACGATTTTTGTAATAATGAAGAAGGACTTTAGGTTTTTGAAAGGGCATAACTTTTCAGACGTTATATACAATATATATCTTGAGCTATGTATACATGTCTTCCGTTTTATACATATCTAGCTAAAAATAAGTTGCACATATGGCTGAAAAAGAATTGCAT
Source organism: Inga laurina (assembly GCA_963855925.1). Classification (NCBI taxonomy): domain Eukaryota; kingdom Viridiplantae; phylum Streptophyta; class Magnoliopsida; order Fabales; family Fabaceae; genus Inga; species Inga laurina. The sequence goes on from OY979704.1 coordinate 31,017,151, forward strand.
GCCGTGAAACTAAGTTGCATATAGGTGTGTGTTTGGTAACATCCCAAACCATAGTTTGCACAACCCAAGATAAAACTCCTCTCATACACTTACCTCGTAAATCGTAAAAGCTAATCCAAACACACAATAGTTTTTTAAATAAATTTCAGGTGTCTCTAAACAATAAATTTTATAATGGGCTTTTCCACCAAATTTTCCATTTAAAAAAAAAAAAAAACACTTCCCCACCGTACCGTAACTCCACCGGACGTTGTTTTTTGTTTTTTGGGCCCATCCACCGGACATTGTTAAACTACAATTAAACATCTTGTCTAAAAAATTGTAAACAAACTGACGTTTGGATTGAACAGATTTGGAGTATTACAGGGACTGTTTGATTTTGTTTTTAATTTTTTTTTGTTTTAAAAATTAAAAAAAAAATACCTGTTTGATAATTTGTTTTCACTCTATTGTTCTTAAAAACACAAAAACAGGAATTTGTTTTTACAAACTGAAAATAGAAAACATCTTTAACATGTTTTCTGTTTTTGTTTTCTTATTCCCTATTCTTATAATTTCCAAGCCTTGGACCCAATTTTTCTCGACAGTTTGACCCCAACTTTTCTTGTGGTCATGACCATGAGGGCACCTTGAGCAGTAGTTGTCGAAACTCACCTTGAGTAAGTTGTTTTTTAAATTTGTTTTAAAAAACAATCATCCAAACAAGTTTTTTGGTTTTTAAAACTTATTTTCAAAAAAATCATCTAAACAAGTTTTTTTTTTTGTTTTTTCATAAAACAGTTTTTGAGAATAAAAAATAAAATAAAATCAAACAGGCCCATAATTTTTAATATGATTTTGTTTTAAAATTTAAAATGTAAAACTGAAAGAAACAATTAATTTATCTATTTTTAAAGAAAAAAATTATCTCTTCAAGAGTTTATTATTATTCTTCTCTTTTTTTGCCATATAGTTTATTATTCTTCATATACATTGGAGGATGAAAAATTAGGCAGGGATGGGGGACCGCATAGCTGTCTAGTGCTGAACGGAATCTACCTGTGTATGTACAATATTTATTTATGGCATTGAAAGAAAATCTGTAATTTGTTACTAGTTTTATATATTATATATTATCCTTATAGTTTATATATTGTAATTTAATTACCGGTAGTTGGGTATTTTATAAAGATACTTACAAAGTACATCAATATATCATTATAAAATTTATGACAAAAAGTATTGCTTATAGCCATAGTATAACTATAAATAAATAATGTACTTCATTACGCACTCCATTATTCTATGGTATAAGAAGTATTAAAAATGCCAAAAATGGTACAACTAGTTATATATATATATTTTTTGAAAGGGGGAATAATTCTACAAAAGAGTTTATATTTTTTTATGTAGCAGGGAGAATATAACAAACATATAAAAATATAAATACGTCTAAGTACATGGCACAAAATTTAGATAAACCCTTTGACCAAAATGGGTGCGCGGCTGTTGAGCAAAAGAGAGAGACCCAGATTGAATCCTAATCAAGAGTGATAAACACTCAAATTAAATTCATAATTTGAACTATCCAGATTTAAAATTTTCAAATGACGCTTTTCAAACAAAAAATTCATTTTTTTTAAAAAAATGATGGTTAAGATATTATCGTTATTGTAGGTTATATATTCATTAAAAATAATTTCTTAAAAACGAAAAATTAAAAAAATATTAAATTTTGGGTGCTTATCCCATAAAGAATGAGTTAGATAATGTTATTTTTTGAGTCCGACGATAAAATCCTTATTGCATGTCTTAACAAAGAGGATTTGACTATAGAGTGGAGATGTGACATGGTACTGAAATAGATCCCAGCTGTTTCTAGGAAAAGAAATTAGGAACCATTTTTATGTATGGATTTTTATGAGTGGTAAACTCGGCAACTGATTAAGTGTGTGTTTGGTAACATCTTAAACCATGGTTTTAAATCATGATTTGCGCAATCCGAGATAAAACTCCTCTCACACACTTACTTCGTAAGTCGTAAAAGCTATTAAAAAAAATTAATCCAAACACATACTAAATTGCTAAGACGTCATTAGATGGGTCAATGCCCTATCGGTTGGGTTTACAGACCTCCAAGTTAGTTGCAAAATCTCTTTATGAAGGATGTGGCTAGCTGCTTCTGATTTAAACCCAATATGATGTTACTCCCTTCGTTTTTATTTATAAACAATTTTCTCTTTTATAAGATTGATCCTTTTTATAAGTAATTTTCACTTTTTTTTTAAAAACTGTAAGTTTCTTTTTCTTATTTTACCCTTATTAAATATTCATTCTCTCTTATATCTTATACCCATTATCTCTTATACTTTTTATCTATTCTCTCTCCTATACTCTTTTCATAAATAGGGGCATATATGAAAAAAAAAACACGGTATTTTTGACACATTTGTTACTTTTAACTACCAATTCGTTTTACATAATCAAGAAAAAAGTTATTTATAAATAAGATCGGAGGTAGTATTGTTTGTTTTGCAATTGTTTGGTCTTTATTTGTTTGTTTTTGAGTTTTTGGCCGCAGTGTTATGTCAGACATTTGGTTATGCCTAATGGGAAGTAATATTCTTTGCTGGCCAGAAAAACAAGACTTTTTATAAACTATAAAGAAATTAAAGAAGTCAATTAAATTATTTTAGAATATTTTTATTTTTAGTATTCTTATATTATATGTCAGTTTATTAGTCAAATTAATTAGTTTGGAGAAAAAAATAAAAATATGAATACTCTAAAGTAATTTAATTGGCTTCCTTAATTTCTCCAAAAAAATCAACTTTGTCTTATAATTAGGACCAGAGGGAGTATTAATTACACAGACCTCCTCCTATATTTTAAAAACACAGTAGTCTGATCCATTTACGCTATTAGGAATATTCTGAGAAAAGATTCTAAAAACATGATTTTTGAAAAATTTCACACAAATATATTATTGCAGAATCGCTTCACTGCATAACAACTTTTAAGGTGTTGCATGTTTTCGAAAACTAATGAGATTGCTTCACACAAAAACTGTGTACATGGTTTCTTATGGCAAAGAGCAGTACGGCTTTTCCTCTCAAATTTTGTTAGTTTTGTTTTTAGGGTTTAAGTAATGGCTCTCTTTTAATGGGGAATAGTATTACGTACTGTATCATTTTCAGAAATCGTCTCCCACGCAAACATGATCTATCCACTCTGTTTATTTTATTTTCTATTTCAATTTGATTTTATTCTAATTTTATTTTAATGTTGAAATTTTTCAGTTATTGCTGGGTAATATAACGTAACTCGTATTGAAGATATTAGTAATTGTCACAAAAGTGCAGAAGACAGTTTTTTTACCCCAAAAAAAAGTGTGTAGAAGACAATGAAGCTAATTAAACAGCCTGAAAATATGTGTCAGAATTATTTTTTTATATAAAAATATTTTTTGACAAATATAATTGTTTAGATAATTATTATGCTAAAAAGGGCATTTTGGTAAAATATAATTATGTTGTTTTTGAAGAATCGAGAGGTGAGATTTAGGACTATATTTTGAGTAACTCTTGGATCATAAACAGTTTTGTCACTGGATTTTTGGCCAGTGAGGATCAATAAAAAAAAAAAAAACAAGTTCCTCTCGAGAAATCAATTCACCCTAAGTATTGCTTTCTTATCTCTGTGTTCTAGCTTCTCTTGTTTGAAGTTTAAATCCTGGTCTTGTAAGTTGAAACATCCGAAACTAAGCCTCCTCTCTCCTTTTATTGTGTTAATAAATGCTTCTTGGAGTACTAATTCCACATATATGACAAGCATCACATTCTAGGAAATAATTTTATTGCCATATGATTTTAACCTTTTTTGGTGTGACAATTTCTTATAAATACTTTCGCCTTTCTTTTACTTCTTCAGTATGATCTCTTACGGTATAAAATATGTAAAACATTTCTTGTTTAATAATACATTTATTCTTAAATATAAGATCTAAAAGTTTTTTTTTTTATCTCTTGTATTTATCAATTTTTTTAAATTAATTTATCTTGCTTATAAACTGATATATAAATTAATAATGCATTGAAGTATTTCGAAGAGATGATATCACATATCTATAATTAAATACTCTAATCGGTTCTATTTATAAGAGCTCGATAACTATATTACGTGGCTTAAGAAAGCAATTAAAAATAATAAGTATGTCTTAAGTAAGCTTTTTTTCTAAGAATGCCCTTATTTATAAGGGATAATTAGGAGAGAAATAGAGTACATATAAGTATCACCGGCCCTTTAATTAATGCAATATATATAATTAAAGGGAGCACAAATGAAAAAAACTCATTAAACATTGAGACAATTTTTATCAAACTCATATAAAAAAGATCAAGATAATTTAGATTTTGGGTTTTTATAAAAAGAGCAGTTAACTTCTTTATTTTTTTAATCCCACTAAATTAAATAAAGATATATCTTGAAGGTAGTATTATTTGGTCTTGTATGGACAAAGTGAAACTCTTATCAATTAAAAAAATGAAAAATATAATTAGAAAATGAATCAGTCAGTTGGGCCCACCATTGATTCCTAAGTTGTGAAAATCACTATTTGCCACAAAATGGGCCAGCCTATCTTATCCTATTTCCTGTATGACCCATGGTGGTGGGGCCTACTTATTTGAGTGAGTTCGGCCTTTAGTCCTTTATAGGCCTTTGTATTCTACGGTCTGAGACAATTCTGTCCAAGATATTATTAAACACATGATGTGGATATATTTTTATTTTAGGAAAATTATACTCAGGTCTTAACGAAGAAGATGAATAAGAAAATAGTTTTTAGAGATTGTAAAATGAAAAAATGGTCCCATAGAGTTATCAATACAGGCTAATGGAGTTATTAACGAGTTGTCAATATAGGCTTCTGGAGTTGTTAATAAAACTATTTTTTCATTTTACAATCTCTAAGGATCATTTTTTCATTTATTTTCTCCCTTGGGACCTAAGTGTAATTCTCCCTATTTTTTTTGAGAATACTTGAACATTAGTTTGACACGTTTATACTTTTTATGTAGGAGAATTTTTTAAAATGGTTAAAGTATACTTTTAATCCCTTAAATTTTACATGAGGTATATTTTTTATTCTTTAACTTTATAAAGTATAATTTTGGTTTTAAATTTCTAACACCGTTAATATTATTAACGAAAAATATTGACGCAACAAACTTAAATGATAATTTCACAGCTGGCAAAGCATATTTAAGTTTTAATTTTTAATATAATATATTTAGATTATTAAACTAAAATAAAAAAATAAATTTTTGCAAATGAAATCTAGGTTTTGATATTTATATTATTAAACTAAATTTTTTTTAATACAATCGAGGTTTTGATGTTGACTGGTTCATTAGGTTTTTATATATTTTTTAATTTATTTATATTTTAAATTTAATATTAATAGCATTTAATTATACAGTCATTTACTAAGTTTACATAATTATTGCTTGAATTTACTGTATCAATGTTTTCTATTAGCAACATTAATGGTGTTAGAATTATTGGACAAAAAGTATATTTTATAAAGTGAAGCGATAAAAAATATACCTCATATAAATTTAAAGGATTAAAAGTATACTTTAGCATTTGAAAATCAGTTCCTATTGTTTGGTCGGAAAAATCAATTTTGATGGAAAGGGAGAAAAGGGAAGGGAGTGGAAGAGAAGAGAAAAATTCTTGATGCTAGTTAAGATGTTTGGTAGGCAATGAAAAGAAAGATAAATTGATGAGAAAAATTATGTTTGGTAGCTAGGTTGAAAATGATAGCTGATGCGAAAGAGATAGTATTAAATGATCATAATGCCCCTAATACAAAAATTAAAAGAAAAAGATTAATTTTTAAATATCAATAATAAAGAATAATTTAAGCATCATTAGTATATATTAATTAATGGTGATAATTAAATGTGTATTAAAGTATAAGTATATTAACAGTAACATCTTAAAAGTGGGTTTAAGTTACTTTGTATTCGGGGTAATTTGTCTTTTTACGATATTTTCCAATAGGAGCTTATTTTCCATAGGTTGATCGAAGTATATCAATTTGGCCATCATTCAGAAAGTTCAGCAAATTACATCATTCTTAGCTTTGGCCTATAATGAGTTAACGACTCATGTTTGGTTAATAACGATTAGTGCTTGGTTTTTTCTATCTAATTCCTCGATCTCACTCAATAGTCAATACTGAGACTGAAGGTTGGGATATATATTATCCGTCACAAATATAAAAGCTTGAATCATCCTTACTGTCATGGAATCATCCGTAAAAGGGTCTCACTTTCCTTTCTAAATGTTTAAGAGCCTCATTGTTTTGTGTTCATATGTTTGGCCTCATAGCAACTAACTCCAAGCCTCCTTTCACAATCTATTGTGTCAAGAAATGTTTTTTTCGTATTCTTGCACAGTCCTCATACCCATTGGCTATGATTTGACAGAAGATTTTAGCATTGCTTTTTGACTTCTTTTATTGGTGTCAGACAATTTCTTAAGTTGTTTAGGGTATGTTTGGGAGCCCGTTTTGAGGTTATTAAAAAGGCTCATTTGGGGGGATTAAAAGCTCCAAAAGCCCATTTAGTATGTTTGGGAGAGTGTTTGTGATGGCTGAGAATCTGCAGAAAATGGAACTTTTATCAGATGGAGATCAAAGCTGTTTTTATTCAGATGGAGATAAAAAAAAGTCACTTCTGTCATCACCAATCCAAACACAAATCACATCTACAATTTGAATTTTTTTCTATATGATTTTTTCAAAAGCTCATCTATTAAAAAAATTCCTTCTCCACCGCTAATCCAAACAGGCACTTAGTTTTCATCAAACCACACGGGACGATACATGTGACAAGCCAATAATGCAACTTCATAATAAGCTACCAAATTCACAGAATTTTCCCTAAAATAGTGAAAAAAGAAACAAAGTGAAGCAAACGAATGAATGGAGAAATTTTAGTGACAAGAAGTAGTGACCAAGAGAGAAATTATCACAGGTGCCTTGCCTAAATGCGAGTGAAGAGTGTAGAATATATAAGCCTCGGAAGGGCAGAAGAGATTACCTGATCAGCAGTAGTAATGATAATAATAATTATTATTATAATGCATTTATATTCACAGAGTTCGAGGCGTTATTAATAATATTGCTTTACTAGCAAATCATGCTCAAATGTTTTTCATTGCCTGTGGTTGCCCATGACCCCTGACCTTATGATAAACGAGACTCAAATCTCAAAAGAGTATTTTATTAAATGAGAAAGGCCTTTAAACTTTGTGGGTCGCCCTCTCTATGAATGTCAAGACTAATTAATTTAGGGAAAATCACTCCTAAATCCCAAACAAACAACATATTATCAGAAAGATTCTTGGAGATTGTAAAACACACTCAAAAAATTGTGAATACACGTATAAGAATTGTAAATAAGGATCTTTTTGATAATATGTTGCTTGCTTGAGACCTAACAGTGATTTTCCCTTTAATTTATTACAAAAGGTGAGAAAACCCTTTAAACTTGGAAACCATAATTCGTTATGAAGGTGAAAATGGATTAAGCGTTTCGGAATTTAAAAATGTTGCATTCCTTCCCAATCACCATTTGTCAGAACTATTTGGAGTCATTTCCTTAACTTCGACATGACATATAATAATTTCTTAGGAGTATCACCACACCTTTTAGGATTAGGCTCACTCTGAAGAAAACCTAGAAAAATCTTTATGCTCAAAACTCCAATTCTAATAAGAACTAGCACACGATTATGAGTCTAGAATTCTTTTTTTTTTTTTTTTGGAAAAAAAAATGTCATCATCAGCCACAGATTTGTACACCGTTTGATTTAAAACCGATACAAAAACATAACTGGAAAAAACTCCTTTTAAATTTGTACTAAATGATTGCAGCAGAGTTATAGAGAAAGAGATCGCTGTAGAAGCTCTAAGACGACTCCTGAAGCTATATATATAGAAGCTACATCTATATATCTATCTACGTTGTCTGTGAAGCAGCCACGCTACCTTCTTCCATGACAAGATCATTATTAGAAGTAGCGTTATTCTTCTTCTCAATCTCTTTGGCAGTGTCATAAGAAGCGTGCAAGCCAAACAGGACGTAGTATACCAAAAGAAATGCCGTCCATATACCAAACCTTATGAATGAATCCTTGTCTATGGAGCCTAGCAGGAAGATGTTGATGCCTATTGATAGAGATGGAAACCATGGCACCAGAGGCACTCCCCAGTGCTTCGGCTGCTTCGCCTGTGGAACAAACAGCCACAGACCCGCCGTGCCTGCCAGCCAAAACGGCACCGCTACAGCGTACGCGATCCAACCGTCGCTCATCGCCCAGTAGCCAGAAATGGCCGCCGAGGATCCCAGAATCAGTAATAGGCACACTATGAACTTCGTCTGTAAAAACCAATATATAGGATTTGTACTTGATGAGACATACATGGGTGTGTACAGAGAGGGGTTAGATTTGATAAAATAGAATGATAAGAAAATATTATTTGAATTTTAATATTTTAAATTAGTCATTTGATAAAGATTTGTATTGTCAATTCCATTAGTATTCTTATCAATCATATTATTCTTTTTGTCAGCTGGATTTTGAATTTCAAATGATATTTTTCTGTCATTTTCCCTAAATTCTTTATATGTTTCCAGATTTTCTCTATATATGATTTGAATAGATCATTTTTTTAAAAAAATAAATTTATATTTTTATATTAAAAATATTAAAACAATTCAACTACATGCAAGAAACAAATACCCTGCCAAATTTCAACAATCTTCATTATAAAGAAATTAAATTCAGAATTTAGAGAGAAGTCAAAATAACACCCCAGTTATGAATATGATATGAATTAACCTTGAGAATAATTTATGAGAAATTTGGGAAAAAGTCCCCCAACAGAGATTTTATTAGTGAGAATGGCCTAGATTTGGATAGTAATAAAAGTTTATCAGGTCATTTTTACTAATAAAATCTTCAATGGGTACTTTTCCTTGATTTCCCATAATTTTTGTAAGCAAAACCTTTCGAAGAGACTTTTGAGTTTTGAATGACCATATAGCTAAATTTACATCCGTTGGCCCAAACAAAACAAAAATTCACATGCCAAAATTTTATAAAAGTAATGGCAACATTATAATATTACCTGGTTTGCTTTCGTGGTCACTCCAGTTGAGTAGTATCGGCGAACAAGAAGCCCTACAGCAACAAGCATGAAGATGAACAAAGTAGAAATCGACAACAGATTCGACAGAATCTCCAGCTCCGTGAAGAAAGCTATCACCGACGACACTATAAGCATCATTATCGTCGCATTCACCGGAGTCCCCAGCTTGGCGTCCACCTGAGCGAACCACGGTGGCAACATGTGGGTCCGAGCTATATGCGTCAAGTACCGAGCCTGGCCCACCACGGTCCCAAGCATCACCGTCGTCATGCCCTTCAACGCTCCGAACGCCACTATGTACTTCGCCCAGTCGGCACCCACGGCGGTGAATGCGACGGAGAACGGTGCGTTTATGTCAATTTCCTTGTACGGTTGCATGAGACAGAGGGTCAGGGCCAGCACGCAGTAAAATACGGTGGTTAACGTCATGGAGCCGACGAGTCCGATCGGGATGTCTCGGGCGGGGTTCTTGGTCTCTTCGGCCATGGTGGAGACGGCGTCGAAGCCGACGTAGGCGAAAAAGAGGACGGCGGAGGCTACGAAGATGCCACGTGGACCGTAGGGGGCGAAATCTTGAAGATTGCGAGGGTTGGCTTTGGTGAGACCGGCGATGGTGATGAAGAGGAGGATGACAATGTGGAGGACGGTGGCGACGTAGTTGAAGCGAGACGAGCCTTTGGTGCTGAACATGGCCATGACGGAGATGATGATTAGAACGCCGACAGCGATGGGATCAAGGTGGATGTAGCTTGGGTGCAAGCTCTCGACGATTATGCGAAAGTCGTCGGAGCCTCTATTGCAGAGGGTGGCGAAGTAGGACGTCCATGATCGGGCCACCGCGGCACAGCTGATTATGTACTCTAGAAGGATGTTTCCGGCGGCTATGAAGGCCACAAAATCGCCGAGCTCTACCCTTAAGTATGCAAATGATCCACCTGCGAGGAGGAAATATATATATATATATATTAACAAAACACCTGCTGAAATTTCAAATAAAATAAATAGGGAAAATAGGGAGCAGATTTTAAATCTTTTTTCTCTTTTTCTTACCAAAATATCAAGTCACCTTTAGGTATATTTAATTATTTATTTTGATAAAAAGAGAAAAAAATAATATACAATTCAAAACAAAACACATACTGAAATTTCAAATAATTTTTTCGTATGAGATCACGAATAACATAAAAATACATAATCAATTTGTGTACATGCTCACATTATTCCATAGGGATAATTACTTTTTAAATTTTAAATAAAACACATTAAATTAATTTGAACGAATCATCCGTTGTTACCTGCGACGGGGATTTCCACTGCAAACTCGGTGTAACAGAAGACTGAAAGCAAGGCGGAGACGCCGGAGATGACATAAGATATGACCACCGCCGGGCCGGCCCTGTCCCTGGCCTCAAGGCCAGTAAGAACGAATATTCCGGCGCCGATGACGGCTCCGACGCCGAACCACATAAGGTCCCACCAATTAAGCGTCTTCTTCATATCACCATGGCTCTGCGACTTGACCTCGACGAGCTCATTGTGCTCGGTAGACCGGGTCAGGAGCCGATTCTTAAACCGATTCGGAGTATCCAAAAGCGCCCTCCCATAGTTGCCGAAGCTCTGAAACGACTCCTCCGGGAGGAAGTCGTTTTTACGAAACGTACACGCCCTCCTCCGTACCGTACTGCTGTCCTCGACATTGCCTCCGCCGCCGTCGTGTGTCATTGTGACACTGAGAACACACACAGGCGATCGTCCTTGAGATGAAAATATGGGACTGTGGTTGTTAACTAGGTTATAGAATAACACTATTTAAGGTAGCTATAGATCGTAATAACTGTATAATGCGATAATCCCTCAGAAGGTTGTTATTAGTTATTTCTTCAATTTTGTTTTGAGTTGTCAATAACTTTTTTACATTTAATCATATAGTTAAAATTATATGGAGAATTCTTATCAAAAAAATTATATGGATAATTAATTTCATACGTATATAATTTTTATTGTAAAATAAATATAGTAAAAATTTAAATTTAAGTTCAAATTAAATATTCTAGCATAACCATATTAATAGAGAAAGGAGGAGGAAAGAAATAGGGAGAAAACATAATCCTCGTAATTCATTTTAAAATCGCCATTCAAATACCTCTTATCTTTTTTTATTTTTTGATGAAATAATACCTCTTATCTATTTGTATATCATTATAAGTATTTTTTTTTAAAAGATTAAAAAATCTAAATAAATTGGTCAAATCGCACATTTTACAGTACCTGATAAATTATCTATTAGTCTTAAATATATAATATAATGATATACAATAACATTATATATTTGTAAAAATAGAAATAGTACTGTATTGAAATCGGCTTCCACTCATGTTGACCTCGGGCTAAAAAAAACGTAAATTTATTTAGATTTCTTTTAAATGGATAAAAATATATTTTAAGTATATTATATTTTTTCCCCTTCTAAAACATTGATAAGCATACTCAGTTTGTATATATTTGTTAAAAAAAATTAATCATGTTTTCAATCAATTTTTTTATATCTACATTACTTAAATTAATTGAACATATTTCCAAATAAGATAAAAATATTAAACAAATATATTTGAGAAAGGAAAAAAATAAAATTAAAGATAAAAAAACAAAAATATTAAATTATATATAACAACTTTAGTGAAAAATAGAGATTTAGTATCACGAAGAGTAAATTAGTAAATAAAATTTATTTTTATAAAATTTTTAATTAAAAATTATTTTTGTAGAATATTCTTAACTGTGTTTTACTCAAAAGAAAAAGAAAACAAGATACAATAACAATACTATAGGTGACTCCTCCCTGGAATAGCATCAGGCTAGATGTTTCACGTGAAAGGATTTGGAGTCCGAGGCTCAAAGAGAGAGCTCTCTTGGCAATATAGTCCTCATTTCTGCTGATGACCACGATCTGTGCATGCCAGTCTCTTTGATGCAGGTTTTGCAGTTCTAGTACATATAAAAGCCCAATGTCCTCATGTGAATCCACATTCAATAATTTGCAGCTTTACTCAGATTAATCACCTCTGTCTCATCACAAAGCAACTTCACTCTTCGGAACCCATTGTCTCAATCATGTGTTATGTTAGGTGTTTGGATTAAATTTTGGAGAACAATTTTTATGATTTATAAGGTAAATATGTGAGAGGAGTTTTGTTTTGATTTACGAAAAAGTGTTTTTAACACCATAGTTTGGGGCTTGCCTAAACACACATAAACAGTAAGCATGTTTGGAATAACTTTTAAGAAGTTTATAAGTGTTTTTTGTGTAAATCGAGATAAAACTCCTTTCACATACTTATTTCGTATAACGTAAATCATGATTAAAAAATTATTTTTAAAGATTCCAATTATTATTCCAAACAAACACAAATAATCCCATAATTCGGCCACAAGATTATCCTCACCCACTTCATATAACACATGCTTCTATATCTGGATTCATGGATGGAAGCTCTGTAGCAAGTTCAGTTTCTATTTGAAGGCCCGGATATTTGATGGCGCCTACTACAACACCATGCGGGGTTTGAAAAAGCTTTTTGCCAATTTAATGCTTGTTTGGCTTGGCGTTTAAAGCCACAATCTTGTTTTTCAATTATATTTTACTTCTTATGAGGTAGGTATGTGAAATGAATTTTATCTCAACTTACATAAATGTGTTTAGTATAAACAAATTCAAACACGCCCTTGATAGGTCTTGATATTCAAGTCTTCTTCATGAGGCCCAATGACTGTAACTTATGGGGAATTAAAAGATTGTGGGATTAAATAACTGACCTTTGCCTGGAAATTCTCCAAACTGCAACAGTGTTGGAGCTACAGTAGCCAGCATTAGAACTACAACAACTAAAAGGGTGTGTTTGACATATAAGGTAGCCCAATGTTTTTTGAATATCAGTACTTATTATGTAAGCCGAAATAAAACTCCTCTCACATACTTACCTCGTATACCGTGAATCACGATTTATAAGTACTTATTACCCAAAAATAAGTTATTCCAAATGAGCAAAAGAGTTTTGAGAGGTTTAACACACAGTAAACCAGAAAAAAGTAGCTTTAAGCTGGTTGGCGTCATTTTGTATTGTTTGGAGTTAGCGGTACTTAAAAAGCCCATCTCATCCCTATTGTGCAATGAAACTGAAGCCATTTTTTGTTGCTTCTCTGTGGAATCAGCTTGCATCCGTTGCCAAGACATCCGCTGCTGGTCCTTTTCCTTAAACGGCGACGTTTGATAGGAAAATTAAATCTGGGCCGTCTATTTGTAACAATTAAATGGACGGTGATAAAATGCTACTAACGTAAATGATGTCGTTTTAAATAGGCGATCTCATCCGTTGATTTTCTCACACAATCTCAGCCCTCCATGTATTTTCCCATTTCATCTCTCCTTTTAGCAATATGATTTGGCAGATCCACGTAACTTGTAATTTTACTTTGCTTGGCAATTTGGCGCGCTGTTCTTCTTCCTCCGCGGGAAACTGAGAGCTGGGATGCTGTGTTGCAATTAAGCACAAGTTTGTAGGAATTGGATATTAGGTAAGTAAAATAATAATCTTTTATCAAATACCCACAATATTCTTGATAGTTCATATCTAGTTTTTACTTTTATGATTTATAATCTAACTTGATAATCTTTAAGATTATTGACACTTGATTTCCTTTTTTATACTAGATATCATTTTAATTAATATATTGAGAAAAATGAGTTTTGATGTAGGCCCTATTTGTTATTTTCGATTATACAGTTTTTATTTATATATAGTCTATCATAGAATTTTTATTTACATATAATCTAACTTGATAATCTTTTGTCAAATACCCACGATATTCTTAAGCAATGTAGATGATATGATAATCTATCACATATGAGTGTGTGTATAATCAGCTAAAATATTTTTATTTGTGTGTGTATAATTGTTTTTATTTGTATATATACCTTTGTCGATTTTGAGATCACAATTTATATTGGGTTTATCCTATTTATTCTTGCAGAAGTTTTATACCATGGATATAGATTTAACTCCCAGACTTAATCTTGAATTTGACAATTTAGAAGAAGCATGGGAATTTTGGAAGGCATATGGAAAAAAAAACCGGTTTTGGTGTTCGAAAACAAAGCTTTAATAAGAGTAAAAAAGATAAGTCCTTATACACCTCTTATCTATATGTTTGTTGTAAAGAAGGGGTGAGAAAGTCAGACAACCAAGAGGTGGCAACAAAGAGGCAAAGGGATGAGACAAGAATCGGTTGCAATGCCAGAATGAAAGTTAAACAAGTAGATAAAAAATACAAGATAAATGAAGTTTTCTTGGATCATAATCATCCTCTTCAGCCTCCTGAAGCTGTTCACTTGTTTGCATCGTTTCGGGAACTATTACCAGCTCAATGAATTAGAAAATGCTGAAAAAGCTGGAATTAGTAAAAAAGCAGCATTCAATTTGCAAAGTCAATATGCAGGAGGTCGAACCAATTTGGGATTTACAAGAAGTGATGTAAAGAATTATCTTAACTCAAGAAGGCTACGAGCCATGAAATACGGTGATGCTGGATGTATATTTCAATATTTTGAGAAACAATTAGCAGAAAACCCATCATTTTTTCATGCCCACCAAATGGACTTAGATGAGCAAGTGACAAATATATTCTGGGCTGATGCGCGTATGCTGGTTGACTACACTTGCTTTGGAGAAGTTATTTCTCTTGATACAACTTATTGCACAAATTGTAATCATAGACCTCTTGCAATTTTTGCTGGCTTCAACCATTATAAAAGAGGGGTGATATTTGGAGTGGCATTGTTGTATGATGAGACTGTTGAGAGTTTCAAATGGCTCTTTGAGACTTTTTTGTGTGCACACAAAAACATAAGGCCACTCACTATTTTTATTGATCAAGACGCTGCTATGTCACGAGCATTACAAGAAGTGATGCCAGATGTAAAGCATGCCCTCTGCACCTGGCATATTTTTCAAGGAATGCAATGAAGCACCTCCCAAACTCAATGGTTAGTGATTTTAACCATTGTATGTATAATTGTTGGGATGAATCTCAACAAACACAGGAACCTCTTTAAGACTATATCATATTTTTTTGGATAAATATTAAAGGGGCAGAATTATCTCCTACCAACAGAGAGTTATAGAAGAAAATTGAACCACAAAATATTGCAAAACTATTTCCTTCAGGTAACTCAACATTTAAAAAGAAAATTAAGAAAATAACTCCGGGAAACTTCAGTCATTTGCAAGAGTCTCAACACGTATAGAGATGAACGAGCTGGGCCAAGCAAACACATTAATGTGCAAGTATAATCAATATTTCATAGCACTGTAGCAGAATAAATGTACAGAATAAAGTCAATATTCTTGACAAACTTCATATGGAGTTTTGAAGAAGAAGAATAAATGTACAAAATAAATTGCACTGAAGAATCCAAATCCATTGTCCTTTCCCTTTACATATTTCATAGCACAAGCAATTGAATCACATATAATTGGTTCTAAACTTTAATCAACACAAATAATGCACAGGGTAGAGAAACAGAATCAAACCAAACAGAATCAAACCCAAAGCTATTTTGCGAAATAGAATCAAACAAAATCCGAATCCATCATCCTTTCCCTTTACATATTTCATAGCACAAGCAATCGAATCACATATAATTGGTTCTGAACTTCAATCAACACAAAGAATGCACAGGGTAGAGAAACAAAATCAAACTACACAGAATCAAACCCGAAGCTATTTTGCGAAATAGAATCAAACAGAATCCGAATCCATTGTCCTTTCCCTTTACATATTTCTCTACCCTGTGCCTTCTTCGGCAGTGCACACAGAAGAAGAAAGTGCAATAGAAGAGGAACATACACCCATCCGACACAAGCCGAACACCCATCGGAGGAATCTGTCGATGGTTCCCTCTCGTTTTTGCGATGTGAAGGTTCGACGCAAGCCAAACACCCATTAGAGGTATCTGTCGATGGTTCCTTTTTGTTTTTGCAAGGTGAAGGTCCGACGCAAGCTGAATAGCATCAGAGAAATTTGTCGATGGTTCCTTTCATTTTTGCAAGGTGAAGGTTTAATGGCCTAGATGAAAATCAATGGAAGGCTGAGATCTCACCAGAAATGAAGCCAAACGACGTCGTTTAAGGAAAAGGACAGGCAGCGGATGCAAGCCGATTCCCTTCTCTGTGCAGTGTGTATTAGAGCTGGGAATCAGGGCCGACCCTTGATGGGTCAGGGCCTAATAAGGCCGGCCCTAAAGGGCTCGTGGTTAGGAAAATTGCAGTTTTTCAAAGCCCGGCCCGAGAGCATCAGGGCCAGGCCCGGCCCGTAGGGCCGGAAAATCCTTTTCACAATATTTAACTATTTTTCCTGCGTATTTTCCCTAAAGAGATATAATTAGTAAATAACAACGATTAAAGTTCTAATTTAATACATAAATGTTGTCAACATTAAGGTTTAAATAACACGTTTCTTGCAACAAACAAACACAGTTACTAATGTATAATCAAAGGTAAAATCATATCCATAAATAACTCACACAAAAGCCAAAGTATAAGAAGACAAGAAGCTAAATACTCTAACCTCTAAACAATATGAGTATGACGACTATCATTTTCACCTTCTTCGCCACTATCATCAATTTCAAGGACATTTGATTGTGTTTCACTTTGAGCAGTAGGTTCAAGTAGTCAAATAATCACAACCTCCATAAAAAATCATACTCTATCAGGCAAAATAATATATAATATGATTTTAGTCTAAATAGACAGAACAATATACTCAAAAATCATACTCAAAAATCACAATATGATTCAATTAGACAAAACAATATACTCAAAAATCATACTCTATACAATATGAGGACAGATTGACATATAGATTCAATAAGGTAATTGAAAAATATAACATGATTCCTTTCCAAGTAAAAAAGATAAAAAAATAAAAGGGCTTAAAGGGCCGGCCCGAGGCCCTCCAAGGCCGGTCCTTTTAAGCCTGAGGCCCTACAGGGGCAACCCTTTTAGGCCCGACTTCCTTTTGAGGCTACAATTTACAAGCTCGGCCCTTGAAGGGACCAGGGCCTAAAAGGGCCGGCTCGACGGGCTCGGCCCGTTTTCCCGGCTCTATGTGTCATAGCGTGGTTACTATTACATGGGGAGTCGAGAAAGGTTTCACTTGGTCAGAAAATAATGGAGTATATTGCCCTATGAACCCCACCTGGTGTCCTTATTATTTATAATTATATTTATTTATTTATTTATTATCATATACATATCATTAAGTATACATAATTAAGCATCTTTTATACAAAAATAGTTTCAATAGTAGTTTAGTTTTTTATTTTAAAATTTTAATGTTGGTATTTCTTTTAAGTTATCAAATTGTATACATATAATACATATAGTGTATATATATTATAAGATCATCATATCCTTTTCAGTCATTTTAAATCTTAACTTGCTTTTCAAATTATCATCTAAACAAGTTTAAGATTGAAAAAAAGCTATTTTTGCCATTACTAATCCAAATATATATCATATTACGCTATCTAACTTCTGCCCCAACTTAAGTTTCCAAAAGTCAGATAAAAAAAAAATCACTTCTACTATCGTTAACCTAAACGAGCACTAATTGTGGTAGGATTTTGTTTTTGGGTGTGTGCGCGCATGAAGGTAATGAAGGTAATGAGAGCTCTTGTACCCCACTTAAGCACTAAATGAGAGCTTTATGCAGTGAACGACTCTTTTTATATGAAGGTAGTTGGATTATTTCACAAAAATATTTAATTCCAAAACAGTCCCTAAAAACTTTATATTTCCTCTGATTTTTAATATAAGATATATATTTACCTAATTTAATTATATGAAGGAAGTTAATATAATTAACCTTCTCTGGTCTTTAGTTAATATGATATATATTTTATAAAACGTCATAGTAATCTTCCTTAATTCCCTTATTCCTTCTCCTCTATGATTATTGGTGAGGGAGTATCAATAAGAGTAAATTAAAAAAATATTGACAAATATGAAAACTATATCTTATATTTAAAACCAAAATCTGCTCACCAAATATATCTTATATTAGGGAATAGAGGGAGTAAAATTTAAGATATGCCCAAAAACCAGTGAGAATCTCATATTTCAGATATCCTTATTAAAAAATTGTACTTAAAGTACAACGAATACCCTGAAATATTTTTCAAGATGCAAATTGTTCCACTTTTAAAACATTGAAGTTTAAATTGTACCATAAACACAGGATGAATCTTGGAAAACACTGAAGTGCTGAATGCACCTTAAGCCAGAAAACAACTCATATATATGAATGAAGAAAACAGAGTACTCCGTATGAAAGAAACCGCACGCAATTCACAAGCCCTTCTATTATTATTTCTCTTCATCTTTTAATTTCGGCAGCAAAGAAACCGTTGCTGTTATAACAAAATCAGAACGCCATATCATCAATATTTGCCTCACGAATCTAAGCTCAAATGAAAATTAACCAGAAACAGAACATCAATTTTTGTTCCATGTCACCCCTACTGAACGAAATTTTTTCATGAGTCTATAAGACCCTCCAAATTGCACTGACATGCCTGCAAAATTACACATCACTTGAGAGACATACAGAAATGGGAGGGAAGGACTCGCATCAAATAAATATATTTTATAATTTTAACCAACAAGAAATGCTAAGGTCAGTATTTCAGTATCTAATCTAGCTAGGGACATTCAAGAATTCTCTTGTGTGGAGCTCTTTGCAAGGCAAGGGTATCATCAGAATCTGAACTCATGTTATTGAAGGATTCCATCTTTTCTGTTCAGGTCTTCCAAGTTTATGCTTGCCTCCAGTCCCATGTTCAGTAACCCAACCATGGCAAGAATATCAGATTTCAAAGAAGCTGCAAATGCCTGGTAGTCCAATAGAAAGAGAAGCATATAATCAGCAGTGAAAATTTGGGAGAATTATATATTAATCTGGAAAAGTTTTCATTAGGAATTCCTAATTCCTCAACGGCAATTCTCTCTTTTCTTCCACAATTCAATAGTTATACCTTTCTGTCCTCTTCTTTTTGGTGCTTTATAACTTCCAAAGGCCACTCAGATACAAGCTTCTGAAGTTCGTCCTTCATGCATGACTTTTTAGCATCAGGCAGAGTCTGGAAAGCATAAACATTAGTGTCAAATGAAAGATGCGAGATAAAAAATCAGTTCCTCAACAATCTGATCAAACACAACCACCACCTTAGAAGAGTATGCAAAACAAAACAGATATGAAGGGACTAAATTGACATCTGCAAATCCATACCTCATATAACACACATGACAGCTCACACCCCACAGCAGACTCAATTCACCGATCAGACAAGAATAATGGCATCCTAAAATCCAAATTCCAAAAGTAGTTCTCCAAAAATAGTTAAACACAACAAAATTTCTCCACCCCGATTGGTGCCAGAATCGATTTAGCTTTTGGTGCCTTAATTTCAATATATGCTTACAACTTGACAGACATTTTCTCTTATCCAAAGGATAGTTTTCTAATTCTAGGACAATAATGAAGGGTATAGCCATATTATTTTATCTATTAACTTTTCATTTTTTGATGCTACTGCAATTCATTTGTTTCACTTCATCAGGTAAAATTACACGTTGCATTAAAAAACAATAATGCACTACACCATACATACCTCATTTAGGGCCTGAATGAGGGCTGCTGCATCATTAGGTTTATGTTCCAGCAGAAGACCCTGCACAATTACAAACATGGACCTACTTGAAATTGTAACATTGTTATGCCTTATGACCTAACCTAAGTACTAAACAAGCGTAGACACTGAGCTTAAGTTCTGGGCAACTTATGTGAAGAAAAGGAAAAATTTTGCAAGACTAGCCACATTTAACCATAATTAAAATAACAAATTGCAAGATAAACTACACATCCCTCCCCTAAAACACATCCAATTACAAAACCCTCCCTTCTATTTTGAAAATTGACACTCCCTTCCCCTGAAATCAAAGCACAACAAAACACGTGTATCTTTTATTTGTAAAATGAAACAACTATTAAATACGTATTTGACTAATATATAACACTTCTTCCGGTCTTAAATATAAGATAGAGTTGATTTTTTTGGAGATATTAAGAATGCTAATTAAATTATTTAAAAATATTTATATCTATCATTTTTTCTCCAAATTATTTTGCCTAACATATAAACTGATATATAATTTAATCATACAAAACATATGATATAATTAAGTAACTTATCTAGTTTCCTTAATCCCTTCAAAAAAATGTAAACTCTGTCTAATATTTAGAACCAGAGAGAAAATCAATTTTGTGAATTTAGAATAAGTTGAATTTATCTTTTTCAAAAATGAAATAAATAACATTGAAATAAATGTTCTTTTTCTAAAATTTTAATGTAAATTTCTCATAAAAGAAATAAATATTTTTCCAGTGAGTATTTTGATCATATTTAACTTTAGAAGGATTTGTGTATATTGTTATAACAAAGGCAAGCACCATGTAATCTAAACATCTTTTTAAGGGAGAATAAGAAAATTTACTCTAAGTCATAGCAAATGTACACCTACATTTTGATTTGATGACAGCAAATTATGAAATTGACAAAAAAATATAATAAAATCAAATTCTCGGTTAAAATAAAAAGAAAAAGTATTTCCGGAGATATATCTAGTGATAAAGATTCACTAGGATCCAACATGATAAAATTCCGGCATCATAAAATGCATAGTAAACATAGCATATAAACTCAGTAACCACATTATAAAAAAAGCAACTAATTCAGACAATAGCGTAGAAAAATTTCTACCTTTGCACATGACAATCCACTTGCCAGGGTGTGCTGTTTCATTGACTCAGATCTCAGCTTCTCAATTTTCCACAATGATTCTGTGTCTCCTACAAATAAGCATATCAAGTGGTTCATAAACAATCAAATTAATTATTGGAAGCAACTGATTCAGCAATCCCAAACGAACAGAATGGCGTAACCTTTAAATCATGCAGTGTCCCCATGCATGCACTTTCTCATAAAACAAGTATTCTTTGAAAAGAAGTAAAAGATATTTAATTATAAAAAAGTAAATAAAGAGCACAGTAGAGAACAAGCAAAGATGCATTCAACAACAAGTAGCAACTTGTTATATATGTGCGCGCGCGCTTTTGATATACTCCCTCTGGTCCTTAATAGAAGACATATTTACCTAATTTAATTAGATTAAGGAAGTTAGTTAAGTTAGTTAATATGACATGTATTTTCTAAAACATTCTAGTCATCTTCCTTAATTCACACATCCCTTCTTTTTAATTATTGTTGAGGGAGCATCAATAGGGGTGAATTAGAAAATGATTGGCAAATATAAAAACCATATCTTATATTTAGGACCAAGATCAACTCCTCAAATATGTCTCATATTAAGAACCGGAGGAGTAGCTTTCAGGGCTTTACTTGTTTTCTTCAATGCAAGAAAAATCAAATTCACCAATATGAGAAAAAGAGGCAGTTTAGAAAAACAGGGGAACAAAAAATAAAGCTCAGCACATGAATCAACTTCAACACAGTGCAATTTCAACTCTAATAGAAAAGAATCAACAGTAATGCTTTGAGATAAACAGGCAACATAGGAAGTCAAAAATAAAAGTGACAACATATTCACCTTTTCTTGCAGCATATTCAATCCATGTGTCAAATGAGGTTTGTCGTAATTTTACACCAGCCTTGACAAACCTCTTTGCATATTTATTAATCAAATCCCAATTACCTGTATTGGAACAAATGCTGCAAATGGCAGACCAAGAGCAGTATCAGGGCATATACAAAAGTGGAACTATGCATAAGAAAACTTATACACTGCTAAATAAAAGCACAAAACCATCAGAACCTCAATATACCTGAAAACTATATCCGCAGTGCCCGGTTGCAATGGTAAGTCATTAGTCCTTATAAGTTTCATTACTTCCACCAACAGTTTACCATCATTGTGATTCTTAGCATATGTCTGCAGTCAACTGCTGGTAATTTACTAATTGCAAATTTGAGACAGAATGAAAGCATTTAGAATTTCAGTATCTCAACAATACCAGCAAATGGTGTGCAGATGCGACACTTGGAGTCAATCCATACACATTATGCTTCCACAAGGTCTTCTTTCCTGCATACAGATTCAAGAAACTTGTTTAAAAATTTCATGACATGATTCTATAACTTGCAAATAATAGTTTATATCCACAACAAAGTAGCATGCATTCATTCATAAGAGAAAAATTATCCAACAGAGAACCAATTAAGCAGTGTATACAAGAGAGCATGATTGGCAGAACATGAGACTCAGGACTTAAAAAAAGGAACAGATTCAGTATGCCCACCGAAGTCGAGAGCTCCTACTTTAGCGCATGCTTTCGAAACTTCTCGACAAAGGTTGTCATTAAAGTTTGTGTGAATGCGAAGATTTGAGAGCCTCTGCATCCAAACAGATTAAAATTATAACTGTAACAATGAGAAGAAACAACTAATTAAGTAGAAACAGACAATGCAGATGAAGAAAGAATATAAACTAACGAATCTGCGGAGGTTCTTCAAAATGTCAAACAGAAGTTCAATATCACCATGGTTTCCACACTTCTCAATCATTGACCACAACCAAGCATTTGGAGGCATTGATCGTTTAACATTTACAGATTCCAGCATTTTCTCATACAATTCCTTCACGGCCTCTGCATTCAACACTGCAAATCAGACATCTAAAATAGAAACTTGAAACCAAAAAGAACTGAAAAGGAATAGTGTAAGTAAAATCAAGAACCTGTCGAAGTCCCTTCATCAATATTTGCTACTGACGTAGAAAATGACTTTGAAATCCAAAAGTGCACATGCACTGATTCTTTCGTCAATAATTGAGTTGACGCTGTGTCAATGAATCATTCAATTAAGTAATCAACCCAAAAAATAAAAATCCTCAAATCAACAAAGACTGTAGAGTGAAACATCAAAATTTTCTACGGAAATCATAAGACATGGACGCCACCTGAGAACCATGGGGTCTTTGAAGATAAGCTGCTAGTGTCCCAGTAGGGAGTAACCAAGTGAGCACCTCCGACGTTCTGAAGGTCATAAGAAAGGAAATGATAGGAGCTGAGGAAAATCTGTGAATGCAATGCCCTAGAAAATCGGCGAGCATTCGAGAGAACTTGCATGGCTTAAAGGAACAGAGCTATGAACTGAGTCAATTAAGTATCGTTCTGAGCCAAGTCGATGGGTTTTACAGTGATGCCCTCGAGCACTAGGGCACCTAATCAGGGTTGAGGGGAGAAGAAGGGAGGGGATGAGTTCACCTGGTACTGCAGCCCATGATTATTACGTTGGACTCGCATTTTCTCTGTCTGTTTTATTTTCCGCTTAAGTGAACTGTAATTATTATTTATAAATATAAATGTATTATGATTTTTTTATTTTAACATAATTAAAAGTCTCAAAGATCCATTTGTTTTCTCTGACATTTCAAATTTGTACAAGTTATCAAATTTTTTTGACCTATCAATTTAGTCTCTGAAATTTTGATCATTATCAATCAAGTTCTTAAAGTTTTATAACCATAATTTGAAGGGGAGATAACATCATATAGGCTAATTGTGAATAGTATAGAATTGTGTAGGGATTTGATTGATAAATATTAAATTTCAGAGACCATTAAGGGAGGCTAACTTGGGGAACAAAAAATTTTAATTTACCGTATGGACTAATTTTTATAAGCCCTTGTGCTTGGCGATCAAAAATCATAGTTATTGTTCAAACATGAATTGAAAAATTAATTTTAACTAGATAATGCATTATGTATTACCTATTTAGTGTGTGTTTGGCAACATCCCAAATCATGGTTTTAAATTATGGTTTGCGCAACTCGAGACAAAACTTCCCTCACACACTTACCTCGTAAGTCGTAAAAGCTATTAAAAAAAAGCTAACCAACCCTATAATAGTATGCTTTTCATAATCTTATAAAATATCGTACTATGATTTTCATATTCTTATAAAAAATTGATATAAATACCACAATAGTTTTTTCCTGTCCCCGATTAGCCATGTAGTTTCAAAACATTAAATTTATTGATGTGTGTTTGGATTAACCTTTTTTAATAGCTTTTACGACTTACGAGATAAGTGTGTGAGAGGAGTTTTGTCTCGGGTTACGCAAACCATGATTTTAAACCATGGTTTGGGATGTTGCCAAACACACACAACGTACCAAAAACAATAAAACATGAAACAGAGTTTCATTGGCAGACTATAATATAAGGCAAAGCTATGTGGAAAAAAAAAGATAATTTTATTTTGGAAGTTATCACAAAATGGCAATTTTGCTTGTAAGTTTTTTGGAAGATAATTTTATCTTGGAAGTATCAAATCAGGAACAATTTTGCCCGGACCATTATTATAGTTAATTTTGACCTTTAGTTGATCAAATATGTTAGAGCTGGTAATTCACTTATCATCCACATAATTTTTTGTTAATATGCAAATTTGTTTGAAAGTTTTAAATCTAATTTTGAAAAAAAAAATCAACTAGATAATACATGAATTTTCGTGATAAATTTACACTTTAACAAAAATGACGTGATAATATATAAAATGTCACTTCAATATATTTAATCAACTAATAAATAAAATTAAGGGTAAAGATGCATCCAGCACCCCGAACTATTTTTGGAGGTGCAATCAGCACCCTAAAATATTTAAGGGTGCAATCAGCACCCTAAACTATTTTTTGAGGTGCAATCAGCACCCTAGAGTATTTAATGGTGCAATCAGCACCTTAAACTATTTTTGGAGATGCAATCAGTACCCTAATGTATTATAAATGGAACAATTATACCCTTTCACTAACAGAATACTAACTCCGTTTGCTAACATACTATTTTCTTTCAGTATTTAAGGCTGCAATTTTGCCTCTAATGTAGTAAAAATAGAGCAATTACACCTCCAAAAATTTGAACTTTAGCAAACGGAGTTAGTATTCTGTTAGTGAAAGAGTGTAATTGTTCCATTTTGATACATTAGGGTACTGATTGCACCTCCAAAAATAGTTTAGGGTGCTGATTGCACCTTTAAATACTCTAAGATGCTGATTGCACCCCAAAAAATAGTTTAGGGTGCTGATTGCACCCTTATATACTTTAGGGTGCTGATTGCACCTCCAAAAATAGTTTGGGGTGCTGGATGCACCTTTACCCTAAAATTAATTAGGATAATCGGCCATGACAAAATTATATTTTTCTTTTGGGATAATTTCTGGGCAAAACTGCCCGTAAAACCTTTTTGAGCAAATTTGATCTCACTATCCCTACAAAAAAAAAAAAAAAAAAAAGAAGAAGAAAGAAGGAGAGATAGTCAGATAGATACGAATACGATCTCAATGCGCAAGTGTTTTTCCTTCTTCCTCCAGATTCGCCTGGGAAAGCACTGACCTAGCTGTTCCAAAGTAGACTGGTTTGCTTCCCCTCGGACTCTGTCTATGGTCTGTGTTTGATTTCTCAAAAAGGGAAATCAGAGAAGCAGTTGCCTCTGCTTCTTCTGCAGCTGCTTCTTTCTTCTTTCTTCTATTGATGGCTCTGTGAATTCCCAATCTCAATGCGCCTTAACACGATGCTCATGCCCCTGAAGGATGTGACCAGATCAAGAACTGTGCTCTCCTCAATTCTCACACTATATCACCCTCTTGCTGTTCCTATTACTACTTCTCTTTATTGTACTTGCTCTTATTCTTCTTCTCCGTCTTTCTCTGGTTCTGAGAGTCCATCCAGTTTCCGACCATTTTACAATATCATTGAGGATCGCCCGGTGGACATAGCGGGTTCCTTTATGAATTGGTTCAAGAGTGGGAATACTGAATTATTGGCCAGAATCTACGAAATCCTGGATGGCCGGGGTAGTTATGAGGACGGCGACGATTTGACCCTTCACGCCACCGACTTGGCTCTTCAACACTTAGGTCTTCGGCTTACAGAAAGCTTCGTGTTGGAGGTTCTTGCCTACGGCAGGGACGTTTTGTCTTGCCTCAAGTTCTTCGATTGGGCTGGACGTCAACCCGGGTTCTTCCATACCAGGGCCACCTATACCGCCATTTTTAAGATTCTTTCGAAGGCTGAGCTCATGACAGTCATGTTCGATTTCCTTGACACGCATGAGAAGCAAGGGTTCGATCAGAAAGTGAGATTTTATGATACTTTGATTATAGGTTATGCAGTTGCACGGAAACCAGATAGAGCCCTTAATCTGTTTGGTAGAATGCGGTTCCTAGGATTGGACTTAGATAGTTTTGGTTATCACGTCTTGTTGAACTCCTTAGCGGAGAAGAATTCTATGGGTGGGTTTCAAACTATTTTGGAGCAGATTCGATTGCGAGGTCATGAGAATCATGTTACACATTCATTAGTAATGAAATACTTCTGTATGCGGAAGCGTTTATGTGAGGCAGAAGAATATCTTAATTCCCTGGTGCATAGTGGGAAAATTTTGCATGGGCCTGAGGTGAGGGTTCTTCTTGGTGCATTGTGTGCGAATAACATGTTTGAGCGTGCTGGAGAATTGATTGAGGAATTTGGGAACTCAGGGATGGTTCCGCATGAAATTGCTCTTGGTGAGTGGATATGTCATCTTGTTCGGGCTGGAAGATTGAATGAAGCTCTGGCATATTTCCGGGAAAAGCAATCTTCAGAAGGTTATGCTCCTGGCTTGTTCCAGTACAACATTTTAATAGGCAGGCTCTTGAAGAAGAAGCGGCTTCATGAGGTGTATGATTTGTTGATGGAAATGAAGGACAATCACATTACTCCGGATATGGTTACCATGAACATTGTTCTGTGCTTCTTTTGCAAAGCAGGAATGGTGGATGCAGCACTTGAAATATACAATTCAAGATCTCAGTTTGGACTCTCCCCAAGTCTTTTGGCTTACAAAAGTTTGATTCATACTTTATGTCTGAATGAGAATGCTGATGAAGCATATGGTGTTTTCAAAAAATTAATTGATGAAGGTTATTTTCTTGATAGAGGAGCCTTTTACGAAGTTGCGAAGGCATTATATAGAGGGTGCAAGGTTGATGAGATGGAGGAGTTGCTAATTCTTGCCTTAGAGAGGAATTTTTTGCCTCGTGCTTCTGTATATGACAAATTGATATCGGCTCTATGCCAGGCAGGACGTTTGCGAGATGGTTATTTAATTCATGGGCAACTGAACAATATAGCTTCTCAAAAGTCTTACATTAGGTTGATTACCGGTTTCTCCAAGTCAAATAGGGGAGATATTGCTGCTCGGCTTCTTGTTGAAATGCGACAGAAAGGGTTTGTCCCGACAGATGCACTATATAGAGTTGTTATCCGTTCTTTGCTTAAAGGGGATAATCCAAACACTCAATTTCTTAATTTATTAGAAACATTGGCCCGTTATGGTGTGCTTAAAGAGATTTGTAGGCTTTTTAGTGATGAAGCTGCTGTAGCCAAGAAGCCTGAGTTGGTCAAGGAAGTCTTTGAGATCAAGGAAATTTATGGCATTAGCCCGACTTTGGCCTCTTACATGTATATGTTGCGGAGTTATTTAAGAAGTGGCAGAATTTTGGACGCCTTAAATTTCTTTAATGATTTGAGGCGACATGGTCTCAAGAATAGAAGATTATATAATAACATTATTATTGGTCTCTGCAGGATCAAGAGGACAGACATGGCACTTAAGTTATTGTCAGAAATGATGATTGATAAATTAACTCCAAGTATTGGTTGCTATGAAAATCTTGTTCAGAGTCTTTGCTGGGAGAAAAGATATCCTGAAGCTATAAAACTTGTTAATGACTATGAGAAAATGGGACGTTGCTTAACATCTGCTATTGGTAATGTATTTCTGTTTCATTCTTTGCAAGCACCAGAAATCTATGATATTTGTGTTCGTTTGAGAGGAGTCAAGGAGGAGGAGTTTTCTGGCAGCTCAATGCTTAGCCTAATAATTGGTGTATTTTCTGGTCGTCTTAGAGTAGACCTCCATCCTGAACACTTGGAAGAACTGATAGAGAAGTGCTTTCCACTTGACAGATACACCTACAATCTGTTGTTGCTAAGAGCTAGCTGGAGTGACATTGACCAAGTTTGTGAGTTGTTTGATTGGATGTGCCAAAAGGGATATTGTCCTGATCGGTTCACTTATAACATCATGTTACGTGCTTTCTTGAAGCATGGGAGGAAAGAAGAGGCTAAGCTGTGCTTTGAAGAAATGCTCAGAAATGGATTTCGTCCAACAGTGAATACTAGAAATTTTATTGGAAGGAATACCAATTAGAGTGATTGATTAGTTCAGTTAAAGATGCAAAACAACCACACAATTTTGGCAAGGGTACCATGTATTTTTTAAAGAAATTGATTACATTTGATGTAGTAGTTTTAATTTATGATGTGTTTTCTGGAGCATCTATAATTATGTGATGCCTCTTTTAATTTTCCCCTTTCCTTTGGAAGCATTTGTTAGGAATGAAATTTGACTGCCACAAGTAATCTCTCATAAAATATTTCCCCTGCAAAATCACCCCAATTCAATTGCACAAGCCAATTTCAGTTTCAACCATCACTATCCTAATAATCATACTGAGCTCAAGTTAGGTTGAATTGAACCAGAGCGGTAGCATTCCTCTTCTACACATACTGACTAGATATGTGGTTTTCCTGGTATTATATGTAGTAGTGAATGTTTATGATTGGCCTTCACAAACAACTATGGAAAATTCTTGTAAGCAAATGCTAACTTGGTTTTAAATTAAATTTTGAACTGGGAACTGTCGTCAGCTTTCTCTCTATAACAATACCCTTGTGGAGAATCATTTGACTTTGCACTCTGTTTCTTCTAGGAACAATCTTCAGGCAACCGATGATCCTTTTTTTTTTTCCCTTAATAATTATTTTATGCTTCCAAATTATGAATATAAATATTATTTTTTATTTAATTTTATATAAATTTGATTGATGGTGATCACCGTTTCTGCAAATGAGTATCCCTTCAAAAAAGCGGCATTAGGGGATTTTCTCTGTTTTTTTTTCTTGCTCTCCACAGCTCTTTTTTCAGTAAACTGTTACTGTCTGTGAAAGCATCTCTTCCCCTCACTTGTTGTATGGTTTTAACTTATGATCCACTTCAGTATTTCTTTCTGCTGATGAGTCTGGAGGGAACTCTTTTTGCTTGCCCCTTTTTGAGAAAGGTTCTGATATAAAGGGTTAAAAATCAATTCAAGGCATTATTTTGTTTCAATTGTTTCTTTATTTACATGGAAATTTCTATGAAGCTACTAGGAACTCTAGTTGTAATCCACCAACAAAAGTTGTGTCCTTTCTGATTCTTAGATCAAATGCTTGAAATATATAGATATTGCTTTCTTTGCCTACAGAAGCTGAAAGGCATGCCAGGTAACGCTATCTTTTGGATATGGCTCAACTTTGCCCGACGTGTTTTTTTTTTTTAAAAGAATTGAAATTGATGGAGATGGAGTTCCAATTTTTGTTGATAAAATTTCAAAGATGTGAAATTTGAGCAAATATGCAGTAGGTAAAGTTTATTTCTCAATAAGAGCATGCCTGTATAATTTGAGGAATTGAGACTGTATATTTCTCCTTCTCAATAGAAACTAGTGTGAGTTCTGTGCGTTGCATGGGTTTAAAAATAAGCGGCATTATTTATGATTAATAGTACTTGTTGGAGTTCTTCTGTTGTATATATTGATTGTGTTTATATCTTTGTTTTTTCTCTGTCGAATTTTACTTACAAAGTGCTTGTTGTTTAGGATTATTTAATGAAAGGATTGTATCTTTGTTTCATTTGATCCTAAGAAAAAGTTTCACTTCTGTAAATTGACCAACCTTCAGCTATTTGATTCCAATTCTTTCCCATAATATTGTTGGTAAATTTGTTTTTTCCCCTTTTGGTGAGTTATTTATCAACTTGGGTTTATGCGATGTGGTTATGCGGTATCGATTCTTCTTTAAGTTATCTTATGATACTGACTTTCTGTACTCCATAAGCATACTTTATTTATTTTAATTTGTATTTTTATGTATTAAAATCTTCTTTCATTGGGTCACACTTCATCCTATTGTCTTTCTATTACTGTATAGTATATTAATTTGATGATAATCCCTCCAGTCCTTAATATAGGACATATTTGGAGTGTTGGTCTTGGTCCTAAATATAAGACATATTTTTTACATTTGTCAATCTGTTCCTAATTTACCTCTATTGATGCTCCCTTAACAATAATCAAGGAGGAGAGGAAAAGGAGGGAATTAAGGAAGATGACTAGGGTGTTTTAGGAAATTTATGTTATATTATCTAAATTAACTAACTTCCTTAATCTAATTAAATTAGGTAAATATGTCTTATATTAAGGATCGAAGGGAGTATAATTTAAGTATTTGTCTGCTGTCTATGATAATTTGATGACGTGTTTACTTTTTGTGTGTCAAACTCTCCAAGTTGCATTTTTTAAAAAATTTATTTAAGGTTATTTGTGTTTCAGTTCTCATCCAAATTTATTTTAAGTAATCACATGAATTACCTACTGGTTTTATGTTTGATTCAGATTAATGCTGTTATTTTAACCATTGGATAATGAGCAACATGCCTATACTGTGTATGTTTATGTTGATGGACCATAAATTATCCCACTTTTTGAATGATACAATAAATGCAAGTGCATTTGGGTCATTTTTTTCTCATGTGATGTATTTTTAAACCTTGAATTAAATGACCTTAGCAGGAGTCATTTGTGATCTCAAAGTATTTATCTAGCTCAAAGAGTAAATTTATCAAATGTTAGAAGACAATTATTACTAGTGCTGTATGATAGTGAATGTTAAGCATTGAAGGGACAATGGGGGCAACAAAAATAGGGGTAGCTTGGATGAGAATGTTAGGATGGATGCATGGTAATTAGATCCAAAATGATTGCGTATGAGGCAAGGTAGGCATGGCACCTATTGAGGAGAAAGTGATAGAAAATTGGTCAATGTGGTATGCACATGTGCAAAGAAGGTTGTTAGGGCCACCGATGAGGAAAGGGGAATAGTAGATTTTTAGCCCTATGAAAAGATGTCAAGGGAGACCATGAAAAATAATACTGAAGAAATTATAGAGCAGGATCTTATGTTGAAGGGTATCTTTAAAAAGTTTATTGCCAATAGAGTTTAATGGCATTGTGTGATTCATGTAGCCAATCTCACTCATGGGGATAAGATGTTAAATTAAATGACCTTATATTATTGTGTTGGGAGAAACCAACCAAAATGCTTCTGCATTAGTTGGTCATTTTAAGAAAGAGATGTTTTTTTGGTCAAACACCTAATATGGATGTTGCTACCCTGCTTCATGAAAGAATGAGGAAGTTGGGATTTTCTCTGTGTGAGACAAAATATTACTCAAGAAATTTTTTTGCCCGGGGGGGGGGGGGGGGCCTGAAAGAGGAGGGCTTACGTAAAACAGATTTTTCATGCCAAATTTAGCCTCTTATATCTGGTTCCTATTTTTAAAATGTATATTAGATGTGTTAGTTTGAAAATAGTTCCATTTTCTTTCCCTGAATGATGTAAAACAAACACACTTGATGTATAAGAAGTAGAAGGAAAGGGGCAAGACAGAAGGCCAGAGATAAAGGAGGGGGATGAGATGAAAAAAGAGAGGCAAGTTCGGAGAGATTCTAGCATGCTCACACAGAGCAATAAAGCAAGATTAAAATACAGAAGGGAATAGAGGAGACTTCAACTTATCCTTTATTGGCTTTGCACTAACTATAGGCTTGATTTGGTAGATCCCTGAGATAGATAGTCTCAAGATACTGACTGTTCAAAACCATCGTAGATGCTTCAGATCAGCACAATGTTCATAATCTCCCACTGATTGCTTGGAGCCCCATCCTCATTTCTCATCTTTCTTTTTGTAGAAATTGAAGTTTTTAATAATCCGAACTTATTTTTGAATAGCAATCAAATATTATAAAAGATAAAAGAGAAACCTAAGCTTTGAAGTAATTAAGCAATAAAGCCTACCTAAACTAAAGAGGTCCATTGGCTGAAACATAAAGAGATAAACCCATACCTATCCTATCCTCACAGACATAAATGGAACAGAAGAAAAATAATGAATAAAGCAAAAAATAGAAACACAAATTGCTAATTGAAAAACAAGATAAGATCATATTTAAATAATGTATCCTCCGATACTCCCCTTTGAGCTGATAGTCCAACTTGGAGCCCAGCTACCATTATCAGCTGTCTTCTCCAACAACAATATCTACTGGAGCAACACTGCTGGAACTCAACCTTTTCTGCAGTGTTCTGGGGTCACAAGTAATTCAAGGGTCTTATCTCTTGGTTTACTGTGCAATGTCCAGCTAGCCTACTCAGTATGATATACCTTTTTTCTGTGTTAATAACAAGTTCTTCCTTCTTTGTTCAACTGCTAATGACTAGTTTGCAATCTCTTTGCTTTTAAATCAGATGATTTAGAAACTGTAGGGAATTTTTGAGTTCCTGAGTTCAGTATTTTTCTGCTCTTCTCCTTCTTCACCTTATAAAAGACTTTTCTGAGGGAACGTAGAGGATCACAGCTCATGGTTCTTTGATAGTCTATTTAAAAGTTTGAGTTGAGGCCTGGAAGGAACTTGTAGATTCTTTTCTCCTCTTTCAGTTGCATGAATTTGGTTGCATCAACCACGCGTGTCATTGAATTGAGGAACAAGTATCCCTCACTGCTTCCCAATGTTCCTGTGCTGAGTACGGCAAAGTGTTCCCCCCCAATCTCAGTAGCCATTGAATTGACCGACCTTGACATAATCTGGCTTTTCTGGTTTTCTCACCCCATAAACTTGGCATCTCCGATGCTTGGGGGCACAGCTGCTTCTATGAGATCCTCAGCTTTATCTTCCTCAAAGGAGAAGCATAATGCTGGCAGACTGCTATAAGTAGTTATTGCTACTTAGGTTATGGTCTGTGATAATTGCAGGTTCAAATTTGAGTGAGCCATGGATGACGAGAGAAGATGTGTTGCTGTCGTGAGAAGATGAAATGTCTCAGATGAGGAGTCTTCTCCTGTTTGTACTTTGACCTTCATCCCTGTGAATTGTCCAAGCTGGAGTAGAGGGTTGTCGTGCACTGTTTATTCTCTTATACCATGTGGAATTTTGGAGTTTAATAATCCTCTGAACATGTTCTATTGAATAGCACCTGAATACATTTATATAAGAGAGGCTCCCAAATTCTCAAGCAAGTAAAGTGATAATAGGGCTATATGTCTATGAACACAAGGGAACACATCCTCAGTTAGTATGCTTACTAGGCCAAAGGCTGATATAAGCAGAGAGGGAAAAGGGATTAATCATTCGAGAAAATGTAAAAGAGGATAGGTACACAAATATACCCCTCTACCTAACAAACTCAACGGATAATACTCACCTTTTAGCCAAGCTAACAGATTTTTTAAGTGTTGCTGAATAAGGGTCGTTTGGGCGGTCTCATAAATGCGGTTTTCTGTTTCCTTCTCTGTGAAGTTTCCTTGTGAAATGCTGAAGCTTGACATTAAAGTTGTTGATAAATACTGATTAGTGCTTACAGAGTAAAATGTAATTTTGAGGGATTAGTCATTAGTAGTATAGAGGGTAAGTGTTGGTGTAGCGGTAAGGTTGCTGTCATAGGTTATGGGTTCGAATCTTAAAAACAACATACATTTATCCCTCCCCAAACACTACCAGGTTGACGGCTTGTGCACTAGGCCGCCTTTTTAGTCATTAGTAGTCCATTATTTTCTAGGAATCTTAGAAGTTTATTGTTGTCTTAGAGTCTTGTAGTTATCATTTGATGTTATTTTTACTAGTTTATCTTTTATTTTAATTCTATTTTCATAATATTGTAAATGAAGAGATAGAGGGCTTAAGATGGGTGTGAGGCGTGTTCTTTTGCCTTGAAGTTCTTTCAATCATACCTTTGTAACCTTAGTTTAACAAGTGTTGTGCAGAGAAAACTATGAAGTCCAGTGCAGGGGTAGTCCAAGAACAGCATGTGTGCGTGCGCCCACACACACAAAGGGAGCCGGGTAATCAATATAACTTCAATATCAATATAGATTCGTTTATCGGTGCTGTGTACTAGAATATTGCTTTGTAGTTTACTCCCAAGAATACTCGAATCCCCTAATTAGGATTCTCCCCTTAACTGCGACACAACCTGATTTATTTCTTGAACAGGAATTAGATTATGATAAACATTCCTTGACAAGTTTGCACTCTCCGTGGTTCATTCTCTCCTAAATCTCCTATCCGTACAATTGGAATATTATGTTTCATTGGCAAAAAAAAAAAAAAAAAAAAAAAAGGAAAGGAATATTATGTTTCAATTAAGGTCCTTATTTTGTCATTTTCCTTTTTTCTTAATATAACTTGTCTTCATCCGCATATCACAACTACTTTTGGGAACCCATAATTCACATGGACCTTTTACAATTTACACAATCAAATCAATAACAATAACACACGACACAATTTAAACCCTTCCCGATTTCACGTTCCATATCTCATCGGTTCAATATCCAAACTTTTAAAAACAGATTGCCACATGCATTGTTAAAGTTTGTTCAAGCTAGTGTTATTTGTTTTAATATAATATATGATCATTACTGATCACAAACAAACAGATGTAACAAAAAGCTAAACTTTGCTTTGGAAATACTAGTAATTAAAACCAACTTAATTACATGTCATGTCTGTAAACATCTCTTTTGAGGTTTAATGCATGAGAGAAGCACTCTTCGTCTTCGTCTTCTTCTTCTTGTTCTTTTTTCCCTTTCTTTTTCTCTATTCTTCTGATGCTATATTCACATGCATGCTTATGAGATATAGAAGTCTTTGATGGATCTCCACATAAAATTTTTTATTAATTATGATGCTCTCTGACCATGTATTCAATGCTTATTAGAGAGAGATAGACACAGTGTTGTGTTTCATTAATTAATTAATGAAACTGACCACTGTGTCTATATCTTTCTAATTGCATGATCTACATGGTTAGAGAGCATCTTAATTAACCCAGGAAACATGCTTACAATCTTCAGATCACTTGCCGCCAATATTATTATATGGAGATCCATAAGCAATGCTGTAAGGAGACCCAAATTCGTTGTTATCTGGAGAGCCATTGAAAGTTGGAGGCACAAGAACTGAAGAAGAAACCTTGAACCTCTTGCTCCTTGATCATTCATCTTGTTCATCGCTTCCATCTATCAACCTACTTCCATACACATCATTATTACCATGATCCGGACTATCCACCCAACCCAACAGCTGCTCCAAATTAAGCCTTAATTGCTCGCCTCTGGCGTCTGATCCGTCCGAGTCCAACCCAGGTTTCCAGAACCCAACCCACTCGGAGCCACAATCTGATACACTCGAGCTCTCCCCTGAACTAACTGCACCGGGTATATCCCCTACAGGCGGCACTATTTTAAATAATTCAAGTTTGTTCTGATGTTCTTTGTGTAGTTGCAGTAAATTTTCAACCTTCTTAATGATTGGTAAATCTAGGGTAATGATTGATCAAAGTGGATTGAATTTTGTAAGAGTTCACTAAAATATGGATTTTAAAATATTAGAAAGATGACCCTTTTATATGCACACGTTCTTGCATGTTCGTTATGTGTAACTGCCCAGTTCTTTGTTGCTGTCATGTAAAGGACCTGTGAAAGGCCAGTAGCACTAAAGAAACTTGGTATGGACTCGCATCCTTTTTGTATGATCATCATCTTGTTTCTCTCTCTCTTTTCAAATGCATGATATGCCTTTCAATTTTGTGAAGGTAGAGAAATAGGATTGTGAAAATTGGCAACCAATTTGTATTTTTTCCTCTTTTGCTGTCTCAGTTCTTGTTTCTGGGCCTTGGTAAGTGGCCTCTTGCACATTGTATCTCTGTCTAATAAGTTCTGTCATTCATCTGAAGAAGATGCTGACATAGATGCCAAAGAAGAGGCAGAACAAAGAGAAAAGTAATGCGTGAACAACGGCCGCTGAATCTGGTATAGTCCTTGAGAAACATCGAAGCATACCCTAATGGATCTTGATGAGGGTGACAAAATACAGATTGCAGTGAAGAAACCCACACTGAAGCTGCATGTCTCTTGTATTACAGAGACCATCATGGTTTTGGTAAGGCAATGATGACCTCACTAACCTCGTCCCCAACTCTACATGTTTCTATTGTCACTGGATGCCTTTAGCATGTTATGTTTTTATTGTGTGTAGCTGCACTTTACAACATGTGGGACTGAATGGAGCCCATCAACAATGCGATTTGGTATCATCCTTGTCAGCTGCAATTCTGGTTCCTGTATTCAGTTTTTCACTAGGTAATAAAAACCGGACCGGCCGGTTCAGTTTGTGAACTGGCGAACTGGTGGTCCAACCGGTTTGGTCCGGTGGGTGAACCATACGAACCAGTTCACCCATTTTTTTTTAAAATCGTTTTTAATTCATTTTTACACATGATTTCATATAAATAAGCTTGAAATATTTACTTCCTCACTGGTCTAGCCCCGGTTTAGTTCCGGTTTGACTCCTATCTGACCCATTCACCCTTAACCCAGTACCCCAACCGGTTTAATGTCCAGTCCGGTTTTCAGTATCTTGGTTTTTCATGAAGCACTTATCAAACCAAGTTCCACTTGGTGCCAGTAGTGGCCTTGTAATATCCCAAATTTTGGGATTGGAGGCTTGGGAATAAGCCTAAATTAAGTGGACTATTAAGCCCCAGTTTAGTAGATGTCCCAAATCTATTCTCTAATGTTTCTTATATCTTTGGGGTATTAAGAAAGTAAAATGGTGAATTTTGGAGAATATAATTATGTTTTTGGTGAAATCGCCTATGAGGTAGTGAACTTGTCATGTGATTTTGAATGATCAAATGATGAGAAAAAATTATGAAATTTTATAGGATGAAAGTAGACATCCTAAGCTTTAATTTGATAGGTCATATGACTGAATTAGAGATATATACAAAAAGATATGAATTTTTGAAGTTAGCCTAGAAAAACTGGAAATTTTCTGCAACAACATGCAAAGATTGAAATTCTGAGAATTTTGTGATTCCATTTAGCAAACTTCTATATTTTTCCTTGAAACTAGACTTAATAAGGGTTTTATGGGCTTTGGAATCACTTCAATTTGATTTTTCTAGAATTAGTTATGATTTTTCAAAGTTAAGGCAACAAATCTGCCAGAATTTTTGAAATCCGAAAATAAAGGAAATAAATAAAATGACATTAGATATATTATAAAATATATCATCTTCTTTCTCCAACCTCATTCCAGCGTGAAATAGACCTGAAATGGAGAGAGAAAGAGCAGATTTTCTAGAGAGAAAAGGGGAGGAAAAAACTTACAAAGGTAAGTGATTTCTTCGGTAAATCCATGGTATTTAAAACCGGACCGGAAACAGATGAACAGGTGACTGGTCCAGTCCGGTTTGGGGTTAGAAAACCGGGAGAAGGTGACCCGGCCGACCCGGGTTGGGTTTTATATATTTTTTTGATTTTTTCCATCTTCAAAACGACGTCATTTTGCTTCCTTTTTTATTTTTTTAATATTTCCCTCAAATTCTGATTTCTCATTTCTTTCTTCCCGCGGACGCTTCGTCTGACAGTCTCCCTTTGAGTTTTTTTTTTGGAAACCTCCACGTCCGTCTCCCTCCCTCTCGACTCTCCAGTTTCTATCGCCATTGAAGATGAAATCGAGAATCTAGGCCATAATCTGCAATCGACCTTCCTTTTCCCCTTCCTTCTTGCGGTAGCAACCGGAAAGCTTTAACCTTTACCGGTGGTTGCTCTGTTTGTCGTGACGCCGACACCACTCTGGGTCTCTGTTTTTCGTTCACGACAGAGACAAGTTCGGCGTTTGTGACTAGTCAGGTGTCTCTATTTTCGCCGTGATGCCGTCGTCGTGGGTGCTGATCTCTCTGGGTCGTCGTGGGCACTGATGACTCTATGACGCCGTCCGTCGTTCAGGTTTGCTCTTTTACTTGAAAGGTTGCATTTGTGACTCTGTGATCGATTTCTCATTGCGTCTGTGACTCTGAGCCAACTACCAGTATTGCGTCTGTGATTCTGCGGTGTGTAACTCTGTGCTCGATTTTAGACTTTTAGCCTCTCACACAATATGCCAAAATTCAACGCCTGTGGTCTGTGACTCTGTCTGTGATAGAGTATAATCATTTTCAATGAAGAGTTTGATTGAAAATATATTCATTTTTTCGCTTGCTTTTGCTGAGAATAATGCTTTAGTTCCTTAATTTCACACTTTAAGATAAGATATTTACGACTTTCTATTTTTATCCCTGGATCAAAACTCATAATATTATATCATATATCTGTATCTGATTGTACTGATTCCATTCTTTCTACTGCAGTGTTGATATTATATGACTCTTGAGCTTCATCTTGGATTTCAGTATCCTATCTGCTGAAATTGTACATTTATACCATGGTTTTAGAGCTGATTTTTACCTCTTCTTTTTCTTTTTGATTGTTTTGTGTGTGTGTTTGGGGAGGGGGCTTGGGTCCTTATGTTGCTTCGTCTTGTCTTGTTTTTTTGGTTACTTTCATTTTTTTCGACCATCTTATTTTACTGTAAGCTTTAGGGCTTCCTAAGTGTTCTTTTAGCCAATGGCATGGTTTGTGATTTAGCTTATGGCTGTGTACTATTGGTGTGTCCGAAAATAAGTCGAGGTTTGAAAAATCAGAGTAATTTCATGGAGGATCATTTGAGATATGGGGGGAATAAGAGTGATTTCATGTTTTGATGATCATTTGGATGATATTTCTCCCCTTGAATCAGTTTTATTGTCTGTGCCCTTTTTTATATCGTGGGATAGAGAGGTACATTGTTGCAACTTTAGTGTTTGTTTTTATTTAGATTTTTTCATTGTCTTTTTGTTAGGTCCTTAATCATTTTAAGATACACAACGGCTAGCATTATTTCTTGGTGCTTCTCAACTCGATCTTTTGAGGCAGATGCTTGAAATACCCAGGTATGCCTTTTTCCTTCAAGTAATATACTTCTAGTACGTGGCAGTCCAATTTTAAAGGTCTTTTAAATGCATTCTTTTAGCCATGAAATTTTATTGTGGTTGCTAGTAATTGATGTTATAATTAGATCATTGTTTTTCTGAGACCTACTTATTGCATGCTTTTGGCTTTGGCAGTGTGCTTATTAATTAGCTTGGTTGGATTTTATATATATATATATATATATCACTGAGCTTTTGCACAGAAGACAATTCAATGAGGGTGACCTGCAACTTTTTAATATCATTGGCACTGTGCTTGTTAATTAGCTTGGTTTAGATTGATGATGAAGTTTCTGGTGTACGATATATTCTGAGTTCATTTGCTTTGCCTTTATTATTTTCTTGTAGCTATTTATTTGTGCTCTGTTCTGAGAATTCTGGTTATGGATAATACAAATGCTGAGATTCCAACCCCCACTCCTAATGAGAATGCAACCACTAATGCTACTGGTGCTACAACTAATGCTGAGTTTCCCTCGTCGGTTCATGGACCTGGAAAAACTGACCCAGCATGGGCATATTTTGCCCTTAAAAAAGAAGGGAAAGTAAACGTCTATACGTGTCTTTTTTGTACATCAAGTTACAGAGGAGGCGGAATAAATAGGATGAAGCAACACCTTACTGGTGTTACTGGTCAAGTTGCTTCTTGCAAAAAGGTTCCTTTTGATGTACGTAATAGGATGCAAGAATCTTTAAAAGAAGGTGCAAAGAAAAAGACCTGTAAGAATGTTCATGAGGACATTATTGAAGATATAGAAAGCAACAATGATCCAATTGCTTCAACTCCAATTACGACAGTCCTTGAGAGTAGTGCCAACAAGAGGAGAGTTCCTGGGAGTGTTGAGAATTATTTTCCTCCTAGGACAACCACTGGTTCACAACCAAGCATAAAAAGTGTATTGTCAAGTAAAGAAGCTCAATACAAAGTCAACATGGCTATCGCTGAATGGGCTATTGCTAATTGTGTTCCATTTAATACTTTTGATTGCCTTTTATTTCAGAAAGCTCTTGACGCTATTGCATCGATTGGGCTTGGATTTAAAGGCCCTAATGCTTATGATTTTAGAGTTAACTTGTTGAGAGATTGGAAAAAAGAGTGTCAACTACTTATTGAGAGTTATCGAGCTAAATGGAGTGAAAGGGGTTGTACACTCATGGCAGATGGTTGGATTGATGTTAGCAACCGAACTTTGATAAATTTTTTAGTCTATTCAACACATGGCATGATGTTTGCAAAATCAGTGGATGCTTCAGATTTAGTCAAGGATGCCAAAAATTTATTCTTGTTATTTCGTGAAGTGATTGAGTGGGTTGATCTTAAGAATATTGTTCATGTGGTGACTGACAATACATCCAACTATGTAACATGTGGCAAGTTGATCAAGCAAAGTTATAAAGCAATTTATTGGTCACCGTGTGCTGCCCACTGTTTAAATCTTGTGTTGAAAGATATTGCAAGCATGCCTCATGTGTCTGATCTTACGACAAAGGCATCTAAGATAACCATATTTGCTTATAATCATATGATATTCTTATCATGGCTAAGAAAAAGAGAGGGTTGGAAAGAAATTGTGCGTCCAGGAGCAACAATGTTTGCTACTTTTTTCATTACTCTGCATAGCATTTATATGCATAAGCATGACTTACAGGTTTTGGTTGTTGACAAGCATTTTGTTGAGCACAAATTAGCAAGAAGTGAAGCTGGGAAATTGTTTAGTGCTATCATATTGGATAGTCGATTTTGGATTGATTGCTTCTAAGTTGTGAAGATCGTGTCTCCTCTCATAAAATTATTTGAGAATTGTTGACTCTGATGA
The DNA here is from genome assembly GCA_963855925.1 of Inga laurina. Lineage (NCBI taxonomy): Eukaryota > Viridiplantae > Streptophyta > Magnoliopsida > Fabales > Fabaceae > Inga > Inga laurina. The sequence continues at coordinate 31,058,362 of OY979704.1, forward strand.
AAAGCCTTCTTTGCCTTATATTTATGAAGGTATGCAAAGGGCCAAAGGGGCAATCAAGGAGATGTTTGCTAAAAGTAAAGAACAATATAAGCCGTACACAGATATTATTCAGGCTCGATGGGATAAGCATTTGAAGGGCCACCTTCATGCATCCGCATATTTGTTAAACCCTGATTCTTGTATAGCCCTACATTTGTTTAGAAAAATAGGGTAGTGCAAGGTCTGATTGATGTGTTTGAGTCCTACTCTGGTCCAAGTCATGACTATCTTACGACGATGCAGCAACTGGTTGTTTATCGCGATCGTAAAGATTCATTTAATAAAACGTCATGTGAAAAAACAGCCTAGAAACTAGACCCATGTAAGTAACAAAGTATACAAATTTAATTTTAATTGCACTTGTAATTATTATAACATGTAATTAACATTCAACTAAATATTGCAGGTGAGTGGTGGACATTTTATGGGGGTTCGGTTCCAGAATTGCAAAAGATTGCCGTGTGCATCCTTAGCCAAACTGCTTCATCTTCTGGGTGTGAGAGAAATTGGAGTTTATTTGAGCGTATCCACACCAAAATAAGAAACAGATTGCAACATGAAAGACTAAATGATTTGGTTTATACGAATTATAATCTACGATTAAAGAATATGTAAGTTTGATTAGAGGATAATGGTAATTTTACGTACCTTTTGCAAATTATATTTGATTACTTTGATATTCTTTGTTATTGTCGGAGTATATTCAAGAAGAATAAGACTGATTATGATCCAGTTGACTTTGAATCAATTGACAAAGTCGACTTTTGGGTGGTAGAAAAAGACACAACTCCTGACTTTGATGATACAGATATAACAAATTTTGAAAGTGCTGCTACTGTTGCTAGTATGAAGAAATTGAACAAACTTCAACTTTTGCTGGGGGTTCTGAAGGTTTGTATCTCCTATTATGATTTATGATTATATTCTTGTATAAGTAAATATTTTCTTATTCATTATTACTTATATTAATTCTTGCAATATAGGTGGTGAAGACATGGATATTCCTGAGCCTCCGTCGTTGAATGATGATCATGTTACTATTACTAGTGTTTTTGGTTTTCCTCGTGCAGCTTCTCCTCCTAATCCTTTAGATTTGAATATAGTCCAACACAATTTTGAGGGCATTGATTAATTGTTTTGGTGCCTATGGATTTGAATGACTATGTTACTAGACTTTGTTTTGGTTTTTGTTTTACAAATAGGATTGGGGGATGCTCTTTGTTTTGTTTTTGGATTTGCAAAGAGCTTTGAAATATTTAGGCTTAAAAAAATCTTGTGTACTTATTGATACATAGATATTTTTGTAAGTATTAGATTTAGGAGGTTATATTAGACTATTGACTGAAAAAAAAACTTTTATGTGGTTTTTTGAATGGTATGCATACACATTTAAATTATATATACATATATATATATATATATATATATATTTATTGACCCCGGTCTGACTTTCGGGTTGACCCCCGGGTTGACCCCGGTCTGAACCACTAACCCTTGACCCAGTGCCTTGACCGGTTCAATGTCCGGTCCGGTTTTTAGTACCTTGGGTAAATCGGTTCCTAATGCGTATAACTCCGCTCCTAAGCTATCCTTCTATGTGATTCAAGGGTTGGAAGCTCAAATTTGATTGTTGAAGTGACCTAGGGTTCAACCATATCAAGGGAGAACCAATGGGAGCTTGAGGTAACTTCCAAACCTTCGTATATTGACTATTCTAGCTGCTGTGGGCAATTTAATCGGTGAAATTTCGCCGGATTGCTATTGATTGTAAAAATGGAAAATGGGTTTTCCTAGGGGTTATGCTGCCCAAATTGATACTAAATGGTAGTTTTAATCTAATGGAATAGTCAATAAAGTGGTTAGGAGTAGAAAGGAACGTGTTTACGGAGCCAAAACCGAAAAACCCCGATTTTCCCTGGAAAATCCATATATTTCGGTCAGGGCTATAAATGGGTCTTAGAGTTGGATTTTCAATGATTTGATGATTCCATTGAGTTCAGGAGGGAAAATTAGGTGGGGTTACAGTTGGGCACTTTTTCGGAAAAGGCCGAGAAAGCATAATTACGAAAATGCCCCTAAAACACTGAAATAAGGGTTGCCAAGGGCAATTTCGTCTTTTGGCTGTGAATTTGGTAATTTCGAGTCCGGAAATGGATTCCTTGGGCGAAAATATGTCAGGATAGCCTAGGTTAGAATTTCGAGAAAAGTACAGTCAGACCGGGTACAACGGGGCCTGGTCGGGTCCTCGAGGGTATTTTAGTAATTTTTCAAGATAGACTCATATAACCCTCAGAAACACTATGGAAGTGTCTAAATAATACATTTGACATTGTAGGATCGAATATGGAGCCCCGAGCTGTTTGCACGTAGATCGAGGCACTCGTTTCGTGGCGGAAAAGGGTTAAGGTAGGGGACTTACCTTACTTGCATGTATTTGATATATTTACTTGTGTGATGATGTATGTGATTGCTTTACTTGATTGTGTAGAGCATATTTGAATAAATGAAGCTCTGTTTCTGTTTTCACTGTGGCCATAGTCTTGTTGTGTGAAACATTGAGCATGCAGAAATGTCATTATGGGGCATACATCTAGATAAAGCTAACATGTCATACACAACATCTATCATGCATGCATTATGGTATCTGTTTCCTACTGAGATTCTCTTGAATCTCACCCTCCCCTACCAACAATTTAGACAGGAGACGATAGAAGATATGCAAACAACAATGCAGAGTACCGTATGAGGGGATTATGGTAGTGGAACGAAGACGGGAAGAAGTCTCCATTTCACTGGGATGGTTTAGACACCCTAGTAGCCTTGTGCGGCTACCTTAATCGTAAGTATCATGTATGAACCCCTATAGGGAATTTATGTAATCATGCACATATTATCAGTATATTTATGCTATTCCTGTGTTGCCTACCGAACTGCATATCATTTTCCGTGAATACTGTGATAAATGTGAAATTAAAATAAGGGCGTGACAGGCCTCTTGGAGGATTCTCAATGGGGATATCAAACTTTCTTAGATCGATGTTTATCATAACTACAGTTCCAAGTTCGAGAGGAGGATTATCACTTTGGTGATTGAAGTGCATGTGCTTGTTGTGGAAAATGGCCCCTTTCTTCTGTTTCAGACAATTCAGTTGTGCTGTTCTTATCATGTGTTGCATGTTCCACTGTGTGTGTGGGGGGGTTGCTACTGTCTTGGTCTTGTTCACCTTGTACTAGTTTAAGTAATGCATTAACCTTTTTATCATCCAACAAAGAAAAAGAAAAAGAAAAAAGAGAAATTCTACTGTCTTATCTTTCCAGGTAAGATTAATGTCCAACTGATGCGTTCAGTTTGAAAAACACAAGCATGTATGACTATTTCTGTTCTAGCTCTTCTGCTGCTAAAGCATTGCTTTTTCAGAATGGTTTATTGCTGGAGATACATGGTTTTTGCTTTTGATTTTGTGTGGCTATGGAGGTATATGGTTTTTGAATCTGGGAAATATGAACATTTTGATGAAGGAACTATAGATGTTCCCTCTGTAATGGAAGAAAATTGATTCACTTTTGTTGAGTCCTGTTTCAGTATATTGATCCTGTCTTATCCAGCTGCTCTAATCTTTGTTTATGGTTTTATTTTTTCTGGTTTCATTCATTCCCCGATTTATTTATATATTCATTATTAGTCACACAATTTTTTTTAATCGAAACACGAGAGGTATAGGGGAAAAAAAGAAAAGAAAGCAAATAAAATACATTAGCGCACTTTGGCAATCATCAATTTAAGAAGCAAGCTGTGCTATTTATAAATCAGAACAATTATATTGGGCTCTGATAATTTTTTTTACTATTCTATTTGTCTACGTTTAAGTAAACATTACTTGCATGGTTGGTGCTGCTAAAGTTGATCCCACAAAGTCAAAGAACTGTGAAAAAAGCAACCGTTTATTGACTTTACTCAAAGTGACCAATTGATTCTTCTGCTAATATACATTAATTAATTATCCATAGAACACATCAAGAACTGAAATCTACAGACTATATATTCTTCTGATTGTTTACTTTCCCTGTTTTTTTCCCTTGGCCACAAACTAGAATATATTAAAACTTCAATTCTCTCTATGTTGGTACATATTTGACCTAAATTGTCTACACCAAATTTGATTTTTAAAAAAAATTAAATTAAATATGTATTATGTTCTATAAAGATATAAGAATCAGTTACCAGGCAAAAAAACGGTACTTCCTTATGTCCAAAGGTAAGCGTTAGATATATAACTAATTTATATTGATTAAAAAAATTAGTTAATTATTTATAATAAATATATGTTGGTTTTCCTAAAATTTCTTTTTAATCAGTTGCATTGAAAATTGCTCCATTTATAAAACTCTCTTTAATCAGTAGGATTATTTGGACAAAAGAACTATAAATTTGTGATATAAAGTGAATTGAAGCCTTATTTTTAAAATCAAAACAAACCTGTCATCTAGCTCGGACATTTAAGACGAGAGGCAGTTATATATGTATATTTATGTATATGTATATCTATTTATATATATAGTAGTCTCTTTACAAGCGTACTACCCAATACCCATGATGACCCAGAAAAGAAAAGCACTAAAGGGAAAGTGAGAAAAGGGTGAAAGTGGAGGTAAAGAGAAAGTTGATTGAAATGTACAAACATATCCAAATATATATGCCTCCAGCCTCCACTCGTTTCCATCCTTTACAGTCAAGACATATAAAAAGACCAGATACTTTTTTTTAAAAGCTTTATACAGAATTTGATGAATAATCTATACTATTAATATCATATTAACAGTTTGTGAATGATATAACTTGTTATATAATTTTAATTTTATATATTAATTATTTTTTGACTAAAGTATATTTTTAGTTCTTTATGTATTTGTATGAGCTTTCATTTTGATCTATTAGTTTTATAAAGTGTACTTTTAGCCTATAATTTTAGTATTGTTAATGTCATTAAAGAAAAATGTTGACTAAGTCAATTTAAACAATGATATTATACCGCAAGCAAATCATGCTTAAATTTTAAATATGATTAATAATAAATTTAAGGCAAGAGGAAGTTATATATGTATATTTATCGGACTAAAAGTACATTTTATAAACTTAAAAGATTAAAATGAAACCTCACATAAATTTAAAGGATTAAAATTATATTTTAATAGAGAGATTATATATATATATATATAGAGAGAGAGAGAGAGAGATTTGCTCCATTCTAAGGGATAATCTAGAGATAACCTTATGAAAACGATTTGGATGCTCTTCAATTGATAGAACTTTTTTTTAAAAAATAAAAGAAATTAATATTTTAATTTCTTAAATTATATCTAAACAACACAGATTTTATAAAAAAGTTAGCAAAGAGCTTTATCAATTAAAAGGATCTAATTATAATTTCAAAAAGTAGTAGAATCAAGAAACATACATTAATCAAGTTCTTTGTATTTTTGGCTACTGAGATCAACTAAAAAAACTATAACACATATAACTTTATACCAATTAATCAACAACCTTGTGTAGGAAAATAAATAACTAAACTCTGTACATACTTCCTTATAATTTCTCTGATAAATTATTCTCAAACATATATTTTTCCCTCTCTTTTTTTTCCCTACATCAAAATTGCAAACCTCATACTATCACTCACAATCATCTGATTCATATCAGAGAAATGTTCATAATCCCCAGATCCCCAAAACCCATCATTAATAATATTCCCAGTACTCCCCCAAGCTCCATAATTACCATAATCACCATTGTTATTATTAGAAGACACACACAATATTACAGATATAGGTGCAAGAAGAATACTATGTATCAGAGACCATCCTTGTGACCTTCTTCTTCTTCCTCCTCCTTCTCTGTGACCACCTCCTGTGTTTCCTCCTCCTCCTCCTGCAGCAGCCAACATGTTCTCATCTGCAACCCTGGGGCTCTTCTTCATGTTCTCCAAGCTCCTTGCCATGGCTGCCAGAAGACGCCACATCGGTCTCCCAACGATTATATATATATATATATATCTTTGTGTGATCTTTTTGCTTTGGAAGGAAGCTAATAAGTGAAGGAGGGAGCTAGGAGTTCAAAAAGAAATTAAAGTGGGTTTAAGAGTTGTGAGTTTGTGTTGTGGATTATAGAATTTCTATGGAGGAGGGTTGTGAAGTGATCATGAGATATATATCTACCTGAAGAGAGAAAAGAAAGAGGTTTTAATAATTGTTTTTTGGCTTCAGTGGTGGATGGTGGTGTTGCTGTGTACTTTTGCTGGCTAGTGCTTGTGTTTATCACAAAAGCTTAATGCCTGCTTTATAGTTTTTTAAGAGACAGCAAAAAATAAATATAGGGAAAATTTAAATAGAGGACCAAAGCAAAAGGAATATTTGCCTTGGTGTCTAGTAAATATTTTGATTTTTTTTTTCCAGTTGAAGATGAATGTTTTAATCAATTAATGACTCAGAAATCCATGAGGACTAAAAATTAAAGTTATATAAAAACCACATCACCCTCCATTTAAAGCAAACTCCCAATAGTTTGTGTACTGAAAAGGGAAACCACCCTTGATCAAATTTTTTAAAAAAAAATCAAGAAAATTGACAATTTATTATGTAAAGGGCCCAATATAGTTTATACATCATTTTACTTAATGTTTTAATCAAGTTTATTTTTATAAGAAAAATGACTATTTAGTCATGATTAAGGGAATTGAGTCAACTAAGCCTGACTGATTTGTTTTTCTAGACTTAAAGAGTTATTTATAAAATGTGTAAAGTATATAAAATTGCTCCTCTTTAACTTTGACCACCCTCACTCTACTTTCTTTAACCTTGACTTCTAATGTTTAGAATTGAAAATATGCGTCAACTAACAAATTGTGGGTTAGATAGGGTGAGCTAAAACAGTCCGCCTCAAAACATGTTGACATTTTGTCAACCAAGCTTAGCTTGTTAGACTTTTAAAATTTTTATTAGGCTGTTAAATACTAAATAGGTTTTTTAGTACGGGGCTTTTTAAGTAATTAAAATGCCAATGGGTCCTTAAAATAAATATTCTATGATCTTGTTCCTTTCATTGTAATTTGTGCACATATGTACAGACATTACCCACATATAGTCCGTAGCATCTTATTATTCTTTTGATTATTTGTATAGATAGAGGGTGGGGTCTATATTTATCCCAACTTGACGACAAAAGCTACTTTATCGTAGGAAAAGGCTCGGCTTCATCTCCATTTTTGAAAAAATTGGCCTCACTTTCGTCGTTTTATATAATACGACATTGGAACAAAAATCGGATAAAATATAGAAAATATGTTATTGCCTCCATATATTGATTCTGATCGCAGAAAATTAAACAAAGATAGGTTTCGATATGACATGAAATAATTTACAACTTCTGTTACATTCAGTGATCAATGACAGCTGAGTTTAGTTACTTACAATTATTATTAATTTTTGAGCTTAAGAGATTACTTAAATTTGAAATCAGATTCTACAAAACCAATCGTAACTAATATAAGGGAGAAATACATACATGGACCACCTAAATATGATAATTATAAAACGATTGATCGAAATGACTTAATTTCTTTGAAAGTTTTTCCAACTGTTCTAGATTTTTTATTATTATTTTTTTTTTTATGAAATGACCTCATTGCTCTCAATAAAATTAGTTGTTAGTGCATTAGTTATTGTTGTCGTATAATAAGTTAGAGTAGTTATTTGTTAAACTGTTGCTATCATTAATTTTCAGCAAGAAATTTAGTGAATTAGTTATCATCGCCTTAGTTGTTTTCTTTTGATAAGTTAAAGTTGTTAAACTATTATTATCATTTTTTTTTCATGTTCCATATTTTAAATTAGAGGATGTTCAAATCATTTTATTATAAAATTTAATCCCAGACTGGGTTCTAGGCACACATTACAGTGATTAATTAATTCATTTTAACTATATTTTTATATCTTTCTCACTTATTACACACACACACACACACACAAATTGCTTGCCCTTTTTTCCAATCGTTTGCACAATTTTATATACATGTCTGAAGTCATAAATAATTGAATTGAGGTCCTAAGTAGTTGAATTTGATGTCTATGCTTGGTTGGTCCACAAAATAGAATGAAAATAAAACTGATTTTAAATGATTTTATAAATATAATATCTTTTGAACCTTTTTTTTTGGGCCACCTTTTGTGCCCTCACTTTAAACAAAATAATTACAAGAGACCACAGATGTTGAATAATTATTATAACGGCATTGTATGGATGCATGCATGCATGCATGCATGTATGTATGTATGTATGTATGTATGTATGTATGTATGTATGTATGTATGTATGTATGTATCCAACCCAGCTTTTTCTTCACTCTCATCCTTTTCATCCCCATTATTTATATTTCAACCAAAGATATTTACTCATAGAAAGTCACAATATTAATCATGACTTGTTATAAAATTAGATTTATAGATTGATGTAGTCCCATTTATTACATACAATCCAAAAAATAAGACATGTGATCATATTGATGTATCAACATAGAATTGGTCTAGTAGTGTAAGGCCCCGTTAGATCCCTCTAGGTCTTAAGTTCGAGTATCAGAGGAGACACGTGGTTGGAAGAAGGCACGAACCCCGAAGATGAATATCAGTTGAAAGCATCCAAAAAATAATTGATATTGATGTATTAATTATATTAATAAGACAAGATAATTTGGCATTCGAGCGTGTGCTCTGTCCACCTTATTGAATCGGTTCAATAATTAAAAAATATGGGTTAGTTTGCTAAAATTATATCTCTTTTAATAATTTGCATAGAAAACAATCTCATGGGAGGAAATCCCTTTTGATATGTATAATCAATACTCCTCCATTCCTTTTTATAAGATAGTGTTGGGCTTTGGGTCCAAATCTGCCCTTCATGGGCCAGACTATTTGTTCGGGAAAAACCCGAATCAGATGAAGAAGAGAATAAGTTAGCAATTATTGTTGATGGAATCACACTCATGTATGATTAGTCAACCAAATCAACATTTATTTTGATTGAGGAACTCAACCAATAGTTATTGTGGGGTTTAATGCAGCTTAGTGAGCAAGAAGGAGCGTTTGATTACAAAATTATTCACACCGCTATTGTATTTGATTATCGGGTTTGATTAAAGCACTCAATATAACATATTCTCTCTTCCACATATATTCAATTTTTACATATCTATTGCATCTAACTAATTCTAACTACCTTTTCGAATAACGTAATTAAGTTAATCCTATCTTATAAAAAGTAACCGAGGGAGTCATAATAGATTGAATAATTATAAATTTAAGAGACAAAAAGTGCATTGTCTTTCATTTATGGACAAACCAAATCCTTAACTTACTCCTATACTTAGGATTGAAGGGAACACTGCTTATATTTCTTAAAATTACAACCTTGTGTTTCATGAGAAATCTAAAGTAATCACTAAAACATTAAGAAGATTAAATCTTAAATTAAAAGAAAAGAAGTTGCAACGTTGTACAAGTACCAATAAGAACTTACTTTTAATATTGTGTTGGGAAAAAGTTAATTCTTATATAAGTAAAGTATTCAGTTACTATTGATATAAATTAAATTGTATAGTTCCTTAATTATTAACTTTTTCCCCCTCCATTGGTTTTCTGATTTGTCTGATTAGATCAAAAGCAAGTTGGAATTTTCCAAAGGACCAAACTTTACAGTTCATAAGGGTCCAAATTTGAGGGTTCCAAACACAATTAGGTCAAGGCAAAAAAGCAGAGATAGATATAAAGATCTGATCAAACTATATGGGTCACCCAAACCCTATTTTGAGTGACTGATAGATCAATTTGATTAGTAATTTCATCACAGAATCGTAATCTTGAGATGATGATCCATCATCCATCTTTAGTCAGACATTGCATGTGGATGTTAAATTTGAATTAGCTCGAATTGTCACATAAAAGGTTTATTATTCATAAAAATTGATCATTTTAATTTATTCAGATAATCTAAATTTGGTTGGTCGAATTGTGAAACTGGTAAATTAAACCAGGTACTGGTCTGGTTTAGATAAAAGAGGGAACCAAATGAGAAAGAACCGTTCAATAACGGCCTTAAGTGTTCATGAATAGGTCAAAATTGGTACGGTGATTCAACTAATCAAGAAATTTTTATTTTTTTGCCAAAAAAAAAAAAATTTCAAAATCTTAATTTTTTCTCTCAAAATTTAAGCCATGTTTCTAATTAAGTTATAATTTATGCATATATCACCTAAGAAGAAATATGTGTGTCTATATATTATAGAAGTACTATGAAACGTAGAATGAGGGGGGGGGGGATAATTTATCTCATGGTTATTATATTTTGATTTTTAAAATTATAAAACGTTCATTAACTAGTTGAATTATACTTTACTTCATATCTTCGCTCAACTTAATTTTTTCAATTTCTATTGTTATTTATTTAAAATCAACTTTAACATGTTTTTAATATTATTTATTATCTTTCTCGTTTGAATTTAATATATAATTAAAAATACATTAGTTTGATGGCCCATCCAAGTTTTTCTTAATTTACATGTAGGGAATACTAACTAAACTAAAATTGTCATTTAGAGGGAAAAGTTTGTTCACATAACTAATTAAGACAAATTAGATATGGTCTAAATATTTTTTAAAAACCTTTCTTTTATGAAAAGTGGGCTTTGGTTATTGATACCTACAAATAGTAAGAAAAGGAGAGACTCTCAGACATCCTACATAATAGTGTATTAGTATCATATGTAGGAAACACTATTTTGGGATCAACTAAGAAAAGTATTGCGTAGTTCCAAAACCCCAAACAGCTTTTTGTTCACATAAAAGTTACAGAACTAAATCTTTGGATATGCTTGAGAATTTTCTAGAGCAAAACGACAATTTAAATTTAGACTAACTACATTGATTGAATGATCAAAATTAATTACTTAACAAATTATCTTCGGCTAAAAAGAGAGATAGAAATTAAAGAATCACGGTCCTTGCATATTTTATTATCAAGTTAATTGAAAAGGTTAAAAAATTAAATGATTCAAAGTTTTTGTAGGTTCCTGAACAAATCTAGGCCGTAGCTATAGATTGAGTGGAAGAATCAATACTGATGAGTATATAGTACTAAAGTGTGATGGAGACCTATGTGGGTGGCATGACATTGCTGCTATTTTCTCCACTAAAAGAATCCCTTCCAATTGTATTTTATTACTTTCCTAGGTTTGTCTGCTTCTATAAAGCAATAACACAGGAATATATACATTTTTACAACTAAAAAAAAAAAAAGAAACAAAAAGGAAAAAATTCATGAGATGTGCCATAGTTTTTGCAAATATTAATGATTTCATCACTCCTTTTATCTTCAATTCAATGGTTAGAATTATAGTTTTTACAGGCCACCAACTCTTCGAATTATAGCTCAGTCTCTTATATTTTTATAACTGTATCTTAAATTATGTGAATCTATATAAAGTTTGTTATATTAATTATTTATAATTTATTAATATTGCAATTCACTAGATATAAATTCAATTCTATATATAGACACATATGCACATCATTTGCACGTGTGTGGATCTATACACACTTGTGGATCTACACACACACACACACACACACACACACACACACACTTTTTAACTAAATTTTGAGTTTATGTTCGCAACGCATTTACGATTAAGAATTTGTAGATAATATATGACTTTCTATGATTTTTATAATATATCACAACTACATAAAAAATCTTTCATCACCGTTATTTTCGACCATACATTACAGTGCCGAATAGTCATATATGAAGGTGTTATATATGCTCGTCACATATACATAATAGTTTTGAACTGTGATGTATTTAATATCTATTATAACAGTTTTAATAGAGCACTCATGATGTATTGAGGCTTGGTGAGGCTATGATGTGCTAATGCTAGCATAATAAATAACGGGCTCAAGTAAACATTCGTAATTTATTCTATAACATACATAACAGTTGTTAAGTAAAAACTATGAAGTTTTATAATACATGATGGTTGTTATATAATAACTGTGATGTATTGATGCTAGACTTTTCATGTAAGAGTTTTTAAGCTAGTTAGACTAGATTGTATATAATAGAATAATACCTCCCACAATGAGTTGCTATGCAATTTGGGGTGGATCAAGACATTCTAGGCTTTGTGAGAAGAATCAATGGCATCCTTACCTATATCTATAATAATGTAACTGATGACTTAAAGCTTGTGTTTCTTCATAGGAAGTAACCAAGAAAACAAGAAGAGGGTGAAAAAGAATAAATATCCCTATCAGAAAGGGTGCAAGGGGTATGCAAACCTTGATATGATCCCTCTTTCTCTATCAAGTCTTGCTTGAGGTTTGCATAACCCTTGCACCCTTTCTGATAGGGATTTTCATTCTTTTTCACTCTATTCTTCTTTTCCTAGCTTAATTGCTTTGAAGAGACACAAGGTATAGGCCAATCATTACATTATTACATATATAAGTAAGGAGTGCTATTGATTTTGGCCACAAAGCCTAGAAAATTTTGATCTATCTTAAATTGCATGGCTACTTGATATAGGAAGTACTACTCTTTTAGATAGAGTCAAGTCTAAGTAGCTCAGAAACTCTCATATTAAAGAGTCTAGGACTGATATCACATTGTCAAATTTCAAAGCTTTAAATTGGTGCCACCTACTTGATACAAAAATAGGAGAGGAATCTTAGATTAAAGCAACGAGCTTTTGAAAAAACAACATGGCTTCATAAAAGCAATTTAATGTCACCTTGAATGCTTTTTCGCTTCGTGACTTCACAAAAGCAGCTCAATCAACCGGGTTTACAATTTTCTGTAACAGGAGAGGAACCTTTGATCAGAGCAATTGGTTTTCCAAAAAATATCACATTACAAAAGCAATTTAAAGTCACCTTGAACGCTTTATTGCATTGTGACTTTATAAAAGTAGCTCAATCTAATGTCAAAACCTAGTTAGGCAACATGAAGTGAATAATGGAGAATGTTTAATGGATAAGGCAAAATGGAGAAGCAAAATGAGGTGTGCTTCTGTTGTTAAATCAATAAACTAAACTAGGTCCTAATCAATTATGCAGTTTATGGTTAACCTAGGTTATTCTCCTAAGGAGCAAGTTATGGGTTTTCTTTAGGATTGATTTTTAAGTGACAAAATATGCAATGAAACCTAAACTAGAATGCAAGACACTACTACCTAAATGCAATTGAACTAACTAAATGCACTAATGCAATTATCTTTAAAACCTATCTGAGAATGAGACTAATCTATATGAATGCAATTTTTGGGGGTTTTTTTTTTATGAAAGAGGAATTAAAATCCTAAGCAAAGAAATTAATCAAAAGCAAGACAAACAACAAAGATTTAGTTCAGTTATGATAATGAAGGGAACAACTTAGGATTCATATGGAGTTAACTTTCTTAGCCCAAATTAATTAATTAGATCAAAGGGAGGTTTATGAAAGATTGGAATTAATAAATTTAATCACCTATTTGAAACATGGGAAACCCTCAAGCTCAATAACACTTAATCCACTAGAAAACTTTTAATGAAATAAGCGGTTGTTAGTTAAATCCATTAAAAACCAATCACAATTAATTTCAAAATAATTTTGGAAATCTTGTTTACAATTGTCCAATTGAACAACTAGACAATTAACCAACCCAATTAAATAATCAAGAGGATAAACCAAATTGACAATTAAATTAATAATGAAAACTCAATTAATAATTCAATTGACAGTCTAAATGTTTGTAAACAAAAATTCCAACAAATGTCCCAAGCACAAAATGATCCAAAATATCAATTCAATCTAAAAGAGATATGTCTACAATCTAAAGCTAGATTGTTCTACATTATTACAATTCAAAATCATTTAAAACTAAATAATCTCAACTCTTGAATTAAATTGATAAAAAAGGAAAGATATTTCCTTGTGGTCTTCAAGTGTAAGCTCCTAAACTTTAACTTTCTTCGTGCTACTCCCAAATTGCCTCCCAAAAGAGCCATGGAAATATTCTCCTCACGCTTGAAACAGCCAGTCACGCCCACTTGGTGAATGATGAATGGGAGAGGATGATTGAATGCACGTAGATTAACTGTGTGGTATATGGACAAAACGGATGAAGTAGTGGTGGAAATTGAAGATGTGGGCCCGTGAATAGAGAAGAGGGTGGGAATTGAATAATTGATGATGATTGGTCTCTGTAAGTGACGTCCCAGAACCTCCAGCACCAATTCGAGCGGCCGCATGGTTGTCTTCTACTTCGTTTCAGCGTCCTCTCACCATGTTGTGCCTGTTAGGCTAAATTTTAAGAAAGAAGGGGAGAGCTCTAGGCATCAATTTGTGCCCATTAAAATTTAAGAAGCGTAACAAAATTCCATCATTAGATTTTCTTTTAGTTTGTAAGAAAAATTCTACACCGTAGGATCTTCTAATATGCTTTTTCTTACCCTACAAGAATTAAATAAAATCGTAATCTATTATATATTTAAAAATATTATTCAATTACAAGATAGACAATCAAAATATTAACAATTTAAGCCCAATAATCTCATAATTAATTCAGATTTATATTATTTCCTAAAATTGGCTAACAATTCAAATATTATCTAATAAATCAAAATTAGTCTAAAATAGTCTCCAAAATAAATGAATAAGATGGGATAAAATATATTAAATTTGGGATTTATCAACTCCCCCACACTTACCATTTGCACTCCTAGGCAAACAAATCAAGACCAAGGGAGCACAAAAAAACAAAACAAAACAAAACAAAAGCTTCAAAACTGAATGTTCCAATCACAAGCAAAAAGTAAACAAAAGCATTTCAACATCTCTCTTATCCAAGTGATTTTCTTATGACTTAAGGAAACAAACTTCATGGTAATTTACTTGACAAAGGGGAATCTAAGCTTGAAATCTCTCACCAAGGATAATGTGTATGTTACTCATCACTCAAAAGTGTATAGGCTTGTGTTTTCACTCAAAACCACCATATCTAGTACTCTTTCCATAGGCTTGACAAGAATCTAAGTTCTCTATCACTAGCAAAGCAAATGCAAACATAAATCCAAAGGACGTTTATTATTAGGTTGTAATAGGGCTATAGTTGAGAAAGAAAGGATTTGGTGTATGGAAAAACAAAGTTGAATATATTAGAGAATGAAGATAATTATGCAACCGAGAATATGACATGAAAGAATTCAAACCAAACTTGAACTGGGTTATAACTCTATGTTTTTTCATGTTTTTTTTCCAACTTTCTTAGGCTGTCATATATATGCTCTTTTGATGTGGACATTTAATTGGTGATATAAAGGCCCGGTTACTCAAACATTTATAACTCAATAGCACCAATATGCTACTAATATGCTCATAGCTCTTACTGACCGTTTGATGCGAAGATCAACATTGGTGATGAGGACCCCCGGTTACTAAGCCAACTCAAACCAGTGGAATAAAATCTTATCACATCTTTTTTTTTTGTTTTTTTTTCCTTTTTCAAGATAACCTTCCATACTTTTCACAATAACCCAATTCCTAATTTTATACATGTTCTTCCATCCAAAATAGATATAATGCAATGCTCTTCAACTCCTAGAACATTCAAAAGGGTAGGATTTTTGTGTGTGTCTATGGGTGTAGACAAAGTGGCAGAAATATATGCTTAAATGGGGCTAAACAAAGGATATATGTATGAAAAGGGTAGGCTCTTTGGTTTATCTGGGTAAAATGAAATAAATGCCTTTATCATTTTTATCAATACACATGCATTAAATGTGGCCTCAAATAAGATTCAAGTCAAGTTCTAGATTAAGTAAGAGATAGGGGGTACACACTGAAAAATGCATTAGGCTCAAAACCTCATTAAGTCTATGATTACTAGCCTAAATCCACCAAAGTCAAATTCATTGCCACTTAATCTATTAACTCAAAACATTATCAATCACTTTTCAAATCAAGAATGCATCATGCTAAAGTTACTTAAAACTTGCAATTTTCACATTCAAAACAGTTGACCCCTCCCCCACACTTAAACAGTGCATTTTCCTCAATGAAAAACAATCATAGCAAAGCACAAAGACCAGTGAAATGCAGCACTACTCAACTCAGTAATATAAAAATGAGTAATATGACAATGCAAAACAAAAGAGTGATGGAAGGAATACAACTAGGGTCTATGTGGTGTTATCTCACAGTGCAGCAACCTCCTGGAGAATCCATCATAGAACAGCTTCAAGTGGTATGACGATGAAACATTTTCCATTTGGCTCCCTTTTACGCTTTATAGCTCCATAAGGAAAAATAACAGTGATAGTGAAAGGCCCCTCCCATCTAAAGCAGAGCTTTCCAAGCATGAGTTTCAATCTGGAGATGTAGAGCAAAACTTTTTGGCCCAGTTGAAATTCTCTTTTCATAATAAGTTTGTCACACTACAAAAAAAAAGGTATTTTGTAGCGGTGAAGTTGTAGCGGTTAGACTAAACCGCTACAAATTATCGTATTTGTAGTGGTTTTTACTTAAACTGCTACAAATTTGTAGCGGCAAGCTTTTTTTGTAGCGGTTCTGTACAAAACACCGCTACAAATTTGGCGTGAAATTCCCGCCAAAACTTGTAGCGGTGATTTTGTAGCGGTTAATGCACAGAAACCGCTACAATATTCCTGCCACTTGGCGCGCCAACAGTGTAGCGGTTATTTGTAGTGGTTACAGCAAGAGAACCGCTACAAAATACCAAAGGTCAGTATTTTGTAGCGGTTATACCCCTATAACCGCTACAGAAGTTCAAGAGTCTCGAAATTTGTAGCAGTTCTGGGCAATAACCGCTACAGAATTTCAAACGTTGTCATAATTTGTAGCGGTTATTGTTAAACCGCTACAAATTTAATTATTTGTAGCGGTTAGAGTAGCGGTTATTTGAATAACTGCTACTAAAATCTGGCCTATTTAAGGCCTCCGCCTCCCTCATTCCTCCTTTTGCTCATTTTGATTCCTGGAGCTTCTCTGAGTGATTTCGCTAAGATTTGAGCGTTCAGACGTTTGTTCAGGAGTTTTTACTACAGTATTTCTCAGTATTTGCACTTGAGGTACATATATAACACGTATTTTATTTATATTTGTATTTTTATTAGATTTTTGCATAATAATGTGACTAATTTATTTTTGTTTTGATTTGTACAGTTGATATGGTTTCAAGAGAGGATAAGGGGAAGGCCCCTGAGGTCCCCAAACCAATTTTACGGGGTGGCAGCAGCCAGGCAGGGGGTAGAGGGAGGGGGTAGCACAGAGGCAGGGCCACCGTGGCATCTCAGCCCATCCCCCCACAGGAGTCGGCCCCACCACAGGTACCGCAGACGATCCCACAGGAGACGACCGCACCAGAGGTGCCTGAGGTTGGGGGGCCAGATATTAGCGTTGAGGACTTCCTCAACGAGGAGGAGTTCGAGATCCCGATGGGGTTCAGGGAGATGGAGCAGTTCCTCGATGAGGAGGACGCTCGGGACCAGAACAACCCATGAGGGTCGTCTTCGCGGTCTACTGGGTTTGTGGTGCAGGTCGAAGGTAAATTAATTTTTTAATTTAGTAAATTATTTATTTAAATTAGAAATGTTAACTTTGAATTACAATTTATCTAACGTGCGGTAAACTGTGCAGACGAGCAGGGGAACGTTTCGACGAGGAGGCTAGACATGACCGGTGTAAACAAGTTGGATCGGAGCCTGCGAGTTATAGTGCCGTGGAATGAGGGCACTGACCAACCCATCCACAATGGGGGCCACCTGCTCAACCGTTTCCTGAACGACCTGGGCACGAACTGGATGCGGTTCCGCCTTTACTTCAAGACGTGGAGGCACATTCTGAAAGGGCCGAAGGACCTGGCTTGGGAGGAGGTGGTTCAGGTAATTAAAATTATTTAATTAATATTTTTTGTAATTAATTCTATTTAATTAATATTTTATTTATTATGTTTTTTGTAATTATTAATATTTAAATAATCTTTTTTTAGCTGCGGTTTGCCGTCCGGGCCAACCGGAAGAGGTACGCCCTCATGAAGATGGGTGATGCCTGGAGGAACAGGAGGAACCGTCTCTTCCACAAGGTGGATCAGGACAGGACGATGCCTCTGGAGCAGCTGATCGAGAGCGTCCCGGACGGCGTGCCGCCGAACGACTGGGCGAGTTTCGTCCAGTTCAGGAGGAGCCTTGAGGCGCAGGTAATGTATTTATTAGATTTTTTATATATAATTTTGTAATTGTTAAATATTAAATTATAATTTCAATTTAATTTGTATTTAAATTTAAATTATAATACATTTAATTTTTTTTTTCCAGGAGCTTGCTCAGAGGAACGCCGAGATCCGGGCGCAGCAGACGATCCACCACACAGCAGGATCGAAGACCTTTGCTGTGACCTATAGCGAGCTGGTAACTTTTCAAAATATCACTTACTTTTAGCTGATTATTTCATAATACTAATTGATTTGTGTAATTGTTTCAGGAGACGAAGGCACAGCAGGAGAACCGTCAGACGGACTACGGGGAGTTGTACGCCATTACACACAGACACCGTGACGGGACTGTGACCTCTCAGCAGGCAGAGGCGGCCATTGTAAGTAATTTTATTATTATATTTTTTTTATAAAACCAAGTTAATAATGAAAAATACTAATTAATCATTGTTTCATACACTACTACAAACTAGACCTTCTACGTCCCTAAAGGACGTCCCTTTTTTAAGTTAGAGACGTCCAAAGTTCAATATTTAGTGGGAGGATATGGCGCTGGATGAATTTGACCAAAAAAAAATTCCAACACTTTAGACGTCCCCAGAGAAAATGGGGACGTCTAAGGTGGGGTTTAGACGTCCCCAGAGAAACTGGGGATGTCTAAAGTTGGCTTTAGACGTCCCCAGTTTGACTGGGGACGTAGAATCATCCAGAAACATCACCTCATTCACTGTACATGGTAGCTTTACCTTCTGTGCCAAAGCCATACCCATTAGTGTCCCCTGCTGCATTTGTTTTCTCTCTTCTCCCAAACCTGTGAGCTGCATTTCATATCTGCTTCACTGAACAAGTTCCAAAGCCATACCCGTGAGCGTTTCCAGATTTGCACTTCCCTTGCTGCATTCATTTTCTCTCTTCTCCCAAACCCGTGAGCTGAGTTTCAGAACTCATTCACTGAGCAAAGGCGCACCTCCCCTCCCCTGCATTTGTCTTCCCTCTTCTCCCATTCTCGTGGCCGTGTGGGTCTTCCTATTTCCTGCTGCTGCTGCATTCTCAGAATTATTCAGGTGCGTTTCTGGGTTTCCTAAAATCATGTGCATATGAGGCGTGAGTTGGATTATTATGTGAAGCAATTAAGAATTTACATTCTGCATTTCTAGATTGTTGCTGCAATTGGATTCTGCGTTTCTGGATTGTTGGTGTGTGCACTTGGTTCTGCGTTTCTAGGTTATATTGTTGCTGCATGCACTTGGATTGTGCACTTGGTTTCTGAGAAAATCAGGTGCGTGGGTTTTATGTAATGTAAATAATTGTTTTGGGGAACAGATGTTGTTTACAATGTTAGAATTGAATTAATGTTAGAATATGTCAAACGTTATGTATATTGGGTTCATTTATCATATTTGTTTAGACATTTAAGAGTCACTTGTGATCCAACGTAACTGAACCCTTACAAAATAAAAAACTTCAAAACTTGACATGGTTCTCGGATCACTCTATATATTCACTGGTTAAATTGTGTTTTTTTTAAGTTTTAAAAATTTATAACTAATACTATTGAGTTTGCATAACTTGTCTTTTTTGCTTTTATACATATAGAGAAATTTTTTTGAAAAATTTTGAACAAAAAAATTGCGTTTTGGAAGTTTGGATTTTGATTTATGAATATTCTAAAAGTTGTTTGATTTGATATTGAAAGAATTGAGTTTGATTAGGATTTGGTTCTATCTTCTTAGAGTGTTAGTAGGTAGGCATAGAATTTGGCTTTGATAATTAACTTTAGGAAGGCAAAGACTAGTGAGGAATTGAGGCTAAATTTTTATTTCTTTTAAGAGAGGGTATATTTATTGCAATTTCATCTCTAGAACTTATAGTCTTGAATCTCTTTTAAAATTTAAAACTCTTTTTGAATGATCAAAAATAATTTAGGCATTTAATTTTATAGCTAGTTTGGCCAAATGTCCATTCCTATCTCACGAATCCTTTGTTTCAACCATTTGAGCCTAAACTTTCATTAAAGAAAAATTGCATTGATTAATTAGCCATTTGTTTGAGTTAATGCAATTTCCCCCTATCTTCTCATTCATTTATTGTTTTATTAAGTGTAAGTGATATAAGAAAGAAAGACAGTGAAGGGATTGATGAATAAGAGAAACAATGCTATGTGAATTTTTTTAAATAGTGAAAAGAAAAGAGAAATTGAAAAAGAAAATAGAAAAAGGATATAACAATAAATAGAAAAAACAAAGAAAGAGAGACTAAGAGATTGTTATCATTGAGTTAAGGTTATTATTTTCATGTTTTTCATTGAAATTCTTGGCACTAATTAAAGTATTCGTCCTTTTGTTTGGGTTAGAAGAATTAATGTTAGCTTCCTGCTTTTTACTCTTGTTTTACTGTTATGAATTTTTATTTTACTCTTCTTAATTAGTTTAGTTTTGTTTAAATTAAGCTGAGATGGTTTGTTATTTTGATTTTGGGATGTCTCACTTTTAAGGAGAAATGCTGCCAAAATTTTGGAAAACAAAATAGTAAAAGGCAATTCCTAGTGTTGACAATTACTCTAAACTTGAGTGTGAATGGCATATGTGGTAATAGAATGATCATAGTTGGATGAATTCTTTGAGAACAAGTGAAGAATATGAGAATGGGGTTGAAGAGTTTATTGAATTTGCTAGAAGGAACGTTCCAGCCAAAAATGGGAAGTATTTTTGTCCTTGTGTCAATTGTTTAAATGAGAGAACACGGGATGTTGAAGTTATAAGGGATTACCTACTTTGTGATGGAATAAATCTTCGATACACAAGGTGGATATGGCATGGTGAGGAAGTAACTGATTATCCGTCACACAAGAAGGAAGCTGTGGATGTCATTGATGAAGGTAGAATGGAGAGAATGATTCACGATGTTGAGGTAGAATCCTTTGCGCAGTCGCATGAATATGACAACCTGCGGAGTGATGCAGAGAGACCGTTGTACCCTGGGAGTAAGTACACACGGCTGACAGGAACATTACATTTGGTTAACTTAAAAGCAACTTGTGGGTGGACCGATAGTAGTTTCACATTACTGCTTGAACTGTTGTGTGATATGTTTCCAGACGATAATGTACTCCCAAATCGTATGTATGAGGCTAAGAAAATCCTATCCACAATGGGTATGGAGTATAAAAAGATACACGCTTGCCCTAATGACTGCGTATTGTACAGAAAGGAGTATGAAGGTCTGAGTGAGTGCCCTAAGTGTCAAACTACACGATACAAAGTGAAGAAAAATGGTAGTTGTGGTGATGGGACAACTAAAAGGCAACCTGTAAAAGTTTTATGGTATCTTCCAATAATACCGCGCTTTAAGCGTTTGTTTGGCACTACAAAAAAAGCGAAAAAGTTGAGATGGCATTCGGATGATAGAATATCCGACGAAAAATATCTTCGGCACCCAGCTGACTCTCCACAGTGGAAGAAAATAGATGAAATGTTCCCTGAATTTGGCAGCGAGCCGAGAAACCTTCGGCTTGGGCTCTGTACAGATGGCATCAATCCGTATGGAACTCTTAATAGCACATACAGTGCGTAGCCAGTACTCCTTGTAATATACAACTTGCCTCCCTGGCTTTGTATGAAATGCAAGTATGTGATGCTTTCTATGATGATTTCTGGACCAAAACAGCCAGGAAACGATATCGATATCTACCTGGCACCTTTGATTGAGGACTTGAAGAAGTTGTGGGAGGAAGGCATAGATGTGTTTGATGCATATAAGAATGAGTCCTTCAAGCTACGTGCAATGATTTTCACCACGATAAATGACTTCCCTGCCTACAGAAACCTCTCAGGGTACAGTGTGAAGGGGCATAAAGCATGTCCGATCTGTGAAGCAGACACTCACTTCCACCAACTGAAGCATGGAAGAAAAACAGTCTACCTAGGTCACAGGAGGTTCCTTCCTAGGTTCCACCCGTATCGTAGGTTAAGAAAGCGTTTTAATGGCTTTCCGGAGCATGGAATGGCTCCAAAGGCATTAACCAGAGAGGAAGTTTACAGTCGGGTTGAACGTATCAATGTCTTACTCGGTAAGAATCAGAAGACTGCGGGTGAAAAGAACATATGGAAGAAGAGATCAATTTTCTTTGATCTTCCATATTGGCGTAGGCTTGACGTGAGACACAGTATTGATGTGATGCACGTGGAGAAAAACGTTTGTGATAGCCTTGTCAGTATGTTTTTGCACATTCCAGGGAAGACCAAGGATGGGATTAGTGCGAGACTAGACCTTGTTGATATGGGAATAAGAGAACGGTTACATCCACAGCTAAGAGATGATGGTAGGAGGGCATACATGGAGCCAGTAGCGCATACACTATCAAAAGCGGAGAAACGAAGTTTTTGTAGGTGTTTGCATGAAATTAAGGTACCATAAGGATATTCTTCGAATGTGAGAAGGTGTGTGTCAATGGACGATTTGAAGTTAGTGGGAATGAAGTCCCATGATTATCATGTGTTGATGTAACAACTGTTACCAGTAGCTATTAGAGGGATTATGAAAGATGAAGTTCGAAGCACTGTGACAAGATTGTGTGTTTTCTTTAATGCTATCTGTAACAAAGTCATTGACACTGAAAAGCTGGACGAACTGGAAGCTGAGGGTTATATCATATTGTCCCAATTAGAGATGTACTTTCCTCCTTCTTTTTTTGATATAATGGTCCATTTGATAGTTCATTTGGTAAGGGAGGTAAGGCTCTGCGGTCCAGTTTACCTGAGGTGGATGTACCCTTTCGAGCGATACATGAAGATCTTAAAAGGGTACTCTAAAAATCCCTATCGACCAGAAGCCTCAATAGTTGAAAGGTATGTTGTTGAAGAGGCTATGGACTTCTGCAGTGATTATCTATCAGGGAAGAAGGAACAATCTCGGCATGAAGAGGGGAGGAGCAAGGGAACACGAGGACTGAAAGTGAAGACTATGCCTCGTGAAGAGGTGTTGCAAGCACACCTTTATATCCTGAATAACATGGCAGAAGTTCAACCGTACATAGAGGAACACAGAAAGAGATTGAAGAACATGAATTCGAGGAAGAATGACATACAGATTACTATTGAGAAAAACAAGACATTCATTCAGTGGTTTGAGGAAAAGGTTTTGCATGAGACCGGTGTGTCTGGGATAATAGAGTGGCTAGCCTGGGGGCCTTCGTTTCAGATCATTACTTGGAGCGGTTATGATATAAACGGGTATTCTTTCTATACAAAAGACCAAGATGACAGGAGTACTATGCAAAATAGTGGGGTGATGGTAGAAGCTGAAGCCATGCACTTTTCCAGTTTGAAAGACAAAAACCCCATATTAGCATCCATGGCCTATTATGGAGTGATAGAAGAAATATGGGAAATCACTTACAACAAGTTCAAAGTTGCTTTATTTAAATGTAAGTGGGTTAGCAATAATGCTGTGGTAATAGATCAACAATTTGGATTTGTCTCAATTGATCTTGAAAGAGTAGGTTATAGGGGTGAGCCCTTCATTCTAGCAAGCCAGGCGAAACAAGTGTTTTATGTCACAGATCCCGCAAATAAAAAAATTTCCATTGTACTTCAGAGTAAAAAACAGAAGCATGGTGATCCGACCTTCAACCTTGATGACACACCACCTTTCACAATTAATCCACCTACAACAAGTGAAGTAGAATTGGTAGATGATGAAGAATATGCTGTGAGAAATGATCATGATGAAGGAATATGGGAAACAATCTAGAGTAAGAGCTTAACTTAAAAAATAGTAATGTGTGCTGTTTGTTTTATAACTAGTTAGTCTATTCATTTACTTACAATTTATTCACCTATCTGACAATGATTTTTGTGCTTACAGGAATATGGACAATTCTGGTGACTCACAAAGTGATAGGGACAATGAAATGAATAGGCCTGAACGTGATGCGACACCTGAACCGGTTGCTAGAAGAAGGGTTAGAGGTAGTACAAAAATGCTTGTATTGGTAGCACGTCATCACCATCAACAGGAGAGGTTGCATATTGACTTTGACGAAAATATGAAACCAATTGGTCCGGAGGAAGACCATTTCATTAGCTACATAGGTTTTTTGGCTCGAAGCAAAGTTCGCATTACCTATGATAATTGGAAGTTGGTTCCACCAAAAACCAAAGACTTGATTTGGCAACAACTTTTGGTATATAAGTTTCAATACATCTGCATTATATCTTTATTCCTATAGCTTCAAATATAATTAACTTATGTTTTTACCTTGCAGCAAACCTATGATGTCCCTGACACTGCGGAGATGTACAAGGAGTGGATGACGGAGGTTCGTCTACGATGGAAAGATTTCAAGAACAGGCTCACATGAGATTACATTCGAGGGGACATGAGGGGTTAGGATCCATGTCATGAGTATCCGTTTTTGTCTCCAGAGGACTGGAGGTTGTTTATGGCATCACGAGAAGATCCAAACTTTTTCGTAAGATTTCTGTCATCATAGTGTTTTATTTGAATATAGTTGACAATATTGATTCGGTGTTCATTGTTTTCCTTTCAAAGGAATTAAGTGCAGCAAATGCAGAGAGGCAAGCAGCTAATAACTATCAACATTGCATGTCTCGTGGTGGTTATCGGAAGCTTGAGAGAAAGATGATGGCAAAAGAGTTGGAGAAATTGAAGGAAGCAGCCACATCAGATCCTACCGTTGTGGTCCAGCCCCCGCCACCTCCACCACGTCACAAAAAATGGAAAGCAGGGAGGCTTAAGGGTGGGAAGTACGTAAATCCGACTGTTGCTGAGGTTGCCGCAAGAATTGTAAGTAGTTAGAGCATAAATACAAACTTATTTTTTCATATTGGGAGTGCTTACGATAACTTTTATGCTGCCGGATGAACTGGAAGATCATAGTAGCCAAGGTTCGTTCACTCCAAGTGGACGGATGGACATCTTGTCAACGGCGATTGGGAAGGCAGATCACCCTGGTCATGTTCGAGGGGAGGCAGTGGGAGTTCGTGTCACGAAGTATTTTGGCCGAGCCTCACATCCTTATTCGTCACAAGCTGAACCCAGTAGGGAGCTTGTGGCCAAGATTCGTCAGGAAGTCTCACAAGAGCTTGAGGCCAACCTTCGTGACAAGCTCCAACAAGAGCTGTTGCTAGAGCTACGTCTTGAGCTGATGCCTGAGATACGAGCTGAAATGTAGAAGATTTTTGAATCGCAGATGGTAGCTACCGAGCGTAGAACCCATTCATCCCCGGCCTTCCACAGCACCAAAGGAAGTTACAACCCGGAGGAGGAACCACTTGGCGACCCTTCTTCCACTCCAGCGCAGGAAGAACCTGCCATCCTTTCTTTGGATGCCCCAGTGCTGCATGTAGTTGCAGATGCTCTCGTTCACACACAAGCTACCACCTACCATCATCAGCAAATTCCACAGCATTTGTGTAGGGTGACTGTGACGTGTGTTGGAGAGGGGGAAGAAGGTACAACCATCCCTATTCCTGATGACGAGGTTGCCATGATAGCTCAGGCGAGAGGATCTTTCATCCTTTGGCCTGTACATCTTATTGGCTTGTTACCACCAACACCTCCAATGGTATGGAACTACCTCACTTTTACTTGAGATGTGTTGACATCCTACTAACAGTATGTGTTTTTATGTTCTAAAAGAACAAGCAGGAAGCATAGAAATGGCCCTTCTTAGTACGACTGCAGCATATCTATAAAGGCATTCACCAGATTGATTTGCATATGCCTACAAGGATTGTGGGCCAAGAAACAGAGTATCACTTCACAATTGATAAACAAGATCTTAAACAGTTCATGAAGTTCGAGGAGCTAGATGTCGGATGGGGAAAATTTGCAATCCTGTAAGTTTTTTATTTCCTATTTTTTCCTTCATTTAGTTAAGTTGATTTTAACTAGCTAATACATTCATCATTTTAATTCTATTATAGCTCCTTCCGTCGTATATGCATTGAGTCTCAGAGAGTTGAATTTTATGGATTCTTGTCTCCTGCACATACGACAAGGATTAGGAATACATTGAAAAGAAGGACGAACTATGTGGGCTTCGCATTGGCAGAGGACGACTATCGTTGTTATCTAGCACCGATTGTTCAAGGGTACGCATTTTAATTTTGTGTATTTGAGATTTTTAATAAATAATTGCCTTGCCATCTAACTTCTTTTTAATCTGTATATGTTGTGATAGTTATCACTGGATTTTGTGTATTGTTTGTCCTTGGTCCCATGTTGTTTACTGGTTTGATTCCTTAAATAGAAGACCAGACAAAGAAACTAAAAGCGTCTTCAACACATAAGTTATTTTTTTGTATTTCATTGGTTCTTAATTCTTGACTTAATGAATTATTCTAATTTATGTTGATTTTCATTTTAATGATAGGGCATGCACGACGTATCGAGCGCTTGGCGGGTCACGCGAACGTAGAGGTGGCAAAGATCCGAGATGGTTGTTTCCAAAGGTACGTAGTTTCAAATCAAGTTCTTTTGATTGACAGTCATTTTAGATATGCCTTTATTGATTTTAACCATTTGCTTTTGATTTATAGTGCCCTCGACAACCTGGTGGCCGGGAATGTGGATATTATGTCTTGCTTTATATGTTTAACATCATTCAGAGTGGCATTATGACAGATTTTGAACAAGTAGTCGCTTCTTCATTCTCAGAGGATAATATTCTTGGTGTTGTGATTCAATGGCAATTCATTTACTTCATTCATTATTTCATCTAAGCTTATTTTCTAATTTACAGATTTTTGACAATGAAGATTCCTACTCATATGAAGACTTAAAAATATGATCAGAGACTTTTTGGCTGGACATCTTCTTCAACGTATACCAGAAGAGTAAAGTCTTTAGTAGTTTGTGTAGTACATACTTTTGTGGTGTAGGACATACTTTTGTGGTAGTACATATAATTAGTGTTATTGTTGTTGGATATGGATTGGATTTTAGTCTTGGTTATTGTACAAATTGGGGACTTGGATATCGATTGCTGTGTAGTTTGTATGATTTGAAAGTTTGTGTGGCATGTAGTAGACTTGGATATAGATTGTTGTGTAGTTTGTGTGGTTTGAAAGTTTGTGAGGCATGTAGAAGCCTTGGGTTGATCACTGTGTTTGTTGTTGTTTCCATTCTGCTGAACTGCTGTTGTTTTATTCTGTTGTTGGAATCCTATTTCTGCAGTTTACATTTCCAGACAGTGCAATATATATAAAAAGTCCATTTAAAAAAAAAACTTTCAACGTCTTTAATAAAAAAAGGAACGTGGAAAGTA